>CAUZXS010005059.1:20000-25000 GCA_963585895.1 Sepioteuthis lessoniana | reverse complement strand
TAAAGTGGAGCAATCCTGGGAAAGGAGTAGCACCTTCCTCAACACCTCTGTGTAGTAGCTATTGAAAAGGGAGCCTTCTGGTCGCCCTCGACGACGGTCGCCAACTTTACTTCAATCGCAATACTTGGAACTATTTTACTGAGAGCAAAAAATACCTCAAGCTCGTTTAAGAATGTTGTCTACAAGATGTGTTTACAAATCACACACACACACACACACACACATATATATATATATATATATTAAATATATAAATTTATAAAGAGGATTTGACATTAAATAACCTAGAATGGTTGATATGCCATAAAACCAAACCAACCAACCATAGTGAATGGAGGTGCCCGTGGTGTAATGGTTATCGTCGTAGGAAATGAACACGGCGACACGTGTTCAAATCCTGGACGAGACTGATTGCATTTCACATCGCACTAATACCCTTGGGAAAGGTATGACTCCAATCTTTCTCCCTCCAGCTATGGGTGAATAGTAGGACAGACTAGGTTCTTCAGCCTTGGTCAGGCAACTAGTCTAGGAGAAGGAAAACTCTGAATTCAAACCTGTTAAAGTCCGCTTAAGAATTGACCTTGTGTCATATCCTGCCCGAGCGGAGAGGTTGGGTAAATATGGTAAACGCGTTGTGAATGTTTAGTGCTCGAATTTTCTTTCTTTTCTTTTTTTTTTTTTTTTGGTCGGGGTGCATGTATTTATCAACTCTTCAAGACGAGCATGGTGCGATACAAGGTCTTTGTATGTATGTATGTGTGTATGTGTGTATGTGTGTTTGTACGTGTGTGTGTGTGTGTTTGTGTGTGTACGTATGTATGTATGTGTGTGTTCGTGTGTGTGTGTGTGTGTGTTTGTATGTGTGTATGTATGTATGTGTGTGTTTGTATGTGTGTGTGTGTTTGTGTGTGTATGTATGTGTGTGCTTGTGTGTGTGTGTGTGTGTTTGTGTGTGTGTATGTATGTATGTATGTGTGTGTATGTGTGTGTGTGTGTGTGTGTTTGTATGTGTGTATGTATGTATGTATGTATGTGTGTGTTTGTATGTGTATGTATGTGTGTGTGTTTGTGTGTGTGTGTGTTTGTGTGTGTGTATGTGTGTATGTATGTGTGTGTTTGTGTGTGTGTGTGTGTGTGTCTGTTTGTGTGTGTGTGTTTGTGTGTGTGTGTGAATATTCTGATAGCTTTTATGATTAGTCTCAATTTTTACGTTATTATCATTGATCATCTCATGATTTGGCCATTCAAAAAGAGGAGAAAGTCCCCGTGGCGTATTGGTTAAAGAGTTTAACAGTGGCTTCGATGTCAGTGAGTTCGAACTTCAATCGTTCTACTGCATTCACTTTCGGACTGATAGTCTTGGGAAAAGTATAAACCTCAATATACCCCCGGCTATCGGTTAAAAGTATCACTGATTTTCGTCAACAAGGATGGCTTTGACATTCAATAACCCACGACCGTTAATATGCCGTAAACCAAATCCACGAAAAGGTTGCCTAAAATTTCCCAAAAATAAAATAAATATGCTATTTACTTTTAGTGTTCTATGAATACATATTTTGATTTCGGAGTTTTAAAAGTGTAGAGTTTCGTAATAAATGATAATAATATGATGATAGAGACGAAACGATCAATCATATAAGCGAATGTATGTATGTATGTATGTATGTATGTATTTACAAAGCTTTTTGCTTAGATGTGGTACATGGCCATATAAATGGGGCACCAAATGAGACTCTAACTCACTCGTGAAAGATTGCGAGTCTAGCTTGTTAACTATTACACCATAAGAAGTGCCCATCTATCTATCTATCTATCTATCTTGTTTGTTTTTCTGTCAATCTCTGAATCAATGTTTTCCGTTCCTATCTTTTCCTTGGTCTATCTGTCGGTCTGTCTGTCCGTCCGTCTGCCGGTTGGCTATCTAGATCTATCTAAATAGTCAGCTCGCTCTTTTCAGATGTTTTAAAACCTAAATAACCGTCTATTAGATCAGAGAGTCTATAATAATAATAAGAAGAAGATGGCGGACGGGTAGAGACTATCCAAACGACAGCATTGCTAAGAACGGCCAGAATCCTGAGACGAGTCCTAGAGACTTGAGGAGACTTGCGGTCACTCAAACTCCAGTGAAAAACAATCAGCTAACACTGATGTGAAAAACTCTAAAGGAGTAAACAATAATAATAATAATAACACAAACGCAACAAAATTGCAAGTGTAGGTTATGTGATGACTGAGACAAGATGATCAATTATATAATAAGCAAATGCAGCAACTTAATAAAAAAAGAGTATAAGACTAGACACGACTGTATGGGGAAGTGATCCACTGGGAATTGTGCAAGAAGTTTAAATTTGACCATAAGAACTAGGGGTATATGCACAACCCAGAATCCGTCCTAGAGAATGAGGTGCACAAAGTTTTGTGGGATTATGAGATACAAACAGACCATCTAATCTCGGCCAGACAACCAGACCAAGTAATAGTCAACAAAAAAAGAAAAAAAAAAAAAAAGAAAAAAAAAGAAAAAAGAAGGGAACCGGCCGAATAGTGAATTTTACTGTCGCGAAAGACTACAAAGTAAAATTAAAAGAAAGTGAAGAGAGTGATTGATATCTGGACCTTGCCAAAGAGCTGAAGAAGCTATGGAACATGAAGGTGACGGTGATACCAGTTGTAGTTGGTGCACTTGGGACAATCCCCGAGGGATTGGTAAAGGGAGTGGAAGACTTGGAAATCAGAGGACAAGTAGAGATCATCCAGACTACAGAATTATTAAGATCAACCAGAATACTGAACAAAGTCCTGGAGACTTGAGGAGACTTGCTGTCACTCAACCTACAGTGAGAAACGTTAGTGTGAAAATGAGTAAATAATAACAATAATGATAATAATAACAACAGCAACAACAACATATTATTATAATTATTGTTGTTGTTATTATTATTATTATTATTATTATTATTATTATTATTATTATTATTATTATTATTATTGTGAGGTTTTTACATCAGCTCTGGTGTTCTTTCGTTGAAGTATGTATAATAGCAAGTCTCCTTGGATCTCCGGGATTCTTTGAAGTATTAAAAGTGACTTTAGTTGTGCTATGGAATCACTTCTCCTAATCTTGCTCACACGCCTTTCCGGGTTGTCGCCTAGCTCTCATGCCGGGTGGTTGTGTGCATACTAGGGCTGGTTGACCTCAGTGGGGCTTCCTCCCAGGTCTTTGCCCGTTTCGAGGAGACTGATTTTATTGTTTGGTGCCTGAGGTGCCCTATCAGGGGTATGCCGATGGGGGTTATTTTTTTTTCCTGTCGTGCATGAGTCTCGATTTGTGTGTGACCCCCACCATAAAATGGCCTTGTGCCACACTCTGACAAGGTGGGATGTTAGACAAATCCCAACTCACTTCTCCTTCTCCTGTTCCTCCAGTCTCTTTTGCAGGTCCATTAGGACTAACTATTTCCAGGACTCGGACTACAATTACTTGGACCTTCATGATCCATAACGTTTTTTTTTTTTAGTTCACTGGCAAGGTCAAGGTATTTATCGAGCTTTTTGACTTGAATATTTTGGGTTCGAATTTTCTTTGGTGCGTGCGTGCGTTAACATTTTCCAAATGGGTAGAGTGTTCGCCAATGGTCCGGGAGACCTGGGTTCAATCCCAGGTCGCGTCATACCAAACACTTTAAAATGGTACTTGATACCTCCTTGCTTAACACTCAGCTATATAACGTATCAAGGGTAAAGTGGAGCAATCCAGGGAAAGGAGTGGCGCCCCCCCCTACACCTCGGTGTAGTAGCTATTGAAAAGGGAGCCTTTGGGTCGCCCTCGACTACAGTCGCCAACTTTACTTACTTACAGTGTAACGGAGAGAAAAGCGTTCAAAGGGTTCATTAAAAAGGAAATTGAAAATTGTAAAATGCAAAATAAAAATACAAGAAAAAAATCTGACAACAATTTATGTTTAATAAATATTATTTATTCATGTTTTTTACAAGAATTCTATGGATTTAAAAATGTCATTTCATCTCTGAATTTAGAAAAAAAAATCAAACAAAAAAAAACAAGTATTTGTGTCTTTCATAGTTTTCTGCTTTAAAAAAAAGAACAAAGGATAATAATAATAATAATAATAATAATAATAATAATAATAATAATAAGTGAATACGCCAACAATACGTGAACACCTTATAATTACAAAAAAAAAAAAAATATATAAGAAAGTGAAATTCAATAAATGTTTCCTACTGCTGGGACACAAGACTGACCACAACGGGCAGATTGCCATTATTTTTATTTTTTTAAATTTAAAAAAAATTTTTTTGCTTTTTCTTTCTTTCTTCTTTTTTGTGTGTGTTTGTGGAGATTACCAATTAAAAGACTCGAAACCGGAGCCATCTAGTGAAATTAAAAAGAAAAAAAAAGAAAGAAAAAAAAGGAAAAAAGATGAGCTACGAAACCAACCCTAGACAAGTGGAGTTCGACAAGATGTATTTACCCTACATCAAAGTAGCTGATTTTACAAGTACGATGGTGTACCCACTGCCAAAACCTTAAAAGGACTTGAGCAATGTCTCGCGAGTTTAATACTTTGTCATAAAATAAGTGCATATTCAGTGAATTAATTTGGTGAATCGGTTTTATTCATCGTGATACATTTCTACTGGTTTTGATAATCGATGATTTTACAAGCACGTTAGTACACTTGAGAAGCACTGAATATCGAATGAATAAATGAACGCTTCTTGAACTCAAAAAAATAAGAAGTGAATTAGCCATCTTTCCGGAAGAGTCACGCCTGTACACTTGAACAGAGATTAATTAGGTATTATATATATATATATATATATATATATGTGTGTGTGTGTGTGTGTGTGTGTGTATGTGTGTGTGTGTGTGTGTGTGTGTGTGTGTGTGTGTGTGTGTGTGTGTGTGTGTGTGTGAAGGTTACTCCCAAGTTTAGCTTCCATAGGCATTTTTCTATAAAGAT
>CAUZXS010005059.1:0-15000 GCA_963585895.1 Sepioteuthis lessoniana | reverse complement strand
AGTAAAAAAATTAGGTAAGAAAATGATCTCAAAGTAGACAAGACTGCAGAAGTTGATTTTTTTAAAAGTCCGTGTCAAATTCTGAAACTGTACATTCTTCTACAAATATATCTATCATGATTCCTCCGTTTTTATTTCCTGTCTTTCTTCCTTTCTGTCTTTTAGGGTTTTCCTTCGTAAACCCATTTACCTACCCGTTTTGATTATATTAGTTTTACGTTGAGGTTAACGTCGAGGAAACTAAACTCGGTGACCCAAGTTCAAATCCTGGACGAGGCTTTCAGTGTTTCACTTCCCGCTAAAGCCCTATGTGAAAAGATTCATCTGTTCTCCTTCCAACTATGGGTTAATAGTAGGGTAGACTATTTCTTTAGCCTTACTTGGACAACCAGAAGAAAAACAGGATTAATACTAGCTTTACTCCACTTAACAATTTGACCTTGGGACTTATCCTGCTCATGGTGGAGGGACTGTGCTTTCAAGCACCCTTAATTTTATCACCGATAACTCGCTTTGAAAACCACGTGTATTTCAATTTAATTGAGAGTAGGGAAAAGCTGTTTTGTCATGGGACTGTTCAACTTGAGGTTCACCATTTTCTTAGTATTTATTTCCCGCCATCTCACTGTAAGCAAAATGTTTTATAGACACTGATAGACAGTTTTATAACAAATCCTGGACGAGACTGATTCCATTTCACATAGCACTAATATCCTTGGGAAAGGTATGAATCCAATTATTCTCCCTCCAGCTATGGGTAAATAGTAGGGCAGACTAGGTTCTTCAGCCTTGGTCAGGCAACTAGTCTAGGAGAAGGAAAACTCTGAATTAAAAACCTGTTAAACTCCGCTTAAAAATTGACCTTGTGTCATATCCTTCCCGAGCGGAGGGGTTGGTAAATTGGATAGACAGTTTTATATAAAGTCTATGCCAAAGAGACCTGCAATATCAACGTTTATTGAAACTATAACTATATTCATAATTTCAAGTATTGGACATTTCATAAAAATCGATATCATGTTGTGATCTAATAACTTGACCGATTCTCATTTAAATGATCCAAAAATTTTAATTCAACACAGAATTCTGTTTTTTATGTTTTATTTAATTTTTCTTTTCAGATTTAGAAATTGTCTTCAATGGAAGATAAAAGACGTTTAAACATTAAAGACAAAACTTTAAATTGTTTCCACACATGCTGTCAAAATTAGAGATTATTTAAACGAGAATTCGACAAGTTATTGGATTATGAAATGATAACGATTTTTCCGAAACACCATGTACATCTCAAATGATATCAAACCTTTTAAAACACTCCGTATAATATATATATATATATATATATATATATATATATATATATATATATATATATAAATGTCTAGTCATGCAAGGGTTGCAAAACATGATTTTCAGCCGGCACTGGGTTTAGTACCAGTACACTCGTTAGATAAGGAATTAAAATTTGTAATGTTTTTTCATTTAGGTGTTCACTCAAAAGACGTACCACAATTTAAAAACATCTCCACGAGAGAGATAGAGAGAGAGAGAGAGAGAGAGAGAGAGAGAGAGAGAGAGAGAGAGAGAGAGAGTGCTGTGCCAGACATGGTCATTTTAAAATACGGTTTACCTGACACCCTAGCACACCCTGTAGATAAGGGGTTAAATTAATTCAATGGAAACTATTTGTCAACTGTTGAAGGATCTCTAAAATCTTTCAAGTCAGATATTTCAGAAGGCATATGATACATTACTCCGCTCCTGATGACTCCAGAGGAACTCGAGACTCTTACAGGGGTCATAAGATGGTTGAGAGGATGAGAGTGGATGGCACAAAACTTATATTATGGTGAATGGGATAGGTAACTATGGCCCATTAATTGAGGTACCTCATTGTGCTCAGCTTAGTAGTGATTTACTACTTCATTAGATACCTAATACCTATGGCCTTGTGTCAAACCTAAGATACGCTTTTTTAATTATCTTGTTCAAATGTAATATATTGGAATCTAGCTTAGCAAACCCATTAATACTGAGTTCTCTTAACTAGGTATTTCATCCTTTCAATTTTATGCCAAATCTGAATTGTGCTTCTTTTTTTAATATCTATTATTTTTTACACTTAACCGTGGTGAAGTGATTTACAAGCTAATCTAGCAGATTAATTACAACTGAGTAGTGAGTTTGACTCTCACTGGCTGCCCTGTGTTTGTGGCCGTACGGCAAATCTAAGCCAGACTTAGTTTCAAGGGCATCCCAAGTAATATCATCGATAGCAAACTGGACTAACGGACCATAGTTAACGAGTTAGATTCTCATTGATGTAGAATAACAATAACACATACCCCCGTAAAGCGTCCAGCAGGCAGACAAAAATAAAGCAGGTTGTAGCTCAGTGCAGTCCTCCTTACAATGCTAAACTGAAGTTGGTTTATATAATAAAATACTTTCACTTACTTACAAGTAGCCAATGACGATCTATGCAATGGAATAGCCCACTTGTGCACAATGGGATGCCCCAAGGCTACCGCAACTAATTGCAATCTGACAAATCCTACAACTGGATGCCTTACACTTCTGGCCTTGTGCCAAACTAAGCTTAACTTAACATCTTCATTGAATATGTGACATGACTCAGAGAAATCATTTTTTTAAGATTTAAAAACATTCTTAATCGGGCCTGCGTCCAAAAAAAGTTCCTGACCCCTCCCCTAGCGTTTACATGACCACTTTAGGGGGATTATTTTTACAAACTTCTTGGTCGTTAAAAACTGACCTTTCGTCGATTAATTAACCATCTTTTAAGAAAACAGAAAAAAAAAAAGAGCCGAATGTATGATTTTACTCGTCGAACTAAAGAGTTAAATAAATATTTATTTACTTATTTATTGTTTAAAAAATCAAAATAATGAAATTGTCTCTGTGTGTGTGTGTGGGTGTGTGTGTGTGTGTTCAAATTTCTTTCGTCATCCTGGTCGACAAAAACATTTTTAATCGGTTTTGCAAGTACATTTTTTTTACATAATAAAAATTGTAAGTCAAAAAATTCTTCCGTACCGACCTTCACCAATTTTACAATGGCCAAAGTTTTTGTCTTCGTTATTTGAAAAAAAAAAAAAAAAAAAAAAAAAGAAGCATTACTCATTATTTACACCTTTTGGTCGTTTGAGATTTTATAATATATTTGTTACCGAATATAGAAAGCAGCCGACTTCTTGGTTCAAACGTCTCTCGCTTACAATAACAACAAAACAAAGAGACAGTTTTACCTGTTGTGCCACACTTTATAATGTCCATGCATTTTTTTTCATGTTCTTTCCAAAGCTATGATTTCGGTCGAAAATTTAATAAAATATGTTAATTTAAGAAAATCAAAGAAACAAAAATAAAATAAAATTTAAAAAAATAATTTAATTGAATTAGAAAAAGGGATTCTAAGTATTCTCATGGAAATAAAATACCTTGAATAAATATTTTTGTTCTAAATGTGAATAAGAATTATTCTATTTTGATTGGTGCGTACATGGACGTTTTCGCTTGTAAATGTAAGAGCACGCGATTTCTGCATGTGTGCGACTATGTGTGTCTGCTGATGTGCATCTATGTTTGTGTGTGTCTGTATGTGGCTGTTTGTGTATCTTCTTACAACAACCATAGTATTTTTTTAAAATACAGGTCTCCTCTGAAGCTACATTGTTGAGGCGTTGTAGTCTTATCTTTGGCCTAAATCCTGTTTAGGAATTAAATTTAAAAGAAAAGAAGTCAGAATTAATAAAAGAAGAAAATTCTTGATTTCTTTGAGGCAGCCTCTCCCTTTTTTTAGATATTAAAATTTACTACCTCTCTAATAAGAAAAAAAATCACATTTTTACGACTGCTTAAACTAAAGATGGGGAACATGTGGCCTTAAGGCCGCATGCAACCTTTGAAAAGCTCGAGTGCGGCCTTTCACTGGTCTATTGCAAGACTAATTAAAATTGCGCATTTCCACTTTAGAACCCGATCTCTCATTGCTTTCTCGCAAAAACAAAATTAAAATAAAATAAGATAAAATATAACAAACATTGAAGCATTCGTAAGGTTTTCAATTTCTTTTTAAGTCGCGTCATTAATTAGATTTGAACTATGTTAATCACTAATTGTTTCAATTTATGATTTTGTTGTAAACATGTTAGATATTTCATTCGGTGTGGCGTTATATCAAAGTGAGATTGTAACATGAAAAGATCCCTCAGCCATGGCTTAGATAAACTATATGGAAAGAAATTTATAAAAGCGATGTTTATTACTTTTCGTTTTATGTGGTATTTCGCCATTTTTTCCTTCCTTTGCTTCTTTTCTTGCCTCTTGCTTAATCGTTACATAAAACAGTCTATTCTATAACAAGGCTAATTGATCTGATCAAACTTTATGATGACGGTGATAATAATAATAATAATAATAATTTTAAAAAATTGAATAGAAAACCTGTCATATAGTGGATATCGCAGCTATAGCAGATCTTAAACTGAAAGAAAGCAGAATTCTTGAGGAATAGTTTGACCTTGCTAGTAATATAAAACAGCCGGCCAGAGTTTTGGGAGACATGTTGTAATTTTGTCTTCTACGAGAGCCACCAGATACTTTTGGTATGAAGCTGCAATTAATAATAATAATAGTAGTAGTAGTTTACGTAAATTATCTTAGATGTATTTTTTTAAAGAAAAGAGAGAGAAAGAAAATTTAAGAATATTCTAAGAACATGATAATAAAGAAAAGAAAAAAATTAAATGGAATTTGAGGAATACACTATTTTCAAAAAGTCTGAATCTCTGGTATTTTGCCAAAAAAAGCAAGTGTTTTTCTCACAAGAAATTAAAGATTAGATAATCTTAATTTCTGTTGAAAGATTGTGATCTTTTAAGTAGTGTGACTTATATATATATATATAGATAGATAGATATCTATATCTCTCTCTATATATATATTCTGTTCTCCATTGGTGATGTGATCCTCGTTAGACCGGTGGCACAGGATGGTGTAGGTGATGCGTCTCGATTGGAGGTGGCGGCGGCGCACACAGAGGGAATTGATGGTGGTGAATGGGTTCATTTTTGATGAGGGGTAAAGTTAGGTTGGCCCGCATGTCGTCCAAAGCTTTGGACGGAATGCCCAGGTCCCGGACAAAATTGTGGTGCATCATATTCTGGTGGGATCCACACATCACGGACATGTTCTGCTTCAGGTTCTCGTCCGCCATATCAGAACTGAAATGATAAAAAGCAAATTATTTATCAGAATTTCTGAGATGAAGATTGATCTTTTTTATTAGAATGTTCGGACTATTGTCTTCGTCTTCATTGTTATGTTCACAACGTTTCGGCCAATGCATGCTTCAGCCTTCTTCAGGTATTTCATGTCGAACTCGGAACCCCACGCAGGACTACGAACTAAACCCTTTATTTAACCATGACCGGTAAAAAGTGTTAAGCTATTGTAAGTACTCATTGTTATTTACCTAATGAAATACTTACTATTGGTTTGGGTTTTTTTTTGTTTAATGGCATATCAACCTTTGTAGGTTATTTAATGCCAAAGCCATTCTCCTAGAAGAAAGGTTGTGGTACTATTTAACCCGTAGCTGGGAGGATAAGGGATTTTATACCTTTCCCAAGGGTATTTGCCTGAAAGTGAACGTAATAACACAACTGGAGTACGAACTCGCTTACAACGATTCTACAGTCCATCTCTTTAACCATTACACCACGAGGACACCCCCACTTACTATAGGTTAACTCTTGTAACCGGTTATGGTTAAATAAAGGGTTTAGTTCGAAGTCCTGTGTTCGACACAAAACATAGTAAAAAAAGCCAAAGGATGCAACGATCAAAACATTGTAAGCATATCAATGAAGATGAAGACAAGAGTCCAAATATTCAAACTGATAAAAAGAAAAGTTTTTAATAGATACATTACTTTCTCTCTTTCTCTCACTCTGTAAACTTTTGGCACATCCACACTTATATATATATATATATATAATGTTAAAAATGACAGACAGTTTCCAGGTTGCCTGCAACTACACTTGCGACATCTCGTTCGCCAACAACGAAAGACGAATAAAAAGCTATATAATAAATCCTTGTCTATTACTTTCCACAAAATATACATACAAGAGCATCTGGCAACTAAATAAACATTATATATATATATATATATAGGTATTCTTCAATCCAGTAAATCAGGAGTTGGGAACAATTTCGTCAGGACAACTAAATTATTCAAAACTCGAATATCTAAATATTCCTGGTAAAGAGGTCTATGTAAATAAATTCACAGAGCAAATAGTATTTCAAGAAAAAAAAAAAAATATTCGGTCACATTAGGATTATAAATTTATTTCCATCCTGTTAAGAGCATTAATATGAATCAAAAACTCCCCACCAAATTTTAACAGGACTTCTTCACATCCGACATGAAAAATACTCATTGACCTAGTGGTAGAGTGTTCGCTAATGGTCCGGGAGACCGGGGTTCAGAGAATTAAAAAAATGGTACTTGATACCTCCTTGCTTTACACTCAGCAATATAAGGCACGTATCAAGGGTAAAGTGAAGCAATCCAGGGAAAGGAGTAGTGCCCTCCCCTACACCTCGGTGTACTAGCAATTGAAAAGGGAGCCATCGGGTCGCCCTCGACTACAGTCGCCAACTTGATTTATATATATATATATATATATACGTGTGTGTGTGTTATGAAAAAAAACAAACAAATAAAGTATGCTAAAAAAATTATATATATCTATATATATATATTTGTTAATTTCGTTCAATTTTGGCATTCAGCTATCATCAAATATTCTTTATTTCATGTCTATTTATATTTTAAGACTGAAGAACCATGAATGCCTGAAGATTTTCTTCATGCGTAAATTGGTCTAATTGTTATCGTCGTAGGAAATGAACACGGCGAGCCGAGTTCAAATCCTGGACTTGACTGATTGCATTTCACATAGCACTAATACCCTTGGGAAAGGTATGAATCCAATTATTCTCCCTCCAGCTATGGGTAAATAGTAGGACTGACTAGGTTCTTCAGCCTTGGGTAGGCAACTAGTCTAGGAGAAGGAAAACTCTGAATTCAAACCTGTTAAACTCCGCTTAAAAATTGACCTTGTGTCATATCCTGCCCGAGCGGAGGGGTTGGGTAAATAGGATGTGTAAATGAGACTTGAACTTACATGAATAGGATCGTTTGCTATATATATATATATATATATATATATAGAGAGAGAGAGAGAGAGAGAGAGAGAGAGAAAAGAGAGATAGAGATTTGTCTGGTTTGGTTTAGTTTTATGCCACATCAACCATTCTTGGTAATTTAATGTCAAATCCATTTTTATGCGTATATAATAAATGTATGATTTCTAAAGACATTTACACACAGTTAAATATTAAAACAGTTCTGTTTTAAACAATTCAGATTAGCATAAGCACACAGTTTAAATTTCAAAAACAGTTTTATTTCAAACAGTTCAGTTTAGTATAAGTACATAGTTTAGTTCTATTTGACCCGGGTCAGAGTGGACCTGGGAGCGATGTCAATGAAGGAGTACTCCGCATTCCCCAAAGCTCCAGCATTACTGTAACCTCACCCTCAGATTGTTTAGTGTCATATCAGGATACTCATGGGAGGGTCTTACCCCTCAGCGGAGAAGCAGTCGGCGTATTCTATGTGGCAGATGTGGGTCTAAGTAATGGTGGTAGGGGTTTTGAGTTTTGACTCTGATTATGTGTGTGTATGTTCTCTCTCTCTCTCTCTCTCTCTCTCTCTCTCTCTCTCTCTCTCTCTCTCTCTCTCTCTCTTCATTTATTTAAATGTAGAAAAACTAAAAAAGAATGTTTAGTCAGATGAATTTTTTGGAACAAAAGAATGAAATATTGCTACTACTAAACCTTTAGAAGTATTACATTTATCCATCTTTTCACTTTATTATATATATATATATATATATATATATATATATATATATATATATATGGGGTATTTCTTTCTTTTGTTCACGTAAATGATTTGAAAGGACTTCAGTTGACAGATGCACCTGCATTCTCAACACGACTAATGTTATCATATCAAACCAGTAAACATGCAGAAGGGCTAAGCCGATGTAAATAAATCCGTTGATCTTGACAGGAATTATATATATATATATATATATATATATATATATATATATATATATATATATATATATATACCAATGAATGTATTCGTGTAAAGTGTATTGGTCAATGTGACATAGTGGCTAATGTGCTGGACAGCAACATCATAGTAAACGAGTTCGAACCCCAGTCGCTCTATTACGTTCACTCACCGACTAATACTATTATGAAACGTATTAACCCTTTCCCAGCACCTTGCAATGGGGGGAATAGGAGTTATGGGTTATGATTCTTCTACAAGGACAGCTTCGGCATTAAATAATCTGAGAAGGTTGATATGCCTTTAAACAAAGAAACTGTAACCGAAGCGTGTGAAGGTCAACTTTTAAAAACCTAATATTTTCAGTGAAAAAATGACACCAACCTATACATAGAATTTTCTAAACTTTACTTTGTATGTCTCTCAGACCTCAGAATGCAAATGACATCTGCTAGTCTTAAGTGATCACTAATCTAAGTATTTTGACCTCTCGTTCTTGAACTTGTGTGATCCAGCGGGAAACCCATGTTTTAAGTCTGTTTTCACCGTAACTCACCAGGTTGAAGAACTTGTTTGGCTTTTTCTGTTTAATGGCATATCAACCTTTGTGGGTTATTCCATGCTATAGCCATTCTTGTAGAAGAACAGTAGTGGTACTGCTTAACCCATAGCCAGTGGGTTAAGGGGTGTTCATGCTTTTCTCGAGGGTAATAGT
The DNA here is from genome assembly GCA_963585895.1 of Sepioteuthis lessoniana. NCBI lineage: Eukaryota > Metazoa > Mollusca > Cephalopoda > Myopsida > Loliginidae > Sepioteuthis > Sepioteuthis lessoniana. Next base: position 6,103 of record CAUZXS010005059.1, on the reverse strand, counting down.
CTGAAAGTGAATGTGATAGCGCGACTGGCGTTCGAACTCACTGCAATGTCACAGTCCAATACGTTACCGCCTACGCAACGTGGACTCTTCGCAGAAGAAATGGGAAGAACAACAAGAAATCATTGTTATCAAAATTTAATTCCATAAATCAATCATCTCGTGACCAAAAATGAAAGGTGGTCTGAAACACACGTATAAAACGTTAAAAAAAGTTTCTATTATTAATTCTGCAAATTTGTTCGTAATTTTAAACTGTTTGCACACACACACACACACACACACACACACACACACACACACACACACACACACACACACACACACACACACACACACACACACACACACCTGGGGGTGTCATCGTAGTGAAATGGTTAAAGCGATGGACTGCGGAATCGTAGTACGCGAGTTCGTACTCCAGTCGCGCTATTACGTTCACTTTCGGGCAAATACCCTTGGGAAAGGTATGAACCCCTTTATCCTCCCAGCTATGGGTTAAATAGTACCACTAGTGTTCTTCTAGGAGAATGGCTTTGGCATTAAATTACCTAAAAAGAGTTGATATGCCATTAAACAAAGAAACCAAACCAAACCAAACACACACATAAATGGCCTAAGTTATTAAATAAGAGAAATGAATTAATAGCTAGATGTAGACATAAGACTAAATTTAAACAATAGACTAAAAAATTTAAAAGCATAGAAATAAATAGTGAAACCAGAAAAAAAGTATCCAATATACACACTAAGAAAAAATAGGTAGCTAAATAAATGGTATCGAAATTAATATAAGTATTAATATTTCTCTTAAAAAACGAACTTAACATGAAAAGAAAATAAATTAAACAAATAAATAAAAGAGTTGAATTACCGTAATTATAACTGACGGAAGAATTTTAAAAATAAAATAAATAGGTAAATAAAAAAATGGTAATTCAATAAAACAGGGAGGTAACTCCTTAATCTCTTGCCCCTCCCACTCCACCCCACCCACGTGTCTATTTTGTTTTATTTATCCATTGGATCTGAAGAAGTCCTGGTATATTTTTCTTCGTGTTTTTGGTTTACACCAGAAACTGAAAAATAAGATGGAAATAAATTTATAATCCTAAATTAACCGGTCTTTGGTTTTTTCTTATATATATATATATAAGTAGATAAAGACGTAAATAAGATAATTGTAGATGTGGTACTATTTACCAACCCCTCCGCTCGGGCAGGATATGACACAAGGTCAATTTTTTTAAGCGGAGTTTAACAGGTTTTGAATTCAGAGTTTTCCTTCTCCTAGACTAGTTGCCTCACCAATAGCTGAAGAACCTAGTCCGTCCTACTATTTACCCATAGCTGGAGAGAGAATAAGGGGGTTCATACCTTTCCCAAAGGTATTTGCCCGAAAGTGAACGTAATAGCGCGACTGGAGTACGAACTCGCGTACTTCGATTCCGCAGTTCATCGCTTTAACCATTACACCACGAGGACACCCAATTACACCACGAGTACACTGTAGATGTGGTGAGTTACAAGAGAAAGGATAATGGACGAGGTAAGTAAAATGAAATAAAGAACGAAGAAAAGCATTATGGTGGTATGACTAAGATTAAAATTCGATGCATACAAATTGGATAAAGCAGACAACTTGATTAATGAAGCATAAAACACATTGTTCAGAGGTAAACAGCAGAGAAAAGTAGAATTATTCTGGGAAAGAGAAAAAGAAAGTTAGAAAGTTGAACAGAAACGTCAATTTTCTTCTCTTTTTGAGCCCCTTTTTCTTATTTTTCTTCTTTTTCAATATCTCTTTCGTTCCAAATTGCCCACTCTTTGATTCTCTCGTCTTATCTATTCTCTCTTTCTTTCCTTCTTTCTTTCTTTCTGTCTGTCTGTCTTTCTTTCTTTGATTTATTTTCTTCTTTTTCAATATCTCTTTCGTTCCAAATTGCCCACTCTTTGATTCTCTCGTCTTATCTATTCTCTCTTTCTTTCCTTCTTTCTTTCTTTCTTTCTTTCTTTCTTTCTTTCTTTCTTTCTTTCTTTCTTTCTTTGATTTATTTTCTTCTTTTTCAATATCTCTTTCGTTCCAAATTGTTCTCTCTTTGATTCTCTCTTCCTATCTATTCTTTCTTTCTTTCTTTCTTTCTTTCTTTTTTCTTACTTACTTTCTTTCTTTCTTTCTTTCTTTCTTTCCAACTTATTGTCGGTTTGTTTTTCTTTTCTCCCCGTTTTTTTCTTTCTTTTTTTCTACTTCTACTACAACTACTACTACATGCACAATTATATAGTTTTAAGAAACTATTTCTATTTAATAATAATCATTTGTTTGCACACAGTTAGTTGGTTTCAAGGAATTCCTATATTATACGAATATTTTCAAACCGATCTATTTACAACCATACTCTAACCAGTACGACTACAATTGGTTAAAATATCATCATCATCATCATCATGACATAGTGCTAGCACGGATATCTCTGAACCTCTCTCGCCACTTCTCCCTATCGTTCATCGCCTCTCGCAGGTCTTCAGGGCTATATCTTGTATCCTCACATAGCTGCTGAATGTATGTTCGTGCTGGTCGTCCTGCTTTTGCTTTTTAGGAGTACATCCCTTATGAGCTCGTCCCTGCTTCTCCAGCAGTGTCCTGCATGTCTGGTTCGTCTAAATTGGATAGTTTTCATGATGGGAGGTAGGTGGCCGTATAGTTGGTGCCTTGTGGGGTGTTGCCGCCAGGACTTGTTCAATATTGCTCTCAACATTCTTGTGTAAATGCCGTCTAGCTTCTTTTTCGGCCGTTTAGTTAGCGTCCATGTAGTGCATCCATATAGCAGTATCGATACGACCGCTGCCTGGAAAAAACTGCGTTTCATTTTATCGGTCAGGTCTGATTTCCATATGATCGAGAGCCTATCGATAGCTGTCCATGCCTTCGTTAGCCGCGTGTCGATGTCCTATTCGGTTGATGAGACGCTGCCTCCTAGGTAGGTGAATTTGTCTACTATTTTCAGAGGGGTTTCATCTAGTGTGGAGACGCCGCCTGTTTGATTATAGCACATATATTCCGTTTTGTGTGCATTGACATGGAAGCCATTGCCTGCAGCGGCTCGTTCCAAACTATGCAGAAGTGTTTCGCCTTGGTTGGGTGTATTTGCCAGTATTGCTATGTCATCGGCGTAGTCGGCGTCGGTAATTCTTTTTGCGGGGTACCTTCTGCTTCTTTTCTTTGTCAGCTCGAAAGTGTACTCTGCATTCACCAGAGCTCAAGAACAAGTGCACTCGCCATCGGATGCAGTCGGGTATCCTACCTGTGAAAATCAATCTAGCAAGTAACAGTCTGTTCAGCTGGCTCGTTAAACATAACACCACTTGACAAAAATTAGTTTTAAACAGAACGGCATAATGCAAAATGGAATGATCTTAAGAGAGACTGCGACAGAGACACAAAGAGACTGAGACAGAGAGGGACAGAGGCAGGGAGAGAGATACACAGAGATCGATAGATCGATAGATTAATAGATAGATAGGGACAGAGACAGACAGACAAACAGGCAGAGAGAAAGAAATTGACAGACAGACAGACTGACTGAATGATAGTGACACAGACAGACAGACAGACAAAGATAGACAGACAGACAGACCGAGAGAGACTAAGAGACAGAAACAGAGAAACAGAGAGAGACAGATAGGCAGAGAGACAGCTACAGACAGAAAGTAAGAAAGAGAGAGAGAGAGAGGGAGAGAGAGAGAGAGAAAGACAGACAGAGACAGACAGAGAGGCAGACAGACCAAAAGAGACTGAGACGGAAAGTAAAAGAGAGAGAGAGACAGAGAGAGAGAGACAGACAGACAGAGACAGACAGAGAGGCAGACAGACCAAAAGAGACTGAGACAGAAAGTAAAAGAGAGAGAGAGACAGAGAGAGAGAGAGAGAGACAGACAGAGACAGACAGAGAGGCAGACAGACCAAAAGAGACTGAGACGGAAAGTAAAAGAGAGAAAGCGCGCGAGCGAGAGAGAGAGAGAGAGACAGACAGACATAGAAAGAGAGACAGAGACAGACAGACATAGAAAGAGAGACAGAGACAAAGAGAGACAAAGAGAGACACAAGGAGCAAGACTTCCACGAGTGGTCAACGAAGCGAGTAAAAAGTAAAAAATCTCATTGGGGAAAACTCTCCGCTTCGCTTATTAATTTTCTTACTTGCTGCTGGCGTTTTTCGCTGTCAGAATCGTCACAGCTTTTTATTTGTTTGCGTGAGTTTGTTTAGGGAATGGGTAGGTGTGCGTGAATGGTACCGTCAACCAAAGAAAAAAAGAGAATATATATATACATATATATATATATATATATAGTCAATGCAAGGAAAGTTTATTTGTCGGGTGTCGGGGGTGATTAGCACAATGGTTAACATAGTTCCTGGAGAGTCAGTACAATGGCAAATCAGGTGAGCTGGCCACCTGCAGAAGAATGCGTCGACACTCTATTAGAAGTAGTTAACCATTGAAAAGACTCAGAGTATTGTTGGTTGTTTTCCAGATCCTTTATTTCAAATATATATATGTATATATATATATATATATATATATATATATACGTATATACTCATCCCATCCGCCATGGGCAGTATGCGACACGAGGTCAAGCTTTAAGTGGAGTACTGCTGGTTTGAATTCAGTTTTCATTCTTCAAGATACAACCCAATCGGCTGGGGCTGTAGAATACACCGACTGCATCTCTGTAGAGGGTAAGACCCACTCTCAATGAGCGTCCTGCATATGACCTCATACAATGGGATGACGAGGCTCCAGCCTTGGAAATTTGGGGAATGTGGAGTACCTCTTCACTGCCATTGCTAACCCGGAATGGGAGCACCTGATAGGGTCCTATCTATGGGTCAAATAGAACAAATTATATGCACAAACAAGTGACTGATGTTAAATTGTGACAGCAGTTATGTAGCAATACCTGAAGCCATTTAACTGTGAGCTCAGGATCGTTTAGGACTGTTATCTACAAAATGTGTTTACGAAGCATATATCTAATAGATATGTATAAAGAGGATTTAGCATTAAATACCCAATAATCGTTGACATGCCATTAAAACCAACCAAACCAAATCATTTATATCTAATAAATATGTTAAAATGATTTCGCATTGAATAACCAACAATGGTTGATATGCCTAATAACCCAACCAAATCAAATCCTATATATTCAATATATATGTATAAAGAGAATTTGGCATTAAATAACCTACAAAGGTTGATATGCCATAAAACATAACCAAACCAAACCAAACCCGCTTCGAGACTGGTTGCCTCATCAAGTTTAGAAAACTCAGTCTGCCAACTGTTTATTCATAACTGGGCGAAAAATAGATGAATTCATACCTTTCCAAAGGGTTTAACTTCGTCCAGAACGAACTCGATGCGTCGAGGCCATTTTCAACGACAATAGCTATTACGCTAAGCCCGCCTAATATATATATATATATATATATGTATATATATATACATTTGAGAAAAACTGAAAATAAATCCAGCTGTATTAAAATGTATAGAGATGAAAAAAACAAACAAAAAACAAGGTCTTCAGAGGATATTTTTAATTGTTAAAATTTTTCAACGTTAAAAGTTTCAATTTTTATCCTTCATCAGGGTGTGTAGCCTTAACAAATATTTCTACGAATAAAATCTTCCTCTTAACACCTTGTGTTTTTTCATCTCTCTCACTCTCTCTGTCTATATATATATATACTAAATGATTTTATCCCCACAGTAAAGATGAAAATTCTTTACTTAGAGAGAGTGACCTGCGCGCAATCGCAAGATGAAGCGCCTGTGTCTAACGCTTATAATTATTTGATTATTTTCGAAAGTCTTTTTAGGCTTTTTAAGCCTAATTTTTACTCAATATCACAAGTATGGAACTGTCTGTTAAGATTGAAATTACAACAAATGAAGAGTGATCAGCGATAACAGTTTTTTAACCATCAAACCATACAAACATACAAACAGTAAACGTATATTAATGAATCCATGACGAACATTTGCGATGAGATTTATACGCATGCACAGAGTTACGCATGCGCAGAATCATGCAAGC
>CAUZXS010005058.1:137500-193780 GCA_963585895.1 Sepioteuthis lessoniana | reverse complement strand
ACACACACACATATTATACACACATAACTATAAGATTGAGTCATACCAAAGACTCAAAAAATGGTACTTGATGCTGCCTTGCTTAACACTTAGCATTATAAGATACGGATCAAGGGTAATGATGAGAAATCCAGAGAATGGAACAGTGCCCTCCCCTACACCAGTGTAGTAGCTATTGAAAAGGGAGCCTTCAGGTCGCCATCGACTACGATCACCAACTTTATATATATATATATATATATATATATATATATATATATATATATATATATATATACATACATACATACATATACACAATCATTGTTAAAATTAACACTAAAAGCAAAAAATCTATGCATAGATATATCACATATTTCAAGAATATAAAATAAGATCTAAAACAGGATAAAAACTTAACCCAGATCCTCGTATTCAACACATCTGGTTTTTCTTTTGACACATTGGATACTAGCTCATTGGAGGAAAGAAAGCATGAAATTCTGAGATGACTTTTTATCCTGTTTTAGATCTTATTTTATATTTACAATTTATAAAATACACCATATACTCCTCCACAATAGTTATTACATTTAGTGTATGAAATATATACATGAATGTAACAACTAATGTGGGATAGAGATAGTATATAATAATAGAACTACACAAAGAAAATCAACCAAATGATCAACTCAGTTTTTAAGAATTCCATTTATTCATTCATAAAGAAATGGAATCATTCTTAAGAAAATGCTGAATAGGAATGGTCTTTTTCAATGTTAGCATCTACAAGGATCAAATAAAGCCAAATACAATTTTGAGTTATCCAGCAAAAGACTTGTATTGCAATAAGTCATTTTTCTTAGACAAAAACAAATTATCTGGCTTAAGTTTCTGTATGTAGAAAATTAAAGGCTACCTAAGTAAACTATCTATAATGATGATTAAAAAACCAAAACAAAAACCTGGGTCTTCAATCTTTTTTTTAACACCAGCAGTTTTTGTCTAGTTCATACTTGTTTGGCACAGAAACGCAAAATGAAGCTGTACATGCACAGTATGGTGCATAAACTGGGTATTTAGTTGCACGTTGCACTGTTAGTTGTCACAAATCAATACAGTTCAAAATCAGTCTCCCATTAGAATAAAATCCTGCTATTATTTCTATTTCTTGTTGAAAATTGAAGACTTATTTAATGACTGCAATTTGTTTACTCATATATCACTTCACTCCATCAATATAAATTTGTAGTTGCTCTGATATTAAGGTAGTGTAGTTGGCCTAAAAGTTAACATGGAAAATGAAAATGGCAAGCAGATAAGACAATTTATGTTCACTTCAAATTAATATTCTCAGAAAAGGCATGATTCCATTTCTTCTCTGCTATAGTAAGGCAGATTGGGCTATCTAGCCTTAGTTGACTAGTAGTCTAGATGAACAATTGATTTCAAAACCAGATGAATACAGGACTAGCAACTCCACCACATAAACCTACTAGGTTATTAAAACTGTGGCACCATCACTGATGCAGCGAGGCTTCAGCCCTACTCCACAAGGTTTTGACGGGTTATAGTAGTCATGGTTCTAATATTGAAAGAATCAGAAGCCATTTTGAATACTTTACCTACCTATTAAACAATTCTGAATAGTTTCCTTTTTGATAACTGTATAGACATATAAAAAAATTTTTTTTAAGTCTTGTGTATATTCAGGTTGATATAATTCATCAAAAAGCAAATCTCAAAGCCCCAATTAAACATCTGTGATTCGGAGGGGACAGTAACAAATGTGCATATTTACTCAACCCGTCTGCCACAAGCAGGATGCAACACAAGATCAATTTTTAAAGCAGGCTTGAATGCAGAGTTTTCATTTTAAACCAGTTGCCACATCAAGGATAAAAAAAAAATCTACCCTGCTATATACCCATAGCTGGGGAGAGAACAGATGGATTCATGCTTTTCACAAAAACATCTTAGTCCAGAATTTGAACTCAGTTCACTATATTTCCTAAGACAACCAATAACCATTAGGTAACAAACAAACAGGTTACTATATCTCATCTAACAAACAGATGTAACAACATCAGAACATAGAACCTTTCCATTTTTAAAAAGGCAATGAATCATGAATTATTTCTGATTAGAGATTTGCCCTCTTACATTATAAGTAACATCAACATTTGTTAATAACTTAAGTTAGTATAAAAAGAAAATTACACTACACCTCTGAGGTGTGTGAGCAGTTTCTTCAGAATTGTATTTAACAAAAGACTTAAATTTTGAGTATTTTACATTCAGATGTAACAGAAAACCCACCTAACAAGCACTATCTTAAGTTATATAAATTGACTTTTTTTTGTTCATTATTCAATTCAATAATAAACAGTGTAGATATCAACTAGCAGCAAACAGACCTAACAGTAAAATTGTCTTTACAATGTGAGTACAAATTACATAATTAGAATAAAGTAGTAGCATCTTAAATCGAAAGGAAAAATCTCCAACATTCAGGCTGAGATTAAAGTGTAGTATCAGTTTGTCTCGACCAACTATATTCGTCTTGGAACAGGAAATAATAAAATATACAAACCTGATCCCTGCATCACCTCCTCCATTGCATCAAAAGGGGAGAGGTCAGAGTAATCCGATGTCAGCATGACAATGGTCACGGATATTTCTGACCTTGCCCATATATAAATATATGTACCCCTCAAGTGTATATTAAAAAAAAGCCCCCGAAGAGAAGTAGTTAGATCTCATCTACTATTTTCAGTTGCCAACTTCATACTTTTTAAATTATTAAAATGTGGGTTCAAAGGGATCCAACATCAATAATATTGCTAATAAACCAAGTCTGTATAAAGATAAAAAGAAAAAGAAATTACACTACGCTTTTGAAGTATGTGATATTTCAGGTTTCTTCATAACAGAATAAATGACAAAAAAAGAAAAAGGTGGCGATACCGAATGTGATGACCAATTTAACTCAATTGGTCATTAACTTAAATTAAGATATATTTCCAAGTGCAAGAAAACAAAAAATACTTGAAATGAATGACTCCTCGCCAAATTAGTTTCTACTTTTAATTATAATTTTTACACAGACATGTTTGTAGGTATTTTTGTATAGAAGACATTTGTTATTTTTCGCAAATATATTTTCTTCTGAACACCGGTTCATACGTTTTGGAATTGTGTCTGTTCACCGGTGAATCTGTTTAATTTATCGATAGATAAATTCAACCCTCTCATAAATAAATATAAAAAGAATATGGTCTTAATGACAATTATGTGTTTTTATATATATATATATATATATATATATATATATATATATATATATATATATATGCCAAGTTAAGGATTCATTCTTGGCACAAAAAAAATATATGGGTATTTTATTTTACGGATGGTGCTCATGGATGAAATGCGGCTAACGATTATATACATAAAATATTGTATTGTTTTGATTTTAATTGAATTAAATTGTTTGTTTAAATTGTTTTGCATAGTCGTTTGCGTAAAATACTATTTAAAAAATCGTATTAGGTATACTTAAAGTGATATTTAACGATAAATGTAAAGACAAAAATAACAAACCAAGTTAACTGCATTCCATTTGTGACCACCACCACAACTCTCTCGAGTATATATATATATATGAGAAAAGTTAGTATAAAAAAGTACTCGGTGTTATTATAGCAGAATAGTTATATAATCCAAAAAATATTGTAATTATGAAAACACATACACATATATATTAAATAGAGAGAATTGTGTTTAACAAAATTCGAACATCAAAAGTAGACGATACGAGCAAACAATGACTATTTCATCGCGACTAAAATAGAGGAATATCAATTTTAGGTATTACGATCACAATTAAAAATATCAAAATCTTAGACATTAACAATAACATATGAAAATAAGTAAATAGATTAATAATTTAAAGTTGGACAGTCCAAACCGATGCAGAGATTATTTGATTAGAATGTAAATAGTAAATACTATTTCACAGAATAAAAAGGAAAAAAGTGGAACAATGTTTCTTGAAAGCTATAAAATTATGAAAGCTAAAAAGCATCAAAGAGGAAAAAAGGAAGGAGTTAATTTTATCACTAAATTTTAAAAACTAGCCGAGAAAACTGGAGAATAATCTAGAGTTTAGCATAAAGGGGGTGAAGTGAAAATTTCAGAAGGTTCAAGTCTCTTGCGGGGAGGTTCATTTCAAGGAGGGTGGCAACTATTAAGGATACGAATTCTAAGAATTTGTTAAATTTTAAACTTATGAAAATCAAATTGTTTTCTTACAATTTCAATGAAAGAAACATTTTTGAAGTGAAATAAGCTAATCTAGTTAGTAATAATTGAAAAACAATGTATTTCAAATAAATAGTTTCGAAGTATTTAACTAGTGAAATAAATCTTTAAATCTAAAAGAGATTTTTTTTTTACTCTTGATTTAAAGATAAAAAAAGAAACGGGTGACTTCGATTCAAAGTTCCCCACCCAGAAAAGAACTAGAAAGAGTATTTGAAGAACTTATTTAAAATAAAATATCAATAATAGATTTATTTAACTTCAATTTTGAATACTGACACACACAGCATTTTTATTTTAGGAAAATAAGTTTCATGAAAAATAGACATTTGTTTTGAAACACAGTTATGACTTCATAAGGTAGTCATGTTTAGGGAATATTAAATACTGATTATCTACTTCATTTAAAAATACTTTTTTTTCCAGAAAGGGGGAAGATGAAAATTTTGGGCGATGTGCCCAAGTTAAATTTGAAAGGGACTCTAGTGACAAGCGGAATATTTCACCCAAATAAACTAAACAATTTCCATGAGTATTTTCTTGAGGGAAAATTAATTTTTAAAAATCGTATTGTATAAAGCAATCAAAAATGATATAACAAACTGATTTAAAGCTGTGTGAAAATAAAACGACGCAAGATTTTTTTTAATATGTGTGGACAGTGGAGACTTTTTTTTTTTTTTTTAACGAGGGAGAGGATAGCGATAATGGGTATTTATAATAAACGAGAATAATAAAGTGAAATTAAAACATGCCGGACCTTTTTGTATTCTGAGTTGGGCTGCCGATGCTTTCTTCTGACTTCCACCCCGATCCGCTGGATCGGCTCCATCTTTTTTCTGTTTTAACGAAAATAACCTAATCATATTCGGAGTGTCACTTAAAGTTTTTCAAGAAGTGACGCACAGACAGACATAAGTAAAGTCAAGCTGATCGAACAACCGGAAGTTAAGTTTCGTAGCATTTTTTATGTTTTATTATTATTATCATTAATAATAATAATAATTATAATAATGATAATAATAATAATAATAGTATTATTATTATTACTATTATTATTATTATTATTATTATTATCATTATTATTATTATTATTTTTATCATTATTATTATTGTTGTTGTTATTGTTATTATTACTATTATCCATTATTGTTGTTATTGTTGTTTTATTATTATTTTTTTTATATTATCATTATTATTCTATATGTTTGTCGAAGATTTTTTTCACCCTTTTATTTTATTTCTTAGGAATTTAAAATTATCTGATATTTTAATCAAATATTTTTTATTTATCCGTTATTCTTTTTGTATGGTTTGCTAAAGCTTTTAAAGAAATTAAAGTGTGAGAAAAAAAGATTATTTTCTTTTGCCAAATCTTAACTCTCTGTCTCTGTCTCTGTCTCCCTCTCTCTCCCTCTGTCTCTCTCTCTCTGTCTCTCTCTCTCTGTCTCTCTGTCTCTGTCTCTCTCTGTCCCTCCCCCTCTCTCTCTCCCCCTCTCTCTCTCTCTCTCTCTCTCTCTCTATATATATATATATATATATATATATATATATATATATTAAAACGTTCACAATATTAAATGCTGTCCATAACTTTGTGTTTTACATAGAATGGGTTGTGCAATTTTCAGATGAAATACGTTTATAAAAGTATCAAACTTTTTTGAATTTCTTATACATTTTGAACAATTTATTACAGAAAATGTTTATTATTATTATTATTATTATTATTATTATTATTATTATTATTATTATCCTTGAGAGTTTTATACATCAGCTAACGCTGATGGTCTTTCACTGGACTGACAGCAAGTCTCCTCATGTCTCCTCAAGTCTCCAGGACTCTTCACAGTATTCTGGCTGTTCTTCACAATGCTGTAGTTTGGATAATTTCCACTCATCCTGTCATTTGTAAGTCCTCCAGTCCCTATACCAATCCTTTGGTGACTGTGCCAAGAGCACCAATTACAATTACCATCACTTTTATGTTCCACAGTTTTTTCAATTCCCTAGTAAGATCGAGGTACTTATCCTTCTTTTTGCTTTCTTTCAATTTTACTCTGTGATCCACTGGGACAAAAAAGTCCACAACTCTGTAAATTCTCTTTTTTTGTTGATTATTTTAATGTCTGATCATCTTGATGAAATCCGGGGATCTGTCTGTATCTCAAAATCCCAGCGAAAGTTTGTGCGTCTCATTCTTCAGAACAGATTCTGGGTTGTGCATATACCATTTGTTCATATGGTCAAACTTCAGTTTCTTGCACCATTCCCAGTTGATCACCTTGCCCATCCAGTTGTGTCTAGTCTTATATTCTCTCTGTGCTAATTTGCTGCATATGCTTATATGATTGATCATTTCATCTCTATCACAACATAACCAACATCTGCTCTTTTGTTGCATCTTATCTATTCTTGCTTTGATATGATTGGTCTTTATGGTGTTGTTTTGTGCTGCTATAAGCAGAGATTCAGTTTCTCTCTTAAGGTTTATTATTATTATTATTATTATTATTATTATTATCATTATTTATGCTTTTCCATGTGCATTAAATGTGTGTGTGTGTGTGTGTGTGTGTGTGTGTGTGTGTGTGTGCAAATAGGGGTACAGGTGTTTTGGGGGGGATGCTCTGAGCATATTTGCTTTGTGTCCTCAAAAAAAAAATGATATAAACTAAGCTAAATATGAACAAGTATGATTTTTAAAACAAAGAAATATATTCAGTAAATTTTGCAAATTAAATTTTGCAAAATAAATATAAAATAAAAGAAAGAACATTCAAATATAAAAACAGAATAATACAATTAGTTACACACAGACACATAAACACAGACACACATACACATGCATGCACAAAAGAAAAAAAGAAAGAAAGAAAAATTACAAAACGTTTTTAAAATTCTACAGAGACCAGAAATATTCAACTATAAAGGTATTTTTGAATAGTTGTGGGAAGCTCAACAAACATTTTCTAGCAGACTGTCTTATCCTATGTAGGCAATGAAAAGAATAAGGTCATCAAGATTCATTTTATCAGTTTGTAGCAGAAAGTATTTTGGTTTGGCGCGCAATTTAATTCTACGCATAATTTCACCCAATCATGATGACTTATCCTATTCACCCCGGATCTCCTTCCGGGCAGCAGAAATTGGGTAAGCTGCCAAACACAGTCTCTTTGGCTGAACAACACCGTCCAGTGCAGACGTCCCACTGGCCGTTCTTCAATAGCAGCAGCATGGACACATGAGGGAACCTATCTAATTTATGGATTCCTTGCGTCTATCACTTAGACCAAGGAATCCCAGTTGAATATGAATTAGATACATTCAATACGCCACCACAGGAACAAGTTTATGTCACCCCCAAAATTGGCTATATCGATGCAATGCCTTATTCTGCTCTTGGCACCTAGCTTTCAATTTACCTCTAGGCCACTTTAATGGAGACAACGCACACCTCTCCTCAAATCCACCGGACACACAAAACTCATGGTGACTCCAAAGTTCATTTCCTCCAACAGCAAACATGGCTTTCGCTAAACTACGGCGAACACAATCCCTCGCACGTCCCACGATACGCGTTGCTTTCTCAACTCTATCATATCTCCATTTCATCTCTTATTCACAACCTTTCCTACGAGACTTGCAGCACAAATGTAAACTACATTTTCTATGCTGCAAATAAAAACTATTCCTAAACACATTTCGACTATCAGCATCTTACTTCTTCATCCTTCCTTTATTACCTTACAAACTTAGTGAGGAAACAACTCAATGTAAACATGTTACAACTTTTCCTCACTAACAACAACAAAACTTCCAGCTAAAAGTTCAAGAAATTATGTATATCTTATATGATCTTGCTTATAATTGTCTAATTGTAACTCAAACCAGTTGGCTGGAGCTGTAGAATACACTGACTGCATCTTTGCAGAGGGGTAAGACCTCCACCAATGTCCTGCATATGACACTAAACAATTTGGTGGTGAAGCTGTAGTAATGCTAGACCTTTGGGGAATGCAGAGTACCCCTCCATTGCCATCACCCCCAGGTCCACTCTGGCCTGGAGTGGTAGCACCTGATAGGGTCCAATCTATGACTCAAACAGATACTGTTTGACATTCGTACTGTGACTTATGCTAAATTGAATTGTTTGAAATAGAACAGTTTGATCATTTAACTGTGTGTAAACAAATGACTGATTTTTAATTGAATTGTTTGTGATACATTCCAATACTTGGAATCATTAACTTTGACTTATGCTAAATTGAATTGTTAAAAGAAGAACTGTTTGATCATTCAACTGTGTGTATCAGCAAAATGTGTTTGCAAATCATATATTTAATATATATGTAACAACAGGATTTGGCTTTGAATAAGCTACAAAGGTTGATATGCCATAAAACCAAATCAAACCAAACTATTGTAACTATAAACCACAATTAAAAAAAGCTATTAGGCTGTTTGGATGCTCCTTTCTGCATATGATACCCAATGTACAGGATGTGATGCACATGTACATTCTGAGGGTCTTGTAAGAGTGTATCAAGAGTATTTTTTCATTTTTTACAGACCTTTATTCTAAAGTTTCTTTCAGGTTCACATCGACAGATAACTTCACTCTTTATATATATATATATATATATATATATATATAAGGTCTGTCTAAAAACTAACAGAACTGGGTGAAAGAGAAATAAGTTGATTGTGTTATCATCTAAGATGATATCTTGGGAGTATATACCTGTGATCTTAGCTTTCTGTAACCATTGCATTTCTTTCACATGATTTGTTTATAGCACCTCTTTTTTAGGTTGTTCAGCTTGGAGCACTGAAAAATGCACAATGAACACAGAGCAATGAATAAACTTGAAATTTTTTAGGAAAACTTTATCATAAGCTCTTGAAATGCTTCAACAAGTGTATGGAGATATCACCATGTCACATACATTTGTTTTTGAGTGGCACAAGAGGTTCAAAGAGAGTTTTGAGGTGACGAAAAATATCTCCAGAAGAGGAAGGTCTTCAGCAAGCAGGACTGAGGTCAATGTTGAGCAAATAAGGCAGGTGGGGACTGTTGACTGACTGTTCAAATTATCACAAGTCAGCTGGACAGTATTTGGAATATTAACCCCAAAGATTTGGGCAAATAGAAAGTCTATACAAAAAAAGGTGCCAAGATGGCTAAATGATCAGAAGGAGCACTACATACAAGCGTGTCATGACATCATTGACTGTCTTCAAACTGAACCAGACTTACTCCATAGAGTCATCACTAGTGATGAGACATGCATTTTTGAGTATGACCAGGAAACCAAGTACCAGAGCAGTCAGTGAAAGTCTGAAGAAAGTAAGGTAATCAAAATCAAAAGTCAAAATGTTGATCACATTCTTCAATGTGAGAGGCACCATCCAGAGTGAGTTCTTGTTACAGAGCCAGATGATCAATCAGCAAGTCTACAAGGAGATCCTGTGGCATATGCTTCACTCAGTGTACCTGCTTATAATACCCTAAGCATCCCACAGTTCTTAGCTGAAAGGAACATTGCTATACTGAAACAACCTCCCTATTCACCTGGCCTTGCTCTATGTGACTTTACTTTTCCCTAAGCTCAAGTGGATCATTAAGGGGACCTGTTTTGAGGGCATAGAAGCCAATAAGAGAGCTGTAACAACAAAACTGAGAGATATAACAGAAGAATCATTCTAGCAGTGCATGGCAGAGGATAGGAACGTGCATTAGACTCAAGGGGGATGACTTTGAAGGCAAAACCATGTTGTTTGTTGTTTGAAATTGAAAGGAATTGTTTATGCCACCAGTCCCACTAATTTTCAAACATAAAATATTGTAATATCATTTCCCATTTTTTAAAATGAAGAGTGCACAGTATTGGTGATAGAGCATATGTAGATCTAAGTTTAATAGTGTAAACATGGGGTCAATTGCACAATTTTCTGATGATATCATAGGCAAAAAACTGATAGTCACCCAGTATTCTGTGTCTACATTTTATAACTTTCATTCTAGATATCATAAAGATATATACAAGTTACAGGATTCTGGTAATTTTGTGGCATAATTTTCAACTGATTCCCAAAAATTTTGAAACTGCTTGAAAAAGTTAAAAAGCTGAAATAAATAAATAAAAGTATATATTTACCCCCTTCCCCACCACAGGCAGGATGTAACACAATGTCAGTTTTTAAGCAGAGTACAGCTGGTTTGAATCTCAAGTTATTCCTTGTCCTAGAGTAGTTGCCTAACTAAAGCTAAAGAACCCAGTCTGCCCTACCATTTATACCCACAGCAGGGAGAAGAACAGATTAGTTCATGCCTTTCCCAAAAACATTAATGCAAAATGAAACCCTAACAACCTCCTGCTGAATTTGAACTCCAGTCACCAGTTCCGTTTCCTACAAAAATAACCATCTTGCTAAGCATACTAAAACTGGTCAAAATTAGTCAAAGCATTGAAATATGATTTGTTCCTTGAAATAAATACATGTATACATTGCAGTTGGCCCTCTGTACAAACACAATCAAATTTTTATTGAGAAAGTTCATTTACATATCATTGGAGTTAATTTTCAAAACATGCAAATTGGCCAAAATACTAAATTCACACAATATAGAGAAAGAAAAAAAATGATGAATCTGAATATTCTTTTAAAAATTCTTTTCTTTTTTTCTTCTTCTTTTTTCTGTTCTGAGAAAAAACAGAAATCTAAACCTAATAAAAAATAACTTTAGTTATTAAAACTATATACTTCTTCCTTTATACATTAGTACTTTCAAGCAGTAATAGCAGATGTGGGGAATTTGCAATCTTAAGCCCACATACAGCACTCCAGACCATCAAGTTTGGATTTTCATACCCTAGTCAAAAGACTAATTAAAATTATACGCCTTTCCCAAAAAACGTGATATCTCAATGCTTTCTTGAAAAAAGCAATTTTAAAACATTCATAAAAAGGCAAGTAAGGTTTGTTTTCTTTTTATAATTTCTTTTAGGTAGTGTATATTAATTAAATTTGGATTAAATTATTAATTAAAAGTTTACACTTGATTAATTGATTGATAGATTAATTTTAATAGCCAGACAACCCAGCTGATATTATTTAATGCCAAGAGGTTAGGAAATTGTGAACATTGTACGTTTATATTTACATTTTTTGTGTAGTTAAGTGTTTTGTACACAGTTATATGATATCAAGTATTCTTATCCGTGGAGGTGCCCGTGGTGTAATTGTTATCGTCGTAGGAAATGAACACGGCGACACGAGTTCAAATCCTGGACGAGACTGATTGCATTTCACATAGCACTAATACCCTTGGGAAAGGTATGAATCCAATTATTCTCCCTCCAGCTATGGGTAAATAGTAGGACAGACTAGGTTCTTCAGCCTTGGTTAGGCAACTAGTCTAGGAGAAGGAAAACTTTTAATTCAAATCTGTTAAACTCCGCTTAAAAATTGACCTTGTGTCATATCCTGCCCGAGCAGAGGGGTTGGTAAATAGGATCAAATATTCTTATCCAACACAAATAATTTGCAAAAAGATCTATTTGACTTAGATGTAACCCTAAAAGGTGCACTTCAGGTCAGAGTGGACCTGGGAGTAATGGCAATGTAGGATACTCCACTCTCCTCAGAGCTGGAGCTTCATCACAAGATATAGTTTAATACTTTTTTACTTCTCCTCTACAGGGTTTACCTTTCTACAGGTCTTACCCCTCTACAGGGGATACAGTGAGTATATTCTAAGTTCTGCTGTCAGGGCATAATCTTGAGGATTTGTTGTAAACATAGAAAAAATTAATTGAGTTAAGCCTTATTAATAGACAGTAAATTTCCCTGTGGCCTTTAAACATGAAAACTCTGAATAATGGTGTTGAGTCATCCCTTGATTGCCATTTCCCCTAGGTCCACTTTAACCTGGAGTGGTTGTTTAAACTTTTCCCAAAGGTATTTGCGATATAAGAAATGCAAACAAACCAGTTCAGGATTTGAACTCAAGTGACTGTGTTTATTTCCTACAAGAATAACCATTACACCATGAGCACTTCTTTAATGTGAGTAAATGATTTTTTTTTACACACACACACACACACACACACACATATATATATATATATATATATATATATATATATATATATGCGGCAGACCATCTCTCTGTAAACAGAGAGAATGTCTACTAGGACTTGATATTATTTTGTTATAGTCTCCAATAAAATTTTTTCCCCCGCATCATTAATATTTCCCTTTTATCAATCTACCCAATATTTCCTCACTTTAACTCTGTTGAAGCTTATCAGTTTTTCTTTTTGATTTTTATGCTTATATATATATATATATATATTTATGTATATATATTTATATAAATATATATATATATAGATATATATATATATGAGTTAGTTGGGCAAGAACAACCCAAAGGCTCCTTTTTCAATAGCTACCACACCAAGGTGTAGGTGAGAGTGCTACTCCTTTCTCTGGATTGCTCCACTTACCCTTGATCCATACCTTATAATGCTGAATGCAAAGCTATGAGGCATCAAGAGCCATTTTTTTAGTCTTTGGTATTATACCAACCTCTTACCCCAGTCCTCGATCACAGCGCTGATTATACCAATTATGGTAACTCTTTGCCACAACCGTGTTTGCCTCCCTCCAATCTCTCTGCTACAGCGTGGGGAAAAACAGATCAAAAGTTCCTTCCAGGGAAAGTGACCATGCACAGCCCTGCCCCACGTTGTGATTCTTTAAAAGTAAGGCCGATGGCCCTGTCTGAAAGGAAGAGGGTTCACTGGCAGCTGAAGACTGGATTCCGAAGGGGTACATGTATTGCAGAACTCAAAAAAAAAAATAATAATAACTCCGATTTCTGCAGTAGATAAGAAAAGGATTTATAAAACTTCAAAGTTACAGATGGCGACAAAAATCTGCGGGTGTGACATATAATGGTCGAAGGCGGCGGTTTGATGAGGGTTAAGTTTTCTTAACGACAATTTATTCCAGCGGCGGACTGGTGATATATGAGTTGGCAGCGCGAAGCACAATTCCAATCTGTGGGTCCCTGCCTGGTCTTCGTCGGCTTCGTCTACTTCATCTGGGACCGAACTGCTTCGCTCTCTGCCACCAACTTACAAGGGTCTAAGTTTTCTTAATGACAGTGTATTCCAGCGGCGGACTGGTGATATATGAGTCGGCAGCGTGAAGCACAATTCCAATCTGTGGGTCCCTGCCTGGTCTTCGTCGGCTTCGTCTACTTCGTCTGGGACCGAACTGCTTCGCCCTCTGCCACCAACTTACAAGGGTCTAAGTTTTCTTAATGACAGTGTATTTAGCGGCGGACTGGTGATATCTGAGTTGGCAGCGTGAAGCACAATTCCAATCTGTGGGTCCCTGTTTGATCTTCGTCTGTTATGCCTGGAACCGAACTTCTTCGCCCTCTGCCAACAACTTACAAGGGTCTAAGTTTTCTTAACGACAGTGTATTCCAGCGGCGGACTGGTGATATATGAGTCGGCAGCGTGAAGCACAATTCCAATCTGTGGGTCCCTGCCTGGTCTTCGTCGGCTTCGTCTACTTCGTCTGGGACCGAACTGCTTCGCTCTCTGCCACCAACTTACAAGGGTCTAAGTTTTCTTAACGACAGTGTATTCCAGCGGCAGACTGGCGATATCTGAGTTGGCAGCGCGAAGCACAATTCCAATCTGTTGGTCCCTGTCTGGTCTTCGTCTGTTACGCCTGGAACCGAACTGCTTCGCTCTCTGCCACCAACTGCTGAGTTCTAAAATCAGCTTGATTATATAATAATTGCCAATATTCTGGGGTAGGTTCTGACTGAGGCAGGGGTGATCTCCATAACATCATCAGAAAGGGTCCAACCCTCTTTTCACTACTTCCACAGAGTCGTCCCTCCCACTACCCTCATAGTGAGGACTACGGGAGGATAGCTTTCCTCCTACCAACATAGTTTCTCTCATTTTACTGCTTATGACATCATCATGCCAGACAGCCTTCACACCATCAACAAAGATTCCCTTATTCACCTTTCAACAGCTTTTTTCCTGTCACTGCAATCAGGTGAGAGACACAGGTCACGGGTTATCTTCCCTGATTGTCAAATTTCCAATTTTCATTTTTTTTTTTTTTCTTCAGGCTTGGGAACCATTCATGATATCCTAAAACAACATATTTTTTTCTGCCTCTATTTCGCGATTTTATTTGTAACCGACTTGGTCATCCCCCCTTACCTGTCAACATCATTCCATTT
Source organism: Sepioteuthis lessoniana (assembly GCA_963585895.1). Classification (NCBI taxonomy): domain Eukaryota; kingdom Metazoa; phylum Mollusca; class Cephalopoda; order Myopsida; family Loliginidae; genus Sepioteuthis; species Sepioteuthis lessoniana. The sequence goes on along the minus strand of CAUZXS010005058.1, from coordinate 179,193 downwards.
TCTGTTTTGACTATTGTCAAAAATTCTTTTTCAGAATTTTCAATTCTTTTTCCCAGACATTTTAATTTTTACACTTCTTGGCAATTATATTTGGCTACTCAACTTTTTGGTTAACCCCTCATGTACCGCCACAGACGAATATTGTTACACACTTCTTGGCAATTATATTTGGCTACTCAACTTTTTGGTTAACCCCTCATGTACCGCCACAGATGAATATTGTTACAGTATGACTCAACCTGGGATTGAACCCAGGCCTCCCAAATCATAGGCAAATACTAACCATTATGCCATTATAAAAAATATTAGTAATTTTTAAAGGTTTTTCTTTTATATATATATATATATATATATATATATATATATATATCAATCATATAAAAGAAAAATCTTTAAAAATTACTCATATATTTTTGTAATGATATTTATTTTAGCAGACCCTATATTCTTTTTTAAATGTTAGATATTCATCTTCAGACAAAGAAAGAATGAGAAAAGACCAGACCATTTGTTTTTCCTGTCAGGTTGACAAATAACATTCAATTTCTGTATCAAGATGTATCAATTGTTGACTCTTCTTTCCTTTTCACCTCATTCTTACATAAAGGCAAACAAACTTTTAAACCAAAATGAAAGAAATAAAAAATTAAGGAATAAAGAAATTTGGGGAGAGAAAATTATCTACTATAAACAACTTACATGAGTATTAATAACCTCTTAACAAAATTAAATTATATTATGAAATATTATATTGTATATTAATACTATTTTATTTTTTAAAAAAACTAAGAAAATTGTCATACCAATATTTTTGTACTATTCAATATAATTGGTCACATTAATAAAGTAAAAATAAAAATTATATCAGTTACTGTTAAGACTATTATCTAAAATTAAAAACTAATACAACATATTATATATCCTCATGGTTACAATTATATCATACACATTATCATAATATTATTCATATTATTACTAAGCCTCAAATCCTTAAATTTATAAATAATAATCATTTATCAAATACTATAAATTACTACAAATTACTATTCATAATAAAACAATTTAAACATAATTTTTATCATACTTATAAATAAAATCATACCAACTATTATAGATAATACCATATTAAGTATTATCACAATTAATATAACTATTACAATTATTACTACTAATCATCAAAATTATTAATATTATAAACTAATCATCAACTCATTATTATTATAAGTATTAATAACATCAATGTCAGCAAAAACAATTACAGACATCAACAACTACCACAATATGTTATTACTTAATATTAATAATTAGCAATTAATACCAATAACAAGTCATTCTAATTTATATTAATAATTATTACTATGTACTACAACATTATAACAAAAATATAATTCATAATCATGATCATGTCGTGCTGCCAGCACAAATATCCCTGACCCTCTCTCGCCACTTCTCCCTATCGTTCATCGCTTCTGGCAGGTCTTCAGGGCTACATCCCATATCTTCACAGAGCTGCTGTATGTATATTCAAGCTGGCCGTCCTGCTTTTGCTCAGCCATATGTGGGGGTCCATGGGAGTACATCACTTATGAGCTCATCCCTGCTTCTCCAGCAGTGTCCTGCATGTCTGGTTCGTCTAACTTGGATAGTTTTCGTGATGGGAGGGAGGTGGCCGTATAGTTGGTGCTTTGTGGGGTGTTGACTCCAGCATTCTTGTGTAATTGCCATCTAGCTTTTTCTCCAGCCGTTTTTTTAGCATCCAAGTAGTGCATCCATATAGCAGTATCGATGCGACTGCTGCTTGGAAGAAACTGCGTTTCATTTTATTGGTCAGGTCTGACTTCCATATGATCCATAGCTTATCGATAGCTGTCCATGCCTTCGTTAGCCACATGTCGATGTTTTTTTTTGGTTGATGAGACACTGCTTCCTAGGTAGATGAACTTGTCTACTAGTTTCAGAGAGCTTCCGTCTTGTGTGGAAATGTCGCCTGTTTGATTAAAGCACATTTATTCCGTTTTGTGTGCATTGACATGGAGGCCAATGCCAGCGGCAGTTCGTTCCAAACTATGCAGTAGTGTTTTGGCTTGGTTGGGTGTATTTGCCAGTATCGCTATGTCATCGGTGTAGTCGGCGTTAGTAATTGTTTTTGCGGGGTACCTTCTGCTTCTTTTCTTTGTCAGCTCGAAGCCGTTTTCTTTGATTTTATCAATCAATGTTCTAAGCACGTAGTCTAGACAGATGATAAAGAGGTATGGGGCTAGTGTGTCCCCTTGCAGTACTCCTGTCAAAGTATTCTGTGTGTCCATCCGGTGAACGTACTTTCACTTTTGTGTTTCTATCGAGAATCGTTATTGCTGCGATGGTCTCTTTTGGTACGCCGTATGCTAGTAGGATTTGTTCCATCTACCCTCTATGAATGGAATCAATGGCCTTGGTAAAGTCGACAAATAGTAATGTCGCCTGTAGGTTTTTTGCCCATACGCCTTCAAGGATTCTACGGATAGTCAATATTTGTGAGGTCGTGGATCTATTTCTTCGGAAGCCATTTTGGTTTTTCCTAACAATGTTGTCAATTTTGGGTTCTATGCGGTTTTGTAGTAGGGCATTGTAAATTTTGGCTGCTATGGATGTAAGTATTATACCTTGGTAGTTCTTGGCTAATTCGAGGTCACCCTTTTTAGGGAAGGGGAGGATGCATCCCTTCATCCATCTGTCTATCGGATTTTGATTATAGACTGCGTTACAGTGTCGGAGCAGTATGTCTTTGAATTGCCTAGTCTTCCATACTTTTTTTTTACGTACACATGGGAAGTAGCATGATGGACGTAAAGGTATGCGAATAAACCTTTAGACGGCCAAACGCAATGCCCAACCTGGTCCTGGACATATGAGTCTCAAGGCTCAATGCTCAGGATTGTCAGTTCGATCGGAGAACAACTGCTGCTCATCTATAAGAGTGTCTTCTAGAATAAAAATAAAAACAGCCATCGAAAGATAACCATGACCCACACTCAAACCACATACATAAACCGTATTGCTCTTCGTGCAGGTAAAAAAGTGGGGGGTGTCCTGCTGAGGTTAAAGCCCTGGCCTCAGTGTTCGAAAAATCAGCTACAGAGCTCAAACAACAAAAACTACTAAAATGCAAACAAACAATACAAATAGTGACATATAACGTTAGAACCTTAAATAGAATAGGTCAACTACCGGAGCTGACTGCATTGGCCATAGAACATAAGATAGAAATATGCATACAAGAACACAGATACACGCACAATGAGGATATCAAATATCATGATACTGGCAATGGATGGATGCTAGCCACTGTATCAGCATGGAAAAACTCTGTCAATGCCACGGTAGGAGGTGTAGGAATACTTTTTGGACCAAGAGCGTTAAAATCACTTATTAGCATTGAGAGAATACAACATAGGATGATGGTAGCTACTTTTAATGGCAATCCCAGAGCAACAATCATCTCTACCAATGTTCGTGAAGAAAATGAACTCGTTGCCTTCTATGATGAGCTTTCCTCTCTAGTGCGTAGCATTCTGAAACATGATGTGCTAGTCATTGGCGGAGACATGAATGCCCAAATCGGGAAAAACAGAAACAACAAATAGAGCCTACATAACATGTCAAATAGGAATAGACAACATCTAACAGATTTCATGATAGAAAATAGATTAACATGCCTCAATACAAACTTTCAAAAGAGGGAGGGAAAATTATGGACCTACACATACGCGAACAATAATAAAGCACAGATAGACTATGTCTTTATAAAGACATAAAATAGTGCAATGAATTGTGAGGCATACTTCTCTTTTGAAGGTGTATCTTCCGATCATCGAATAGTCACGGCAAAAATACGACTAAGCCTACGAAAAAATGCCGCACGAACAGCGACCACCAAACACTACGACGGTGCTCTTCTTAACAACAGAGATATTAGAGATAAATATGTATTAGAATTGAGAAGCAAATTCGAGGCACTACAGGAGAAGACAGAAAAAGGTACCCCAAATGACGAATATGAGAATTTTGTCAACGCACACCTCAAGGCAGCAGTGAATTGTATTCCAAGAAAACCTAGAGCTAAATATAGAGTCCCATGGGAAACGTTAGCGATTAGAGAAAAACGTGCAGACGTGAAAACTGCCTCCAAATGCTATAGGAAGAACACAACAAACACAAATGCCCTAAAACTAAAAAAGGCACAAAATGAATTAGCAAGCATATATCTAAAAGAACAAACAGAATACAATCAGATAGATAAGATTAGAGACTCAGTGCAAGATAGGCAATCTAGGATAGCCTGGCAAATGATAAACGATGTGAGTAGAAGGAAGAGCATATCCAAAGCTAAATTGAAAGCTACTAACCAACAAGAAAGAATAAAACTGTGGAAACCGCATTTTGAAAATCTACTAGGAAACCCACTGAAAGTTACACATGAACCAATCACCAGTATTTTTAGTAAGCAATTGGACATTAAACTAGGACTGTTCATTCAAGAAGAACTCGACTCAGTTCTTAGAAAAATTGAAAATAGGAAAGCTACAGGGCTTGACGAGATTCATTTATAATAGGCACTCTGTAATCTATACAAAAACTAGACCCTATATTGCTTATTAAATAACTTTAATAAATAAAACCAGTTGTTTAAAATATAAGAATTAATTTAGATCATATCATAAAATATATATACTCAAATCAAAAGTACATTAAATTTAATTAAATTTGAAAAATATATACAAAATTTTTCATCACCTAAAGTCATTTTACATAAGCTTATATCTATTTTTATGGTGACATTTAAATATCAATTCAATTCTTTGATTTAGTAATTTACTGGCATTTCTATATTTTATAATACTAATTCTTTCTTCTAGACAGAGATTACATCTACTTCTAAAATTACTTGGGGTGGGTGATCTTTTAATAAAATTCCATCTGACTAATGGTGTAAGGCCAATATCCTTCAATCTCCAAAACTATTTAGAAAAGGCTGTTTGGTTTCTCAAAGAAGGACTAGACAAAGAATGCCTGACACTATAAAACCTCAACTTTCAATTTCCAACAGAAATTCCAAAGTATATTTTTTGTCCTTTCTGTTTTCTATTGGGAAAATGGTTGTCTTGTACACTACATTCTCAGAATTACATTTACCTCCAACTGGACATTCTTCTCTAACCCTGCAGTTGCATAATGGTTTACTCAAAACTTGTCTATCAACACATTATATCATGGTTGCTAATGATTTTGTATAAATTATTAGTGCATGAATAACTGATATTATATATATATATATATGTGTATGAGGTGCATACGATAATTTCCAAACTTTTTTCGTATGGGCACTTTTATTGATAGTACACACATGCACATGAAACTCTAGTCCTCTTCGAAGTAATCTCCTCCGGGTGCAATGCACTTGTTGTACAGTTCCAACATCTTCTGGAAGGCCCCATGGAAGTCCTCTAGTGTGAGCATGTCAATGACCTTCATCACAGCCTCTTTCATCTCAATTGTCTCATAACAACAGTCTCTCAGCTTAGTCATAGGGGGCAAGGTCTGGACTATAGGGAGGGTGAGGAACTGTCTTGATGCCCATCTTGGTCAAATAGTCTGTGACAAGGATGGAGTTGTGGACTAGTACATTGTCCTGCTGGAAATGCCACTGACCCGATTTGAAGAGTGCTGGTCTCTTCCGACGGAATCTCTTCCTGAACTCCCTTAAAATCTCAACATCGTAACCCTAACCCTTTGGCCAATCAACTCTGGTGTATTGACTTCCTTACTCCTCCCACACCTCTCATCATCCCTACCAGACTCCCTGCCTTCCTTGAATCTCTTATACCACTCAAAAACTGATGCTCAATTCATGCAAGATGGTCGAAAAGCAGTCTGAAGCATTCCATACGTTTCTGTGGCATTTTTTCCTTGTTTAAAACAGAATTTTATTGCTTATCATTCTTCTAAAGTGTCAGGTTGCATTTTTGAAATTCACCAGCTGTGACAATCAGGCTTTAGTAGGGTGTAGCTGTTCATTTGAACCTGAAATCATAATAATTGGTTAGTCATCTCATAAGATGTATAGCAATAACATAGTGAATTTTCAAGGGTCTATGACAATTTTAAATGCCCATACAAAAAAAGGCTGTAAACTTATCATATGCACCTTGTGTGTATATATATATATATATATACACACACCAAAATTTATTAACAGGTTGCTCCAATTAACAATAGGTTAAGATGAACAACTTGTTTGGAAAAGAATGCAAAAAGTGCACTCTTCCAAATCAGCAAGGCTGGTTTAAAAACCTAATAATAATTGGAGCACCATGTTACACTCCCATAAAGGTGTATTTCAGGTCACAAATACCCAATTCTAACAATATATATATATATATATATATATAAACACAAATTCAATGTAGTCAAATAATTTAACTATAGATAAAATCATCCTCTGAATACCTGTTATTTTTTGTATTTGTGTGAATATATATATATATATATATATATATATATATATACTTTTATATGTATTTAAATATTGTTATGAATGCTACTAATGCCAACCTCTTAGTTAATTATTTTTTCTAGTTTGGCAATGTAAAGGAAAGTTGTTTTTTTTTAATTTGACAAAGCAAAACTAATATATTCAAGATAAAAACAGAAAGAAGTTTATAGAAAAGGAAATCAAAACTCACCACCTTTATTCACTACATGACTATCAGAAAACAAAAGAAAGTTTAACTGGTAGGTTGTAAAGACAAAAGCTGGTCATAAACAAAAAATGTCTTTCTTGCTTAAGGTGCAAATTTCACTCCCAGGAATAAAAGAAACTAAAGGGAGAATCTTCAGGAATACTGGAGCCAATTTAAAAAATTTTTTTTATCACTAGTAGTTCTGCACTGCTCTAACCAAGTCTCTACTCCAATTTTAATTCTCAGTCCACTCATGTACCTAAGTTGGCTATGTCTGTCAGCCACTGCCCAGAACTCTCATTTGTTTTGTTTCAAATTTGTTGGCACTGACTCTGTCTTCTCTACCAAACCTCCAAGACTGTGCACCCTTTCTAAGTCCCTAGGCTTCCAGCACTTGAACTTATTTTTGGTACATGTCCTCTTTTGGTACATACCAATTCTACCATATAAAAAGAAAGGAAGGCATAGTAGCATGATATATATATATATATATATATATATATATATATATATATATATGCTCAAAATCTACTATATATATATGTATATATATATGCTCAAATATATATATATATATATATAAGTAAAGTTGGTGACCATAGTCAAGGGTGACCCGAAGGCTCCCTTTTCGATAGCTACAACACCAAGGTGTAGGGAAGGCTGCTACTCCTTTCCCTGGATTGCTCCACTTTACCCTTGATCCATACCTTATAATGCTGAGTGTTAAGCAAGGAGGCATCAAGTACTATATATATATATATATATATATATGCTCAAAATCTACTGACCATGATTTATTAAATTATTGAATATATATTAATAATTAGTATTGACTATTATATATACTAAAATTCTGCTGATCATAATTTGTCAACTGTATTAACTGGTTAAATAGAATAAGATTATTATAAGATATGTATATAAGTGTATGCTGAAACGTTCTTTACCCAACCAAGTAGAGAATGATCTAGTGCCATGAAACGTACATACTATTCCACATATTCATCACATAGTCCAGAATACTCAACACATTTTGGCAAATTATGACATTTTGCATTAAAAATGTTTTATTTAATGTTCTAATTTTAACAGTTTTACCAAAATGAATTAACTTCAAGTGTGCAAGAGTTTTCTCCCTTGAAGAGTAATACAGAGAAAAGTTAAATCAAAAAAAGGAGGAAACAGAACTTTCAACTATCAGTAAAAAAACTGTTATATGATTTATCAAAATTTGCAGAATTCTTAGCAATGTTCAAAGGAGAACTTCCTTCATCCTAATTACAATAGATCATTAAGGAAGACAAAAATTAATTTTACAGGGAGCATGTTTATAAAGAAAAAAAACAACCAAAATAAAATAAAAAAACTTTTTGTTACTAGATAATTCATGAACCCTTTGGCCTTCCATTGTAACAGGTGTCTATGATGATATTGATGCTTCTATTTAAGAGAGAGAGAAGGATCTGATTTTGCATTTCATAGTTATCTCTGCTATATAAACAATTAGGGAGACTAAAACATGATGTCCAGCACAAAAAAAATTACCATTTAGTTGCAAGTTGGATTGGAAATTAGTTTATTCTCTTAGAACTTTTAAAATTTATTTCTCTAATTAAAATCTCACTTACAATTATATATATATATATATATATATGATGAAAATTTTTGTAATATAAATTGATTATAAAAATTTATTTCTAAGAAAAAATCAAACCATGTGCAGCACTTGATTTAGCCAGAGTGGAAAAGGGAGAAGTAATCCCAGACAATACGGCACCAAAAGCTACCTCCTACTATTTGTTGAGAACTACTATTGGGACCAAACTGAATTCAGGGACCAAACTGAAGGCAGAAAAAAATAGCCAGCAGAAGGGTTTCATCACTCGCTTCTTGAATAGCTGATAAGTATTTTAAACAGGCAAGAAGCTTCCCAAGAAATAAAAGTAAAATTAAATGAAAGTCAACTACTGAAATTCTACCAAGTTAAACAATTGAAAGAAAATTTAACCAAGAATTCTGCTGAAAAGAACTTTACAGAAGACTTGAAATTAAATGAACACTGAAACATTTTGACAAAACTAAAAAGAAAAGAAAAATACTCAAATTCAAAGAACTTTGTTTCCCAGACACTCTCTCAGATAAGTTCCCACAAATTGCACTAAAATTTGCAACACTTTATCTTTTCTATCCCTTTCTTTTTTGTTTCTTTTGTAAAAAATTCCTTTTTAAAAGATTTATTGTCTGTATTATCTTTTCGAATCAGCATCCAAACTAGAAAGCTGCGGAACTTATCATTTGAACTTACCATTTAATATAGCACACTAAAGTCCCCTAAAAACATAACCCTTTTAAATTTTTCTTTTAAATTTTTAAAAGATAATGAATTTAATATATAAAGGAATTTGGAGAGAATAAAATTTGATATGAAGAGAGTGACACTAACGCTAAGTTTAAGACTAGAAAAAATGTGTATCCTATAAGTCTATGAGAGAACATTGCTTATGAGTTTGTCCTTGTTTCTCTTGTAGTTCCCAGCAAGTTTTGTTCATTTTACTTGAATGGTTTGTGTGATGAAAAGTAAATGGCCATACAGCTGCTCTTTTGTGGGGTGTTACTTCCAGGATTTGAACAAAACAGCATGTAACATTCTTGCATAGTTACCATCCTGCCTTTTCTTCATGCTTTTCATTAAAGTCCAGGGGATGCATCTATACAGTAGTACTAACACAGCCACAGCTTGGAAGAAATCTCATTTAAGAGTTTCTATCTTTTTAATAGTTTTCAATCACAAATGCATAATGTTCTCAATTCCATGCCAAGATGGCAACTGAAATTTCATGGTGGCTGCTGCTGCTGCCCAAAGATATATCTCCAAACCTATTACTGCAACTAGCACCTGCACAACAGCAATTTTAAATCCAGAAGATAATTCTACTGGACACTACAGGGTTTCTCAATTTCAAGTAGTCATAACATCAAAACTTTCTAGAATATTTTTATGAACATAGTGACATCACATATATTAACTCAAAATATCTTTTTTATTCCCAGCAGAATCTCTTTGCACCCTTCCCACTGCTAGAGGGCTTCAAAATCCAGCAATATGTTTTTGTGCTCACCCAGTATAAATTATACATGACTTGACATTCAGATTAATTGTTGCTTTATTAATGATCACCACAAAGGTTGATATGCCATTAAACAAAGAAAACAAACCCTATTAATAATGTTTTTTAGTTATTTTTTATACTTGTTTTCATATTTAAAAAGTATTCATAAAGCAAAGGTCTGTTGCAAATTAATAAGTATATATACAAAGTAAATAAAGTAGGTGACTTTAGTCGAGGGCAACCCAAAGGCTCACTTTTCAATCACTACAACAGTGAGGTGGAGGAAAGGGCGCTACTCCTTTCCTTGGATTGCTCCACTTTACTCTTGAAACATACCTTATAGTGCTGAGTATTAAGCAAGGAGGTACCAAGTACCATTTTTTGAGTCTTTAGTATATGGGGATTTGTTGGTATGTTGGTTCTTCCTTCCTGTCGGTTGGTTTGCTGAAGGGGAATTTGGGAAGAGAAGCAAAAGAAACAAAGATAAGGGTGTCTTTGGATTAAGATTTTATTTTGTTGACTTACACTATTTCTTGGAAGGGAGATATTCTCCCAAGCCAGTCAAGGTGTGTCTCCTTCAAAGTCTTAGGGGTCCAAAAAACAACATGCCTAGATCCCTTTTTGGCACCAGGATTTCAGGGGGTGTTTTAGCATGCCCCAAGGGTTCTTCTAGTCTGAGGCATTCTTGTAGTCTTACTTTTTGTATCCATTTATTTACTTTATTTTCTTTATATAATTAATTCAATTTTGTTTTATTTTCTTTGTTAATTTCCACAGGTATGACTCGACCTAGGATTGAACCCCAGGCTCCCAGGCCATTGGTGAACAAAAAGTATCGGGGCTGAAACTGTATTAACCAAAACAGAAATAAACAATGACTTTATGACATTGATTTTATTCAAAATAGTCCTCTGAGCATTCAACATTCTAAGTGGCAACTCTGGAAACTCCTCTTTTGATATGGTGTAAAGCTGTGCCTTTATATTTCTTTTAATGTCTATCAAATCCTCAAATCTTACCCTCAAGATGAATTTTCAGTTTAGGAAACAAGAAAAAGTTGCACTGAGTTAGATCTAGTGAGTATGGAGGATGTTGCACTTGCAGTATCTTGTGTTTTACCAAAAGTGGCTGATCAAAAAGTATCAAGAGTGCCGAGGAAATAGTATCAAGAATTCACATTAATTCATCTAAACAACAGCCAGGGGAGACTCCATGATGTAGAGACTAATGTGATGGACTGCGACATATTAGTAGTAGTAGACAGTAATCTAGTTGTCTAGACATCAGTATATTGCTATATAAGTTGTTTGGCTATGCCATTAATTTCTTTAAATTTAAAAATTAAAAAAACTTTTAAAATAAAAAAAATTCAGACTTCAGTCACTACACTTTTTGATTACACCTCATATGTGTGTGTGTGAGTGTATATACATATGAGTGTGTGCATGTGCATGTAAATAGATATATAGATATATATATGCATGTGTATGTGTGTATATATGTGTGTGTGTTTGTATATATATATATATATATATATATATATATATACTCAAGTAATGAACAAGCCCTAAATTTTAACCACAAAATGTTGTTTTTATCATATATTGTATGTAATGAACAACTCCTAAATTCCATAAATATATATAAAAATTTGGATTGTAGACATGGAGTCAATGGCACTCGGTGATTATCAATTCCTCACTTATACAATCATTAGTTTAAGTTAAAAAAAAACAAAAACAGACAGCTGATATAATTTTTTTTTTATTAAGACAATTGATGACAATTGATGTAGTTTATAACAAGTTTGGACAATTTATGACCACTTAATATTTTAACTCAGCAACTATGTGAGGATACAGGATGTTGTCCAGAAGACCTGCCTGAGGCGATGAACGATAGGGAAAAGTGGCAAGAGAGGGTCAGGGATATCCGTGCTACCAGCATGACATGAGGATGATGAATATTTTAACTACAATTAAAGGAACTTTGACAATAATAAGGAAAATAATTACTATCCATGTGTCTGAGCCATTGAAGTTCCATTATGATTTGTGGCAAAAAAAAAAAATGATTTAGTTTATTGTTTTGCTTTTTTGTTTTTTCTTTAATTTTTTGTCCATATATATAAAAGCTCAAAATCTGCAAACCATAATTTATAGATTAACTGATTTATAATATCAAATGATATTGTTGTATACATATTATTAGAAATTTATTGTATTTCAGGATAGTATATTGTGTATCCCTTTTTTTTTTTCTTTTTTTGTTTATACATTTTGTTTGCATCCTTTTGAGCTTAATACCTTTTTTGATCTCTGGCAGAGCCCTTGTTTCATATCTTAATACAAAAATATGCAGAAGGAAAAAATCCTGTGGCTGGTTCTGTATACAGGACATCAGCCACGCGATGCTAACCCCTTCCTCTTTCTCTTTTTCTGCCCAGCATGTGTGATGTGCAGATGTGCCAACTGACTGAAGTGGAGACTTCCGCTAAAGTAACTAAAGTGGGAATTATGGAGACCCACTTTTGGACTTTCAATTCTACTTCAAAAAGTTGAATTTGTTTTGTGGGACATTCAAGCTTATTCACCCTAATCCCAGCATATACAACATATACCAGGGAGATATATGCTAAGCCATTGTCCAGAAGAAATGTTGGGAAGTGATATTTCAAATGTACAGCTTTCTTCTCATTTTCCAGCCAAGGCTCCAAAAGCAAGACATGTGCATCTTGAGAAAAGATAAAAGGCAGTCTAAAAGAAGCCATTATCCATCTACCCTGCAGTCCACCCATAAGGAGAAGAAACAGGAGCAGCACAAGGACAGTTTCCCTTTGCTTCTGTTGAAGCCTTTAAGACATTATAGTTTCTGGCGAGAGAAGCTTGACTAAGGCTTGAAGCCTTTGCACGGATGAGTTGAATCCCTTACCTTGCATGAGTGTGAACTTTCTTGTGGGTTATTTTGTTTAGTCAAAAACCCATATTTGAGTTAGTGTTTTTTTTCTTTTACCATAATTTAAACTTTGTAACTAGGCACCCAGAATTTGTAATGTTGTAACACGTACATATGGTAAATATATACAACTTTGTGAAGAGTCTCCTCTCAGGGAGGCTCTTGTAAATAAATTCTTTCGAATTATAATCAAACTAGACCATTTGTGTTTTCTTCCTATTTTTTTCTTCACCATTTTTTTTCAGATGTGGGTTAAAAGTCAAATTTACCTGAAAGTGGATGAATTTGTAACAATGTTGCTGCAAAAATAACTTCTGTGTTGCTAAAAAAGTCTTCATTAGATGATGACTCTGAGATTAGACATGTTTTTGGAACCAAAGTATCATTTTTACTAATGCAGAGCTCCCAAGCAGCATCTTACAATACCACCAGTCTGTGTTGTTTTCCATTACATCATAAGAATGCCAGATCAAAATGCAGTCTCTTTGTTGTCTTTAAAACTTCTTAGGAATTAAGCATTTATTCAATGATGCATGATAGTTGTTTTTACAGCATGTCAACTTTTGATGGAAAGTTTCATGCCATAGTAAAATAATAATTATGGTCTCCAATTATATATGTACCATATTCGCAATTAATGCTATGTGCGAAATGGACATATAATGTTCATTACTATAGAACATAAAAAGAACATAGGAATCTCAGAAATCGAAAACACGTAACGACTTCTTGTTCAGGTACGAAACCTTTTTATTAACTTTGAGTTAAAGGTTTCGACATAAGGAGGAGAGATACAATCTTCTATACTGTCTTATTCATTTGGCCCCCAACTCGAGCGGCCCCCCCTATAGGGCGCAAACTCGCCTTGCGCCTGCGAGCTCCAAAATCGATCCTTTTCATTTGGTCTCTAATTCTCGACTCTTGCGGCCCCATTAGGGCGCAAGTTCGCCTCGCGTCTGCGGGCTCCAAAAGTCGATCCTTCTCGTTTGGCGTCCAGCACTCAACTCTCTAACTTTGTTCTAATCTCCACAAACCTCTGTGCGCTTCCGGTGCGTGATGTCACCCGCACCCTGTCACCCGTTTTGTCTCGGAGTGTTGTGACATCTGAGTGACATGTCCGCTCTGTGCGTGCCCACGCGTTACCACCTGCATCAAGGTTGCACCCAACTAACCCATCTGCTGAGCCGAAAGGTTCTCAGCCTAACTAAACTCAAAGGCATGAACTGAAATCCCTTGGCTATTTCATAACATATATGACACAAAAGTGAATATTTACAATCATTTTTAACAGATAAATATTTCATATTTAGTTGCAGTATCAGTTTCAAGAATAAATATATTAATGTAGTTTACAGTGATTTAAAAAAATTATTTAAAACAAATGTATTTAACACATAGATACAGTTACTATGGGTCAGTGAAACTGTGAGTAATAACAACAAGGGCATAACTTCACATACCTCATAACTCTAGAAATAGTGACTCACCATGTTGTGAATATGGATTATCTCCTCTTTGATAATCCAAGCTATAAAAGCTGTACATTTCCGCTTGTCAAGTAGATGAGTAACAAGATTCTTAATTGAATAAAAGATTACTAGACAGAATCTCTTGTCCTGTTTTCATTACACACCATTCAAGACAATTTAGTATTGTACACATGATGTCTTTTTTTTGACATCGGAAAGAGTTTTATTGTAGGAATTCATTGCATAAGATTTTACTATCGGAATGCATTGGAATAGGTTTTCCAATAAAAATGCATTGGGAAAGGCTTTTGCTATAGGAATGCATCGGAAAGGGTTTTACTAAAGGAATGCATTACAATGGGTTTTACTACAGAAATGCATTGGAAAGAGTTTTACAAAAGGAATGCATTGGGAAAGGCTTTTGCTATAGGAATGCATTAAAAAGGGTTTTACTATAGGAATCCATAAGAAAATTGTTTTACTATAGGAATGCTTTGGAAAAGGCTTTTGCTAAAGGAATGCATTGGAATGGGTTTTACTATAGGAATGCATTGTAAAGAGTTTTACTATAGAAATGCATTGGGAAAGGCTTTAGCTATAGAATGCATTGAAAATGGGTTTACTATTGGAACATAATGAGAAAGGGTTTTATGATAAGAATCCCTTGGGAAAGGCTTTTGCTAAAGGAATGCATTACAATGGGTTTTACAACAGGAATGCATTGGAAAGAATTTTACAATAGGAATGCATTGGGAAAGGCTTTTGCTATAGGAATGCATTAAAAAGGGTTTTACTATAGGAATGCATTAGAAAAATGTTTTACTATAGGAATGTATTGGAATAGGTTTTACTATAGGAATGATTTGGAAAGGGTTTTACTATTGGAATGCATTGAGAAAGGCTTTTGGAATGCATTGAAAAGGGTTTTACTATAGGAAGGCATTGGGAAAGGCTTTTGCTATAGGAATGCATTGTAGTGAGATTTACTATAGAAATGCAAAAGAAAGTGATTTACTATAGGAATGTAATAGAAAAGGCTTCCACAATAGAAATGCATGGGAAATGCTTTTACTATAGGAATGCATTGGAATTGGTTTTACTACAGGAATCCATTGAAAAGGGTTTTACTATAGAAATACATTGGGTAAGGTTTTTGCTATAGGAAAGCAATAAAATGGGTTTTACTATAGGAATGCATTGAAATGGGTTTTACAATAAGAAAGCATTGGAATGAGTTTTACAATAGAAATGCAAAGGAAAATTGTTTTACTATAGAATTGCAAGGAAAGGCTTTTACTCTAGGAATGCAGTGGAATGGGTTTTTTGATAGGAATGTATTGGAAAGGGATTTACTAAAAAATGCATTCAAAAGGCTTTTACTAAAGGAAAGAATTGGAATGAGTTTTACTATGGAAATGCAAAGGAAAGGGATTTATATTAGGAATTCAATGGAAAAGTCTTTCACTACAGAAATGCACGGGAAAGATTTTTACTAGAGGAATGCATTGGAATAGGTTTTATGTTATGAATGTTTTTGAATGGGCTTTACTATTGGAATGCATTGGAAAGGGTTTTACTATAGAAATGCATTTGAATAGTTTTAATATAGAAATGCAAAAGAAAAGGATTTATTATAGGAATGTAATGGAAAAGTCTTCCACTATAGAATTGCATGAGAAAAGCTTTTACTATAGGAATACTTTGGAATGGGTTTTACGATAAAATTGCATTGGAATGGGTTTTACTATAGGAATACATTGGGAAAGGCTTTTGCTATAAGAATGCATTAAAAAGGGTTTTACCATAGAAATGCATCAGAAAGGTTTTTACTATAGGAATGCATTGGAATAGGTTTTACTATAGGAATGGATTGGAAAGTGTTTTACTATAGGAATGCATTGGTAAAGGCTTTTGCTATAGAAATGCATTAAAAAGGGTTTTACTATAGGAATACATTTAGAATGGCTTTTGCTATAGGGATTCATTGGAATGGGTTTTACAATAGGAATGTAATTGGAAAAGGTTTTACTATAGAAATGCATTAGGAAAGGATTATACTATAGGAAACTATTGGAAAGAATTTTTTCGTGATATTTTGCAAGTTAACCATGGTAGACCACACTCTAACAATAACAACATATAAGATTGGAAAATATTACTCAGAAGTAATAATTTTTTTTATCATTTGTCATTTAAAATGCTTTGAAAAAAATCAAATCTAAACCAATTTTAGGTATTTGTCATTTTATTTGAAAATACTGAATAAATGTTCACATCAGAAATTAATAAAATAAAGAAAAAAAATTATTTAAAAAGTGAATATTTTTCAATTAAGAAAGGAAAAAATTACAATAGCAAAATAATGTATTTCCCCACTTCAAGGTAACACTCCAAAGTTGTGAAATCTAAAGAGAATAAGTATAATATTTTGAAATTTATTTGGGGAAAATATGTCTGTAGGTTAAAACAGTCACTTATGCAAAAAAAAAAAAAAAAAAAAAATTCAAATTCTGGTCAAATCTCTCTTCACATTTAACAATGCACTTGGAAAAGTCATAAATTCAATATTTGATAAGTGAAGAAATCTTATTGATAGTATTTTCTGAACTCCTACTGTCTACATATTGTATCTAAAGTCTTGGAAAATAGATTAGCATCAAGGTTATCAGAAGGATATTTATTTTTTACACTGATTTAGCAAGATTTGAATTTCTATAAGATCCTTTTCTGACAATGTTTCCATCCAAAACTGCTCAAAACTATTCTCAGCTCTATCCAGTTTCTTTTCCACATAAACAAGTTTTGTCAGAAATACCATCCAGGGCAACATCAATTTTTCATGTCCGAGTTCTTTAAGGGACAGCAGGATTCTATTAATATGTAAAAATGCAGTGGAACCCCTGCAAGATAAAAAAAAAAACTTTTACAGATCACACAGGTGTAAAAGAACTAACAAAGACTTAAGACATTATTTATGATTACCATTTGCAGATTACATGTGGTGGAGAAAGAACTGATAAAGACAGATTTATAGAAATGCTAAACTCCAGTTATGAAATTGCTTTACTTCACATCTGGATCCTGATTTTTTTAATCTAAATCCCAAACCAAATCTCTTTCATCAAATCATTCCACCAGTCTATTTCCTTGTATGTGGTATGTATTTACCCAACCATTCTGCTACATGCAAGATGTAATTTGACACAAGGTAAATTTTTAAGTATAGTTTAACAGGTTTGAATACAGAGTTTTCTTTCTCCTAGAATGGTTGTCATTATCATCATCAAGTTGTGCTGATAACATGGATTCTCTTGACTCTCTCTCTCTCTCACCATCCATCCCTTTTATCCATCATTGTTGGCAAGTTCTCTAGGCCGCATTCAGTATCTGTAGAGAGCTGATGAATATATCTTAACTTGTTGGCCAACACAGGTGTGTCCATGTGAGGAAGTTCACTGTAGAAGTTTGCTTAAGAGTTCATCTCTGCTTCTCCAGCAGTGCACAACATATCTAGTTCATCTTACCTGGATGCTTTGTGAGATGGGAGCTAAGTAGCTGTACAGCTGCTGTTTTGTGAGGTGCTGCTTTCAGGATTTGTTCAAAAGAGCACACAGCATCCTTGTGTAGTTCCCAGTTGCCATAGCAAAGTTAAGGAACTCAGTCTGCCCTACTATTTACTCATAGCTGAAGGGAGAATAGTTGGACTCATACCTTTCTCAAGAGTATTAGTACTATGTAAAATGCAAACAGCCTCATCCAGGGTTTGAACTTGGGTCACTGGGTCTATTTTCTATGATGATAATCATTACATCACAAGCAAACTCTATTTCCTTGAAAGTGGTGGGAGACACTCATGGGTATTTGAGATAAAGTAATCTAGGAACTTGTGGAGTATTTTTGGTAAATATTTTGCTCCCACAATTTATATTGGTTCATTATTGAAAAGCAAACAAAGTAAACAATATAAAACGACGCAGACAAAAGAACATTTAAAACAAAGCAGTACAAACAAAATTAAATTTATATATCAACAAATACATAAAAAGGAATCATTACAAAACATTACAAATATTCTAATATAGTCTGTTAAATATTCCTCCGTGTATGTGCGTGTGTGTGCGTGTTTGTATGTAACTAACATGGATATTATGGTAAAAAACTAAATATTAAGTGTCCTGTAGACTATAAAATATATGTTGACTAAGTATTTCATGTGAGTTATCATTTTATTGAAATATAGCAATGTATTCTAGGAGGAACGTGTCTTCTCCCATGTTGGTCGTTTGTCTCTTTCAGGATTTGATGAAATTTCTGAGGCTGTGTTCGAGACTGGAACAAGTCTAACTGAAAAGGCAAACCAGGAAAGAAAAAAGTCGCAGAATGTATATGCACTTGTATTATGCGTATTGAGTTGTGTCTTACTAACTGGCAAAGTCAAGCTGTTTCTGGAAGTTGAAATGAAGAGAGAGAGTGCTGTCTCTGGAAGTCAAAATGTGAGAGAGAGAGAGAGAGGGAGTTCTTGGAAGACGAGAGTATATATAGGCAATCTTTGTCATGTGGTCAGCTCCAAATGCGCGGGATAAAATCAAAGATGCAGACGTAGTTGTGAGCACAAATCACGTGACTTTCCTGACCAATAGGTTCTCGAGACTGATTAGTTTACCAACGTCCATAATCTTTGTTTCAGGAACAAGTGGTATCACAGCCATTTAAAAATATAGGAGTGTAAATCCTATAAATTTCTTTCATATTGCCAGATGTGAATTGTGTTTCTGTGTCAGTCAGTATTTTGCTTGACATCATAGTCTTTCAAATATATCAACCAATACTTCAGACACTTTTTTGATGCTAATACCACAGAATGCAACATATTTAAGGTAACAAGATCAACCAGGGTCAAGCTATATTGGTGTCCTGTTCAGCATAACGTCCAGAACCACATGTTTGAATGACTTATCAATTAAAGGCAAAGGTTCCAATGAGGTCTTTATCAGTCTTTTCTAGTCTAATGAATATGATATTCATCTTGTTACTTTAATTTTCACAGGGAAGGAAGGGAATAATCTTTAAATCATTACCTGTAAATCATGTCTCTGATGTTTGATGTATTCACTACCCAGACTGCTAAGAATAAGGAAGCTATCATGTTACACTGGTATACATTGAGCAAAATTTTGATTATTCCAGATGAATTTTAGTTTGATCGGTTGGTTTTATGGCAAGTCAACCCTAGTTGGGTTATTTAATGCCAAAATTAGACTTTTTGTATGAAATTATATCATTTTAAGTAATTAATAATAATCATTTGTAAACAATTATAGCTTCAAGTAAATATTTTTAATGCAAATAATTTTGATTTAGTTTAGTTTGGTTTCTTTGTTTAATGGCATATCAACCTTTGTGGGTTATGTCACAACAAAGTCAAAACACCTATTCTTGACCTTGTTTTCCTCCTTTCAGGAACAGTCTCATCAGAAGCCTCTTTGCTCAATTCTTAGCTTATGTACACTTATATTAAACAAAACAAAGAAAAAAATCAACTTTATATCTCTGAATCACTTATGGACTTTTTGGGGATTTTGATATTTCATTTAACACATGAAGTTATATAGTATAGACACTATAATAAGTTTTATCATAAGGTTAATCATAACCACTTCAAAATGGGTAATAATCACACATATTGGAACAATATGTGTATAGTTTTAGTTTTTGGTACATATTCATGAATTCTTTTTTTTTAATACCACTGGTATAGTATATTGTACAAGGGTAATTCGATAAATGAAAGGTAACTTTTTTGAAAAAAGCTAAATAAATTTTTTTTCCATAAATGAAATACATTGTTTAGTATTGGTTTATAGCAAAAATTATTTTAATCCCACAAAAAGATTTGTTTTGAAACTATTCAAAATGGCAGCAAATTAAACAGATTGCTCCAGGCTTGAACAGAGGTCTGTCATCAAACTTTTGGAGGCTGAGAAGTACAAACCACATGAAATTTACAGAAGAATGTGTGATGTGTATAGAAAAGTATGTTTAAGTCAAAAAAATGTTTACAAATGGGCTAAACATAGGTTTGCTACTATGACCCTGAATCAAAATGACAGTCCATGTAGAGGAAGTACAATGACTCTTTGGTAAAAAATGTTTGAAGTGCAGCAGTCAGTAAAGAAGGTCATGCTGACAATCTTCTAGGATATGAAAGTACTCATCTTTATTGATTCTCTTGAAAAAGGTACAACTGTAAAAAGTGCTTCCTATTGCCACCTTGGGCAAAATTCACCTTATATATTGAATGACCCTCATATATATTAAATGTTAAATGTTTAAGTATGTGTAAGTAAATAAAGTTGGTGACCGTAGACGAGGGTGACCAGAAGGCTCCCTTTTCAACAGCTACCACACCAAGGTGTAGGGAAGGGTACTACTCCTTTTCCTAGATTGCTCTACTTTACCCTTGATCCATCCCTTATAATGCTGAGTGTTAAGCAAGGAGGTACCAAGTACCATTTTTTAAGTCTTTGGTATGACTCAACCTGGGATTGAACCCCAGTCTCCCAGGCCATTTGCAAACACTCTAACCTCTAGACCAATGGACTTTACTTTATGTATGTGTAAATGAGTTAATCTTGTCATTTCTTCTGTTGTATTCATTGTTAGTATATCACAGATATGCTAACGCTAATATCAATCCTTGGTAAATGGGAACTCAAATAATATCTGCCTAACATCATGCATTCCATTACCAGCAACAGCATTAAACTTACCAGTGATTAATTTGCTCCAATCTTTCATCAGAATTATTTGCAAGAGTAAAATTGTCATAAACATCAAGTTCCATGCCAAAAAAGTCCAGCATCATTTTGAATGCCCTTTTAACCCTCTCTTTCATTATTGCATCATCTCTGATCATCTGTTAAGTAAAAAAAAAAGATCATCTCTGATTATCTGTTGAGTAAAAAAAAAAATCATCTCTGATTATTTGTTGAGTAAAAAAAAAAAAGGATTCATAACTAGAATTGGTAAAAAATATGATTCCATGGTCATTTTATCAAAAAGTCATCTTTTCTGTGCTGAAAATTATAATGCTGCTCACTCTTCTATAAGGAGCCAAACCTTTGATTACATACCAGCACCCTCTTCATCAATTTATCCACACTTAGTTTCATTAGTGTTGCCTTGATATCATTCTCAGTTCATAATTAACATCAAGGTCATAACATGTTGAAGCTATGCAGCAAAGAACTCACCTGATTTGGGCAAGCCACATAGAATAAATAGAACATTACCATATTCTAATGTTAAAAGGACGAGTATCTTACTAGCAAAGTAGGAGAGCTTCTCAGAACAGATACAAGGACATTAAAAAGAAATAATATCTCCTGTGAAATCAACAAGAGTAGAAAAAAGAGGCTGTTAACAATGAGACATGTCAATACAAGGTCAAGTAGGCAACCCTATCTTTCTGATGCAAACTGAAGAACATGTAGCAGTCACAGATCTATTTTCTCTCGGGAATCAATGCCCCCACCAAGCAATTTGGTCACACACTGACCAATTAGGGGCAGAGTGCATTGATTCCATCTACCTCTTAAGAACTTTTTCTTCTAGCCCTTTTTGGAAGTCGCCACAGGCAGAGAGCACCTGGCTAGTAGCGAAGAAAGACCTCTCTCATGTCCTCTTCTGCAGACATTCCAACATGGAAGTTCTTCACTGAAGATAATGCTGCTACCCACTACACACACAAAAGAACCAGCCCAGCAGCCTGTCACACGAGCTACCTGCTACAGTGAACACCAACAAACTAAAAAATCAACATACTACTGGCAACACCAAAAAGAATCTTTTCTCACTCTGACACAAGTTTACTTCTGCTATAAGAATAAACCTTTCGTTGTTGTGTTTCAAAGAAGTTTTGTTATTTATTTTGTACAACAAATTAACTTATAGTGATATGGAAACTAACCATAAACACTAAAAACAAAAGCAGAAGAAAAGAGCTGGCACTGGAAATCAGGATCTTCACTGCAACTTCCAGATGTTGTATAGTAGGCATCTCAAAGAGACAAAAATAATATGAAAAGGTGATAACGAGATGAGGTTATTCATATTAGGTAAGCAAAAGTCAGACATGTGGTCACAGAAAAATCCCACTCACTTTATCATTGATGATACAACTTCTTTTTAGACCGGTCTCATAATCAGGAAGACGTGAAGTGGTATTCTGTTCAGTCAATCAAAGAAAAATTCATTTTTTATAAATCATAAACCACCCCCAATCAGGAAAGGGTTGTTTCACTTAGCCCCAAAATTTAAGTTGAGACATGTCACTATCCCAGGAACTAGCTGATTGATCCTTTTCAAAGATCACTAAGTCTGATGTCTGACCATATATATAAATATAGGTGAATGAACACATATTTAAAAATATTTTTTCTTAAAACATTAGACCATTAGACTCTGTTGCATCCAGATATCAAGCTGCTAAGAGAGAATTCTTTTATTCAATGTTTGCTTTGCTTAAAAACCCTATTTGTTTTTTAAATTTTGTTTAATACTACCCCACCAAGTCTGGGAAATAATAAAAATTAAATATCTATTTTAAATATTTACTCAGTTCTAGTGTTCCAGATATAACACTAAATTGTATCTGATGTTGCAATTACTCCCAGGTCAAATATGGGTCAAATAGATCAGTTTAAAAATTAGTCATCCTATTTACCCAACCCCTCCGCTCGGGCAGGATATGACACAAGGTCAATTTTTTTAAGCGGAGTTTAAGAGGTTTGAATTCAGAGTTTTCCTTCTCCTAGACTAGTTGCCTCGCCAAGGCTGAAGAACCTAGTCTGCCCTACTATTTATCCATAGCTGGAGGGAGAATAATTGGATTCATACCTTTCCTAAGGGTATTAGTGCTATGTGAAATGCAATCAGTCTTGTCCAGGAATTGAACTCGTATCGCCGTGTTCATATCCTGTGACGATAACCATTACACCACGGGCACCTCCAGCAATTTAAAAATTAGTCATATTCAATATGTAATGGGGCATAAAATATTTATCCCAGGATTAGAGTTTATTTTATGCACATGTGACGTCGGGGCAGTCTGGCATTTGACCCTCCACAAAATAAGTCCTAGTCAAGACTCCTGTTTCAAGCATAAGGTAACTTATAAAATTCCATTTTCACATACCCCACCAAGATCTTTGTTTTCCTACCCCCTCGGATAACGGAAAGAATGGACTTCTAGGTTAAAACAAAATATATTTCATGGTAGTCAAATTTCCAAAATTCCCTTGTAATTTTTTTAAGGTGAATAAGACATTTGGCGAGATTAAATGAAAGCAATACAAAGCTGAAAAAGATAATGCACAAAAGAAGGCAACTCAGATAAACAACATAACAACATAGATTTCAACACGAAGGGGGGAGATTTAAAATGTAACAAGGCTTTAATAAGCGACGACCAAACAAATAATTATGAGATTTAAGAAACAATTCCTTTCTCTTTTCTTTCTTTCTTTTTAAGGTGCTGGCTATATTAAACCAGCAGACAGTCTTAAATACAAATGTCCCTCTTTCTTCTTTTTTTTTCTTCTTTCTTTCTTTTCTTTTAAACTATCGGCTTTGTTAAGCCAAGTAGGCAGTGTTAAACACAATGTCTCTCTTTCTTCTTTTTTCTTTTCTTTCTTTCTTTTCTTTTCTCTTCTTTCTTTTACTTGAGGGAGTATCTAAGCCCACTCATTCATTTCCGGTTTATGAAACAAATCTTTTCAGTTTCTTTCTTTCCTTTTTTATATATATATATATATATAAGTTCCAATATTTAAGAAGGGTAGAAGGAAAAACAGTTTTAAGTTGTACTTATCTTTTCAAAGGGTTTACTTCGCAGATTCCTTTCTTTTACGGGTGAGCAGCATTTCTCTAGAATTTGGCTGAAGGTGATTCTGTTATCTTCTGTCCAAAGATTCTGTTCTACTCTTTCCCCGGAGCTTGGCATCCATCTCTTGCCAATGTCTGTCCTGAACTAAAGATTCTTTTTGCGGGCGAGGGGCCCGGAGTTTTGGCTATAAGTCATCATGTCTTTTCACGCTGACTTCTGTCCTCAAACTAAAGATCCTTTTCCAAATTTCCTCGGATGAAAAGGTACTATTTTTTTTTTTTTTGGCACTAAAGGCTCGGGCCAATCATTTGGCTTCTTTCTTCCTTCTCTCTATTTCATCCGGACCCACTTTTCCCTTTCTACCCAACTGATCACAGGTCATGGAGTGCTGGCAGTGTTTGACCTGCATTCTGACTGCCTTAGCAGTCAGTCTTTGGGGCTTGTTAGTTCAAACACAGAAGGGTAAGGGGTATTAATCCTACCTTTTCCCTCTCAGGGGCATATCACGTCACAAATAGGACCTTGTGAAAAAAATTCTTGAGAATCAACTATACAAAAAATGTAAAAATGAACATACAATAAATGTGATTCCTAAACCTTAAGGTATAAAATAACCTTAGAAGGTGTAAATGAGGGAGCTATCCCCCTTTGTTTGGAACAGGCACCTGAGAGTTGGGTACACATTACCATTGTACACTGACCAGTCACACACGTGACACTGTTTGAAGGGTTGGCCCTTTTATTACTATTTCTCTGAGTATAACACACTTGTTGGCTGACAGAGATGTGACTTTTAAACTTTGCGAAGGGGGCATTCTTTGAGGTGAATGGAGGTAAGAATCACACACTGTATCTGTATTTGCCCGAGTTATTGATCTGTGTGAAAAGGATTACAGAAGTTGTTTTCTATTTTGTTTTTAGTTTCACGGTCAAAGAAGGGTTTAAAGAAGGAACGAAGACCTATTGCGAATAGACAACTTCTTTACCAGTTTAGCCTTTTACCTCATTTTTTGCCTGCTGATAATGCTGCTGCTGATGATAAAATGGTGAAATATGCTGAGAAAAATGCAGTTTCAGGTTTTTTTTAGAAAATCAGAAGAAAGCATGAAATCTCTTACCTCTGCTTCTATTGGAGTGAGAGGAGATGCAGCTGGATTCTTCCCAGCCTCTTTATTTGGAAACAGCCTGAAATATATAAGCAAATAAAATGAAATGAAAAATATGTGAAAAAATACAAATATATAAGTTCAGGGTTATTAAAAAAATTTGATAACACTTGAGTACAGGGTGTTTCAGAAAAATTGATATAATTTTGTAATCTGATAACTTGATCAATTTTCATTCAACTGATCTCAAATTTTAATTGCATATGTAGAATCGACTAAAAATTCTGTGTTTAATGTTTAGATGATTTTTCTTTTCCAATGGATGGAATTTCTATGCTTGAAAATTAAAAAAAATAGGCCATTAAACAGAATTTTCTATACATGCCGTAAAAATTTGAGAGCATTTGAACAAGAATTAGTCAAGGTATTAAATTTAAAAATGATATCAATATTTCTGAAACACTCTTATATGAATATAATTATAAATACATATATAAAATATATGCTGATAAATAATTTGTAAATAAATATATAGGAAAAATATAAATACAATTATCTTATATACAGTAGCATCTAATATTAGAGAATGTAAGTATCAAAATTTCCAGTTTGATAGATTCAATCATAATAAAAATTTGAAAGAAAAATTGAATATTGAAACAAGCATTACAGCTGCAGAAAGTCCATTCAGCAATGGTACTGTGGAACACCACAATTTGATAAAAGCTAAAAGAATGGAAAATATATTAGAAGATGAGAAATGTGAGCCAGAAATAGTGCTTTAACCATTACACAACAAGGATACCTCCTGGATGAAGAATTTGTGACAAGTGTCAGTGTCAATTATAGAAGGTAAAACTGCAAGGAATGATATGGTCCTGCTAATATATTGGGTAAAGAAGGTTAGGGTGTACTGATCAGAAATGGTGGTGCATTTTACAGGATGCATCTATGTCACTTGATGAAGGTTTAGAAGTCCAAGGAATGGAGAAAATAAAATTTCTTCAACTGAGATGGGATTACTATAGACCAAAATCTATGTTTCATCTATATCCCCAATAGACATAAAGAAAGAAAGGAAGTGCCCGTGGTGTAATGTAGGAAATGGACACGGCGACATGAGTTCAAATCCTGGACGAGGCTGATTGCATTTCATTTAGCACTAATACCCTT
The DNA here is from genome assembly GCA_963585895.1 of Sepioteuthis lessoniana. Lineage (NCBI taxonomy): Eukaryota > Metazoa > Mollusca > Cephalopoda > Myopsida > Loliginidae > Sepioteuthis > Sepioteuthis lessoniana. The sequence goes on along the minus strand of CAUZXS010005058.1, from coordinate 152,775 downwards.
GGGAAAGGTATGAATCCAATTATTCTCCCTCCAGCTATGGGTAATTAGTAGGGAAGACTAGGTTCTTCAGCCTTGATGAGGCAACTAGTCTAGGAGAAGGAAAACTCTGAATTCAAACCTATTAAACTCCGCTTAAAAATTGACTTCGTGTCATGTCCTGCCCGAGTGGAGGGGTTGGGTAAATATGATAAAGAAAGAAAGGTCCTTACGAAAAAATAATGAATTGAGCAGAAGACAGATTAAAAAAGACTGACAGGTTAAATGATGTGGGTAACCACTCAGACTTGACCTGATGTATCATTTGATGTGCGTAGGATGAGCAATACTGGAAAACCTCTGAAAATGAAGTTACTGTTTAAGGCCAACAAGTCACAACTAAAATTAAAACCAAAGACAGGTTCTATATCCTTTCTACTGCTGGGAAAACTTGCAGGTCTGAATATTGTTTGCTATTTAGATGCCACCTATGCTAGTGTGACGGCAAATTCTTTAAAATCCCCAAAACGGGACTTTATTTTCGCACGTGTGAAGACGGGGCAGGTTGGCACTTGATCCCTTGTAGAATAAGTCCTCGTTCAGAGTTTTTTCTCAAGCATATAAGAACTGGCATATTATGTGGGGGATTAATTTAGGGCTAGACTGACCGCCGCTGGCAAGGGGTTCCAATTTTCACACTATACACACACCCACCAAGGCCGCGAGTCTTCCTCCCCTAGAACAATGGAAGATATGGACCCCTAGGTTTAGACGTAATAATATTAGTTAAAGTAGTCAGCAATTCCGGTTTCCCGTGTGATATTTTAAAGGAATTAATAGGACAATTTTAAGCAAGCATAACATAAGGCGACATGAAGCTGGAAAAGAAACATGAAGTAACAAATTCGTAGCAGACGCCACAAATAACTTAGAGCACATGGGAACATTAAAATATCAATCTTTTACTACACACAGATATACACCTTCAACGTGTCAAATATATCATAAATGAATAGTCCATGAACATAAATGTCTTTCTTCTTTTCTTTTCTTTCGTTTTCAGTCTTTCTTCAAATTGAGAGAGAGAGAGAGAGGGTATATAATATTGGGTATAAGGAGAAACAGTCCCAAAGTTACTTATCTTTTTTTTTTTTTTTTGACGGATACCTGTGGAGAATCTCTCTTCTTTTACGGGCTAATAGACTTTATGCTATTTTTAGTACTGGCTTGAAGAAATGGCTCCTTCGTGTCCGAGATATTCTTTTCGTCTTCTTTTACCCGGAGTACTTGGCTTTGGTTCCGTCTGCCACGAACCCTGTCCAACAAATAACTTTCTTATTGTTTATTTCCGCTGATGGGAAGGAGTCCCCACTTCCGTTTCAGGGTCCCAGCCAATCATTTGGCTTCTCTCTTCTTCCCCCTTGGCCAGGCGATCCGTTAGGGCTACTATATGTCACCCCATATCCCATTCTTTTTCCATCAGGTCACCAAGTACAAACATCTGTTTATCCATTCTGACTGGGATTTGTTACTTTGGGATTGACCCACATTCCTATGATGTCTTAACGGTTATTCTCTGAGGGCCTGCCACTGTTAATTCAAACACGAGGGTAGTATTAATTTTATTTCTATCGTCTCAGTGGGAAACCACGTGACACTAGCTTATAGGATGGATCCTCAAAAGGTAGTTTTATCATCTTTGTTTGTGGCAGAATGAATAGAATGGATCCTATATGCTGGTCATCAAAAAAACTTGACAACAGAATAAAGAGTCCATTATCCTCAGAGACTCTTGTGTTCAGTGAGGCAGCTGATGCAGGCAAATTGATAGCTGCTATGCTGCAAGAGAAATTCAGAATACCCAGGTTGCCTGAAGTCCATTGTAAAACAGACAATGTGTCTCTGGCAAAAAAAAAGTCATTGAATCTTGTGAATGACTGGTGGCTGAAAATTGATGTGGCCAAAGCGAAGGAAATAATAGCAAAGAAGGACATCCAAATTGAATAGATCAGGAGGTGAGAACAAGTTCCAGGTTGCCTGACAAAAGTGGGAGCTTCTTCTGATATTCTGAGAGACTTGCTGCGTAAAAAACTTTTTTATTTTATTTTAAATAGTACTGTAATCTTCACAAGAAGACACCAGCAATGTTGTCATCTAAATTGGTATCTCTTGATGTATGGTTGTCTCCCTTGTTTGTAGTTCTAATTAGTTCTTCAATGAAAATGGTATTCAGCTAAAAAGTCTTGAGTCAGAGCTGCAGAATTAACAAACTAACACTAAGGGTTAAAGAAAAATATGACAAAAGTCCAGATGATTGTTGAATTATCTTTGTATAACTAAATATTGCATGATATTATTTGTATATACTGATTAAATTGTACAATTTCTATGGATTTATGGAGTCTATGTCTTTAAAAAATGTATTTATATTATTGCATTGGTCAAGGCTGGGCACAAATATTGGAGAGTGTATCATAGTGAGGGGAAAGAAAAAGGCACCAAGTCTTCTCAATGATTGTATTACTTTTACTTTTGGAGGCTGGTCTGGGATACAGATTCATATGTCATCAGGCCACTTGTCTGGATGAGAGGAAATTGCTGTTAACTGTTGATTCTAACACTTAGCAGAATGTAACTATTGAGTTAGTTCCTTCCAGGCGATACAAGCCTCACTAGTTTATCTTCATTCTCTGTCCATTTCAAGTTTCTATCAAGTCTCTATTATATGGTACTGTATTTGTGACTCTCTGCTCCTAGTATGAGACATCCTGCCCACCCCAAAATCCTTCTGTATTTTTTTACTTTCTTTTTTGTATTCTCAGAAAATTAAACAATTGGTTTTCTAGGAATCTTTGTGGGAAAATCTACTTTCATTTTGTCTTTTTTAAAGGTCATTTTAATCATTAATATGTGACAGGATGTTGTACTATGCATGGAAAAAGGAAATAGAAAGCAAAAAAAAAAAGAGAGTGAAAACAATATTAAGATAAGTTAATATGTATACACACACATAAATATATATAAATACACAAATATATACATGTATATATATATATATATATATATACATGTATATATAAACACACACATAAATATACAAATATGCATGCACACACACACATATAAATATATATTACAACAGTATATGACTGTCACTATCTCAGTTGTTGGGTTTGTGGCAGACCAAATGCGGTATAATTTGATGAGTGCTCAATATCTGTGACAGAACTATTATATAATATAATAATAAATAAATACATATTATTTTTTATATATATTTAATAGTATGGAAGCTTATCTGTGACCATCAGTTTCATGCCATTTCATTATGACTGTCATCAGGTGGATGATTCTCTAATATATATATATTTTTTTTATTATATATATATATATATATATATTTACTAAATCTACCAGCATTCATGGTGACAAAAAAAAAAAAAAGAAAAAAACCCCACTGGAATTCAGAGATAACAATATCTCGAATCACTGCCTGGGGGAAAAAAAAAAAGATTATCAGGAGAAAAAAATGAAAAGGCCAACTTCGTCACACCAGTTGAAAAAAATCAAGAGATATGCAATCAGTTGGTCAAAAGAACATAAACCCACCGCAAAATGCTGCAATGCTACAATTACAAAAAGTGCTCAATACTAAATAGAGCCAATTACAAAAATTAAATCGTGAGTCAGGATTATCCTACTACAGTTTCGCCTAAAACGGCTCCTCAGGGTACCTAGCACTGACTAACGACAATAGGAGAAAACTCATTTTCATTAAACGAAAAACTCACCTACCGGAAAATTTGCATAAAAAAACAAAACAAAAAAAGCCACACAAAAGAACACTAATTTTATTGTCAAGATTATTACTCAGAAATTTAATAAAAAAAACCCCCAAAAAAACAAAACCTTTACCTACTAAATCCGGAACAAGTACATAGCAACAAACTCTAAATATAGAGGAGCCAACTCCTTTTATGTTTACAAACGTTCAGTGCCTCCGACCTTTGGTTCAACATATCCTTACTACTGTAAGAAGCAATGGCTAACTTCATCACAAAGCATGCAATCTTTGTTGCCGGCTCTATACTTTTGGCATTTTTTACAACTTCCCATTTCAATATGGGATCTATTCCTTTTTTATTTTTAATCTCCCACACATGATTAGATAAACTGGTACTGTGCCTATATTTTTCATGGGAGAAACTAGTTCTATGATTGTAGTACGTAAGTTTAAATTCTTTTTTAATTTTTATATATATATATATACATTTACAAATACACAAACATATATATATATATATATATATACTTACTTACATGTATATATATGCATATACACATGTGCACATATATATATATATATATACATACAGACAAAGCAAATGAATCACAAGAAACAAAATCCTAATTTTTGAAATGGCCTCAAAAAATGTTGTAACACTACAAACATCTGCAGTTTTATTAATACAGTCTGTAAGTTTTATAATGATAGATCATAGCAATGGAAATAAACTAGAGCTTAAAAAAAAAGCATTCAAGATTGTACATAGGTCTATGGAAGAGATGGTATATATTTATCTAACCTCTCTACCAGTAATGCTGGTTTGAATTCAGAGTTTTTCTTCTCCTAGACAGGTTGTCTTACCAAGGTTAAAGAGCCCAGTTTGCCCACTATTTACCTGAGGCGAGAACAGATAGATTCATGCTTTCCCAAGAGCATTAGTAGAAAGTGAAATGCAAATAGCCTTGTTCTGCATTTGAACCAAGGTTGTTGACTCCATTTCCTATGAAGATAACCGTTACACCAAGTGTGCAGAAACCATAAGGAAGTCGTAAATGAAATATAAATCTCAACTATAACAAAACACATTTTTGAATATTTCATTTTTAGCTTGTAAGACTTAAGGGAGATAAAAATTAAATGCCTATTATAGAATAACTTCCCTTATTTATTCTTTTTCTTTTTTTTTGTCTATTTTCTAAGATCATACTTATTAAACTATAGTCCCACTCCTGAAATGGATGATAGGATGTGATCGGTTGAAGCATTAATAATCCTTTTGCCTAGACAATGTCAGCCTGACTCTGGTTGCCATAGTGCAATATTTTGTTCCTCAGAAATATATTTACAACATAGTTTTAGTTTGCTAAAAGTTTTGACAGTAAAAGTTTTGCTGATTGGGCTAAACTCATATAAGTGAAACTAATTTTGTTTCTATGAATGCAGAGGTCCTTCATTATTCTGATTCAAACCCTGAAAAAAACATCACAATTTTACTTACCATTGAATGTAAGCACAATTCTTTTCCAGTCTGTCATAATCTCCTTTCCAAGTTCTCAATATATTTTCAATGAAATCTCCTGAAATGGAAAAAAATAATACTAAGATGAATACAGTCATTTCCTTGATTATACAATTCAATATAAAATTTACTAAAATATAATATATAATTTATGCAGTCAATATCCAGACAAACAATATTTGTAATTGTATAATATTCATTTAATGAAATATTCAATATGTAATAGTATAGTATCCATTTAATTAAAAATTCAATATGTAATTATATATTTATTTAATCAAATATACAGTACATAACTCAACAATATTTATGTATCTATTCAATATGTAATTTTATAATATTAATTTAATCCAATATTTAATATGTAATTAGAAAGGCAAAACAAATTTGTAAATATGGAATGGATCGTATAGATTTATTGTATATGTAATTGCATAATATGTAATTAATCAAACATTCAATACATAATTTTAAATTTATTTGATCAAATATTCAATACATAATGGCATATTTATTTAATCAAATATTTAATATGGAATTATATATGTATATATATATATATATATATATACGAAACCAATCACAAAGGATTATAAATTTATTTCCATCCTGTTATGCATTTTTGAAATTTCCAAAAACACGAAAAAAAATTAACAGGACTTCTTCAGATCTTTTTGATAAAAAAACTAGAATAGACACATAAGAGTGGGAGGGGATAGAAGAGTGGGAGGGGATAGAAGAGGGGTGAAGAGTTACCTCTTCATTAAGCCCACATCCGTTTTAAATTTAAATTTCGGTTAGCAATGTAGTAAATTTATTAAAAAAAAATTTTTTTAAATTAATAATTTTTTAAAGTTACATTTAGACTTAAATTACAGATTTTTAATTAGATTTAAACTTTAATTAATAATCTCACGTAAAGATACAGTAATAGATATATTAAAATAAAAACAAAACAAATATTTAATTTATTTAATATATTTTATAATTTCAAAACTATTTAGAAAGCATTAATCAGTTACACTTTTTATGCGTACTACGTATGTATTATATGCTTTTTCACAATTTTCTATCTAACAATTTATTTTATTTATTCTCAAAATTAACTCTAAGCTTTTTAAAAAAATTTTTGCTTAATTATTTATAGTTTAAATTTAGCCCTATGTCTACACCTAGCTATTAGTTCATTTGTCTTATTTAATAATTTTTTTGGCTCAGGAAAAAGCAAAATATGGATTTTTTCTTCAAGACACAGATTGCACCTACTATCGAAAGATTTTGGGGTACTAGATCTTTTCAATATGGACCATTGAATGTCAGGGGTTAACCCTTTATTTTTTAATCCCCAATGATGTTTTGATAGAGCAGTTTGATTTTTTTGATGCTCATGGGAGAAGGAAAATTTATGATTTCCATACCAAATTTTAAAATTAGTGGATGAAACACCAATATAATATTTCTTATCACTTATGTCCTCTTTTGGATAAATAATAGCTTGATATACTACGTTATCTAAATTACACAAACCATTCATAGGACAATCACTTCGAGATTTACAATTACATTCTATTTTTTTACTATTAATATTATTATTATTTACTCGGTTATGAAATTTATTAATTAATTCATTATTATGACTATTCATTATTTGAGAAATATTTTTAGTGCAAGAATAACTTATTTTCAAGGTTTTCCTATTAAATATTTTATGTAATATATTATCTTGTTTAAAATGTTTATCTATCAGTCTCAAAAAATATTTACCTACATCTATATTTGCTAGTTTACAAAAAGGGGGGTTAAACCATATAATTTTCCTTTTTCTATTTTTATTCTTTTGATCATAATTATTATTTTCTTTAGTAATTTCATTTGTTATATTTTCTTTTAAATACCTAAAATCCTCCTTAAAACCACTATTTTTAAGGGCATCTATATATCTTTTACTACTCTCTTTGAAAATCTTTTCATTTGCAGATAGCTTACCTATTCTTAAATTTACTGCTTTTGGGATTTGCTTAATTATGTTTTTAGGGTGATTTGAATTAACATTAATGTATGATGGGTTCTGATTGGACTTTATGAAAGGTTTATAAGAATTATTTGATAGATCTAAAGTCACATCCAAGAAATTGACTATTTTAATATTTGATGAGATTTCTATCTTAAATCCCAAAAACTTAAAGGCCCTTAAGGGTCATTCGATAAATAATGTAAATTTTACCAAAAGGAGTTAGTAATAGGAAACACTCTTTACAGTTGCTCCTTTTTCAAATAATCAATAGTGCTGAATCTTTCCATGTCATTTAGAAGACTTTCAGCATGACTTTCTTTATTGACTGCTGCACCCAGAAATTTGTCTTTACCCATCAGTGTGTTTTCACTCCATGAACTGTCTTTTCAGAATGTGTTTGTAATGGCAAACCCATGTTTAACCCATTTGTGAGCATTTTTTGATCAAAAGATGCTTCTCCATACACACCCTACATTCTTCTGTAAATTTCACATGGTTTGCACTTCTCACCTTTTAAAAATTTAATGACAGACATCTGTTCAAGCCTTGAGCAGTCTATTTGATTTGCCTCAAAACAAATGTTTTTGAAATCATAATGATTTTTATTATAAACCAATTCCAAACAATTCTGAAAAAAAAATTATTTTGTCTTTATTTAAAAAAACCTTCCCCTTATTTATTGAGAGACTCTCATGTGTGTGTGTGTGTGTGTGTGTGTGTGTGATTATATGACAGAAAAGAGGAAATATGTAAAGAGGCTCTAAGTTTGGATAATAACTTCATATGTATAGATCTGGCACTCTCACTCTTTGATGTTATTGTAAAGTATTTCTGTAGTACCCTTGGTTAGTGGCAGTGATGTTTGAGCTCCAAAGACATTAATCTTGGGATTTTTTAATTATATAGCTTAAGAATACAAACAACTTTAGAATGAATCTACATGAATAACTCTTTAGAATAAATCTATATATTTTCATTACATTTCATGCGAAATTCAGTGTGACCTATATCAGAGCCACAAGCTATACACAAATATGAATATACATGCATATATATATAATATGGAGATTTCTGTGTACATTTGTTTATCTGACTTTCAACTTCTTCTGGAGCTAAGTGTTAATTGATCAACAAATCATTATCGTTATTATTACTATTATTACTATTATTATTCCTTGGACACTTCTTCTGGTCACCAGTTCACCTAGTCTTTGTTCCAGGTTCTTGGAGACCATTCTAAGAGCTCTAACCATTGTTGTTGTCACCATCATATTCATGTTCTATAACTTTTTAAGCCCTCTGGCAAAGTCCAAGAATTTTTAATTCTCATTTGTCATTTTACTCCTTGAGAGTTTTTTTACATCAGCATTAGCTGATGGTTTTTCACAGGAGTTTGAGTGACAGCAAGTCTCCTCAAGTTTTCAGGACTCTTCTCAGTATTCTGGCCGATCTCAACAATGATGTTGTTTGGACAGTCTCCATCCATCCCTTTATTTCCAAGTCCTGCAGTCCTTGTACCAATCCTTTGTTGACTGTACCAAGAGCACCAATTACAATTGGTATAATTGTCACTTTAATGTTCCACGTTTTTTTCAATTCCTTAGCAAGGTCAAGGTAATTATCCCTCTTTTCGCATTCTTTCAATCTTCTTCAGTGTTCCACTGGGGCAGCAACATCCACAATTCTGCATATTTCTCTCTTTTTTGTTGTTTATTATAAGGTCTGGTTGTCTGGCCAAGATTAGGTGATCCATTTGTATCCTAAAATCCCAGAGGAATTTGTGCATCTCATTCTCCAGGACAGATTCTGGGTTGTGCATATATCATTTGTTTGTGTGGTCAAACTTCAATTCCCAGTGGATCACCTTGTCCACTCAGTCATGCCTAGTCTTATACTCTTTCAGTGCTAATTTGCTGCATTCACTTATTATGTGATTGATCATTTTGGTTTTGGTTGGTTTCTTTGTTTAATGGCATATCAACTCTTTGTAGGTTATTTAATGCCAAAGCCATTCTCCTAGAAGAACAGTAGTTGTACTATTTAACCCATAACTTGGAGGATAAGGGGGTTCATACCTTTCCCAAGAGTATTTGCCTGAAAGTGAACGTAATAGCGCGACTAGAGTACGAACTCGTGTACTACGATCCCGCAGTCCATCGCTTTAACCATTACACCACGAGGACACCCCCTTGATCATTTTGTTTCTATCATCACATAACCTACATCTGCCATTTTGTTGCGTCTTTTCTATTCTCGCTTTGATATGGTTGGTCTCTATGGCATTATTTTGTGCTGCTATTAGAAGAGATTCAGTTTCTCTCTTAATGTTACTTTTCTTAGCAACATCCATATTTTCTCAAGTGAGATGTCACTTGATAGTCACTTAAAAAATTCATAGAGTCGTTTTTCTTCGCACTTTTGTTTTCTGGTGATTGTCATTCTGCTGATCCCTGTGTCGTTAGTATTGTTTCTGGTGGCTGTAATCAGTCTTCCTCTGCACTTTTCTATGTAGTCTTCAAGTCGTTGTATTGATGTGTCAACATTGTCTTCAATGATAGCAAGTCCTTTTACTCCCTCTCTTCTTGACACATATAGTCTGTCAGCGTCATTTCTGGGATGCAAGGCCTTATGCAGGGTCATGAGTTTTCTTGTTCTCTGGTCCATTTGTTTAAGTTCTTCTCTGGTCCATTTCAAGAATGGTCCCAAGTATCTTATGAGGTGGACAGCCCAGGTGTTTATCCCTTTGACAAGGTTCCTGCTATAAAGTTTTGTCTCAAGTAATTTCCTGGTTCTTCTGAGAGACTCTTTTTTGATTTTTTCTTTCATTTCCACTTGTTTGATGGTGTCAGCTTTCAATATCCCCAAATATTTGTAGGTTTCCTTTTCTCCAAGCATTCTGATTACTACTTTATTTGGTAGTTTGACTTCTTCCGTCATGTGTTGTTGCCACATTTTTCTATGCCAAATTACATTCCTATATCTCGACTGTATATTCTCACAATTAGTATTAGGGTTTCCAATTCTTTTTTGTTTTTGGCTAAAAGTTTGATGTTGTCCATGTACATTAAGTGGTTGATCTTTTCTTGTGATTAACTGAGTTTGTATCTGACTATGCATTTCCTAAGGATGTGGTTGAGTGGCATTATGGCTATTACAAATAGTAATGGTGATAGTGCATCTCCCTGGAATATGCCTCTTTGGGTCTTCACCTCTGCTAAGCTTTTTCCTCCTGGTATCAATTCCACTCTCCAGGTTTCCATAGTCTTCTCAATAACCTAGTTGAATATTTTATATATATTTTAGACAGTGTAGTATCCAGCTTTGGGAGACTATATTGTAAGCCTTTTTGTAGTCAATCTAGGCCATAGCTAGATTTTTTGATCTTGCTTTACTCTCAATGAGAATGTGTTTATCTATATATAGTAGTTCCTCTGTGCCTCTGGTTCTCTTGCGGCATCCTTTCTGTTCCTCAGGAAAGATTCCATAGCTTATCAATGAGTTGTAGATCTTCTCCCTAATTTGTGCTGTTAGTATTTTCCACATCATTGGAAAGCACATTATGGGTTTATAGCTGTTTGGGGCTGTCCCTTTGAGGAGGTCTTTTATGATTAGAGTGGTCTTCACTTTGGTCATCTATTTGGGTATCTCAGTTTTCTCTATGCATTTCGGTAGCATGTCTGTTGTGTATGGAGGTGAATTTTTATTTAAACCAAAATTCACGTATACCATCTAGCCCAGGGGTTTTCCAGCTTGAGTTTTTTAAGTGTTACCTTGAGTCTGTTTTTAAGTGTTGCCTTGAGTCTATTGCCTTGAGTCTGTTGTTCATCTGAGGGCCTTCTTCAAGCATTTGCAACTTTGTTTCCATGTTGCTATCCATTCGGCTTTTTTTATGATCTATCCGTTCCCATATTTTGCTCCAAAATCTTTTTACGCCTCTTGCATTCAGTTATTGGTATCATCATCATCATCATCATGTCGTGGAGGTGCCCGTGGTGTAATGGTTATTGTCGTAGGAAATAGACACGGCAACACGAGTTCAAATCCTGGATGAGACTGATTGCATTTCACATTGCACTAATACCCTTGGGAAAGGTATGAATCCAATTATTCTCCCTCCAGCTATGGGTAAATAGTAGGGCAGACTAGGTTCTTCAGCCTTGGTGAGGAAACTAGTCTAGGAGAAGGAAAACTCTGAATTCAAACCTGCTAAACTCTGTTTTAAAAATTGACCTTGTGTCATATCCTGCCCGAGCGGAGGGGTTGGGTAAATAGGATCATCATCATGTCATGCCACAGGCACGGATATCCCTGACCCTCTCTCGTCACTTCTCCCCATCGTTTATTGCCTCTGGCAGGTCTTCAGGGCTACATCCTGTATCCTCACACAGCTGCTGTATGTATGTTCAAGCTGGTTGTCCTGCTTTTGCTCGGCCATATGTGGGGGTCCATAGGAGTATATCACTTATGAGCTCATCCCTGCTTCTCCAGCAGTGTCCTGCATGTCTGGTTTGCCTAACTTGGATAGTTTTTGTGATGAGAGGTAGGCAGCTGTATAGTTGGTGCCTTTTGGGGTGTTGCCACCAGGACTTGTTCAATATTGCTTGCAACATTCTTGTGTAATTGCCGTCTAGCTTCTTCTCCGGCCATTTAGTTAGTGTCCATGTAGCGCATCCATACAGCAGTATCGAAACGACTGCTGACTGGAAGAAACTGCGTTTCATTTTATCGGTCAGGTCTGATTTCCATATGATCAATAGTCTATTGATAGCTGTCCATGCCTTTGTTAGCCATGTGTCTATGTCTTTTTTGGTTGATGAGACACTGCTTCCTAGGTAGGTGAACTTGTCTACCAGTTTCAGAGAGGTTCCGTCTTGTGTGGAAGTGTCGCTTGTTTGATTATAGCACATATATTCTGTTTTGTGCGTGTTGACATGGAGGCCAATGCCTGCGGCAGCTCATTCCAAACTATGCTGTAGTGTTTTGGCTTGGTTGGGTGTATTTGCCAGAATTGCTTTGTTGTCAGTGTAGTTGGCGTGGGTAATTTGACAGTATTGCTATGTCATCGGCGTAGTCAGCATCGATAATTGTTTTTACAGGGTGCCTTCTGCTTCTTTTCTTTGTCAGCTCGAAGCCGTTTTCTTTGATTTTATCAATTGATGTTCTAAGCACGTAGTCTAGACAGATGATAAAGAGGTATGGGGCTAGCGTGTCCCCTTGCAGTACTCCTGCTACAATGTCGAAGTATTCTGTGTCTCCATCTGGTGATCGTACTTTCACTTCGGTGTTTCTATAGAGAATCGTTATTGCTGCTATGGTTTCTTTTTGTAGGCCGTATACTAGTAGGATTTGTTCCATCTTCCCTCTGTGAATGGAATTAAAGGCCTTGGTAAAGTCGACAAATAGTAATGTTGCCTGTAGGTTTTTTGCCCATACGCCTTTAAGGATTCTATGGATGGTCAATATTTGTGAGGTCATGGATCTATTTCTCCGGAAGCCATTTTGGTTTTTCATAAGGATGTTTGTTATGGCTTCACCCATTCTTCCCCTAATTGTTGGCAGAATATTTTTTCATTGTTTTAGAACATCATGTTTAGTCTTTATGGATTGGTCTTGTCTCGGTATCTTTTAAGTCTTCCTTCTTTCGCCAGTATTTTTAGTTGGTCTTTTAAAGTTTTATTTTTCATTCTAGTTGCAGTGGTTTTTCAGTTTTATCTGAATATTTCTTAATGTTCCGTTTCAGTATTCTGGCTTGTTGTCGTAGTCTTTTTATCTGTGATTCTAGTCTGAGTTGCCACCCAGGTTTCAAATTTCTGTCGATGGTCTTCAAGGAGACGCTGATTTTTTCAGACTAATTTTGCTCCTTCATATCTTAAATCGTTTAACTCCTTTATGGGGATGTTTGTCAATAAGTTGTTCACTTTCTTGGTTTTGGACTTCATCCAGTCTTGGTTCCTGAGAAAAAGCAATATGATTTTCTTTTCAGACATGATTTTTTAATGGTATCTACATTAGTTTTTTTTCTCTTGGGTCAGTGTTAAACCTGCAAGGACTTCTTTCACTGTGTGTGTGTGTGTGTGTGTGTCTGTGTGCATGCATGTGTGTGTGTGTGTGTGTGTGTGTCTGTGTCATTGTATGTATGGACCCAACCCCTCTGCCATAGGCAGGATGTAACACAAGGACAATTTTCATTTAAGTGAACTAAAGCTTGTTTGAATTCAGAGTATTCCTTCTAGAATGATTGCCTAACCAAGGTTAAACTATAGTCTGCCTTGTCTGCATCAGTGTATGTGCAGATGTATAACAGCTAGGCTGCAAAAGAGCCCACACATCAAAAATAAAAGAGAAGATGAGAGCAAGAGAGAAGAGAATGCAATGAATCCAGAGATCTTCCCAGTTGCCAAATCATCTGCCTCTATCACATGGTCCTCACTGACCAACAGGTATTGTTGTATATTGACCTTTGACCTGGCCAAACATGCCATTCCAAAGACGGCGAAAGTGACACTTCCCGATGGCAGTTATGGGAAGAAATTGCGTAGGCAAGCTGGGCTGACAATATGGGACAAGGTAAAATCCCATGCTACACTCATAGACTGATGCACCGGAAGAGAGTGACCTGTGAACTGCATGACAGTTATTTCCACTTGATGACGATCAAACATGCCATTCCAAAGATATTGAGTGGGCAATTGAACTATTATATAACTCGGTGAAGACAGGAAGTCAGTGAGTTTTTGGAGACCAGACCCGTTAGAGACCAGATGCGGTAGAGAGAACAGCATCCAGCAGATCAATCTCGTTCTGCACCTCTCCAGGTGCCAGGTAGCGCTTCGGCCGGCCGTGTTATCTGCGGCATGGATCTGGCTGAGTGTGTCTTGGTACCTGGAGATTTCCTTCGGCCTCAGGGGGCCTTCCCCCCAGGCTTTTACCCCCTTCATGGGGGTCATCGCCTGGTGCCTGAGGCGCCCCTAATAAGGAGAATACCGACAGGGACGTAGGCATGTGTGGGCTATGGCCCTGCACCCGGACCCACCAAAAAAAAGGCCTGGCACCACACTTGCCCATTAGGTGGGGCATGCAACGAATACAGCAGAGAGTTGGTCCCCCGGGCCTCCAGTTGAGCAGCCCTGGAGAACGAGAAAGACACAATGCTGATGGCCATAAGAGTGGGGGGGTCAATATGTTGCAGTTCTGTTCGGTCTCCAACTCCCTCTCACACACAAACCTTTCAACAAAAGTGAGTGGTATATTTTTCTAAGAACTGTGTCGTCGTCTTCATTGCGTTGTTATGATTTCACATGCATATGTGTTTGTATAGTTGCATATGGCTATACAACAGGTGTGGCAAAACTTTTTAATATTTATTCTCAATTCCATGATGATCACACACACATACGTACACACATGGATATAAAATATGACTGATTGATATATTTTAATGGCATGTCAATGTGTCTGGGATTATTTTATACCTAGAGGTGAGGGAATCACATTCATTATATGTTTATATTTACATTTTTTTTGTAGTTGTTTCTTAAGAGGTTTTTGCACAATTATATGATATCAAGTATTCCTATCTAATACAACTAATTTGCACACACTTGTATGATCTCAAATCATTATATATATTTATTAATAATCATTTGTTTGAACAGTTTTATGGTTTCAAGTTATTAATAATAATCCTTAGGTTTCAAGTCATCTTAAAATTGATAATCCTATCTAATAACAAGCATTTGTTTGTACATGTTTATATGGTTTCAGGTATTCTAATCCAATACAAATAATTTTAAAAACAAATCTATTTGATCCATACATAGGACCCTGTCAGGTACTATCATTCCATATCAAAGCAGACCTGGGAATAATGTCAATGAAGGGCTACTCCACACTTCACAGATATCCAGGGACGTCTCCGTGGTGTAATGGCTAAAGCCCTGCTGGACTGCAGTCTCAAAGTAAGTGAGTTCGAACTCCAG
>CAUZXS010005058.1:0-132500 GCA_963585895.1 Sepioteuthis lessoniana | reverse complement strand
AAAAGCTCCTTTTCCAAGTACAATGAGATATCCTATTATTATTTATGTTTAAAGAAGAACTTCCTGTATGCAATTACATAGAATTTGTGTTGCTCAAACAATAGAAAAAGCATAGCCGGGCTTACATGCCCGGAGGATAGGTACCTGTGCCTCTCCTAGCAGCCACCTGCCAACATGGAACCTATGCCTCTACCACCAGCCAGCAGCCAACATTGAATCCAACCAATCACAGCCACAGACCCAGCACAGACAATACCAGCTTCCAACCAATCACCACTGCTTTCTCAAATAGCCCTTTTCAGAGTTAACTTCAGCATCACCAAGCAGCAGACAACTGCAGACCAGTTCTGGCATCACTAAATAACGGATACCTGCATCACCAAGAAGCAAACCAGCACTTTAAGGCCACATTGACATATCCTCGGTTAACCAACCTTCTGAGGATCACCTCTGGTCTTCTGACTACACCCCTTTACATAGAAAACAATGGGGTTAATTACATAGACAAAGAAAGAGAGATTAGTAGAATAAATTGTGTTTATGCTTGGAGTGAATCTCGCCAGAAAAGGTTATTGTGCAAGAGTCTCGTGACACATGCACAATGAGCCTTTTCGGGGAGCTTTTTTTCTTCCTTTTTGGTTCAAGAGGTGGAGATGCAGTGACAGAGAGGAGGGTGTCACGGTAACCTTGGGATGTAGAAGTTGCTGAACTGAAAATACATTTTTTCTCTTGCTGCACTGGTTCTTATGAGAGTAGTCATTCACTATATATTTTCTTGTTTGGCCATTCATGCCTATAGAGTAGCAGCTGTGTTTGTTGTTCTCACGGTGATATTTATGAGTATTTGCCATTCTAAGACATTAGGAGTATTTAGACGTGCAAAGGTCCAACCTAAGGTTTTGAAGTCTAGGAGGAAGAACACTAAATTACACTCTGGACCTTAATTGTTTTTTACTGTAAGGAGGAAGAACTTTAAATTACTTGCTGTTGTTACATAATAGCCGAGGGATTTCGGTTCATGCCTTTGAGTTTAGTTAGGCTGAGAACCTTTTGGCTCAGCACGTGGGTTAGTTAGGTGCAACATTGAGCAGGTGTTAACGCGGGCGGATGGAGGTGTCACTCAGATGTCATAATAGTCCGAGACGAAACCGGGTGCGGGTGACGTTATGCACCGGAAGCGCGCAGAGGTTTGTGTGAGAATTTGAAGAAAGAGTGAGTTGAGAATTAGACGCCAAACAAGAAGGATCGACTTTTGGAGCTCACAGACGCGAGGCGAACTTGCACCCTAAGGGGGCCGCTCGAGACGGGGGCCACTCGAGATGGGGACCAAATGAATAAGACAGCATAGAAGATTGTGTCTCTCCTCCTTACGTCGAAACCTTTAACTCAAAGTTAATAAAAAGGTTTCGTACCTGAACAAGAAGTCATTACGTGTTTTCGAATTTTGAGATTCCTATGTTCTTTATATGTTCTATCGTAATGAACATTATATGTCCATTTCACCTATTTCGCACATGGCCAATATTCTTGTATATGGCTATGTAACACTGTATTCTTGCCTCCTTTTTTATTTAATTGACTACGTAAATACTGTTCAAAGTGGATAACTCTTCATCAATTAGTAATGTTATATGTATAAGTGAATGTATATATATATATATATATATATATATATATGACATTCTATATATATATATATATATATATATATATATATATAAAACATTCTCCTCCTCCTTAAAATGTTTAGATTTTTTAGTATCACTAAGTGGTTAGAGTTCTCTATCATAATGGCTTCCAAATTTCTTATGATTGCTGGAGCATATCCATATTTTCAGACAATACAGGCTGAGATGCAGTTTTAATATTACTTGATAAAGGGATTGGGGGCTTTGGATTAGTTGATGATTGTAAATTACTATCACTGGATTCATGACTTTCATCAGTTCTGTTTTCTTTAACTTCCAGGTCCACTCTGGCCTGGAGTGGTAGCACCTGATAGGGCTCTATCTATGGGTCAAATAGAATTGAACTGCATACTTATGCTAAACTGAATTGTTTGAATTAAAACAGTTTGACAAAACTGAATAACTTGAGATAGAAATGTTTTTGACATTTAAACTGTGAACTTACATTTAAATTACGTACTTATGCTAAACTGAATTATTTGAAATAAAACTGTTTTTGTAGGCTAAACTGAATTGTTTGAAAGAGAACTAATTATTAGAATAAAAATAGATTTGGCATTAAATAACCTACAAAGGTTAACATGCCATAAAACCCAAACAACCAACCAACAATCTGTTTTCTAAAATGAATGTAGAGTTTTCCAGTTTTTTTGCACATTAATCATCATCTGTTTAGTCTGTGACAAATTCCCAACTGCAGCTAAATCCCATTCAGCTACTGTAGATTCACATCTATTGAATAATTTCATGTGATCATATCAAATAATAAAACCTCATCAACTAACAGTTCATGCTTATTGGTACAATCTCAGTTTATATGAATTGTTTATTATCTTCTCCAAATCTTTTAGATTTGGTAGAGATAGATTTACTAGCTAGATCAACATCTGAAAACAAGAATGGTGTGTCTACTGAGGCATATAGCATGCTACAGAAAGTAGGGTGTGTAGAGTTATATCCTTTAGATTGATGTCTTCTGTCCTGTGAGTGATCAGTTACATCCCACCCCTAACTTTCAGTACTTTGAAGACATTATGGTTAATAAAAGATTACTAATAGTACTGGCAACATATGTGTCCATCTCAGTCTCTTCATTTTGTCTTACTAAACCCATTTCACAAAAGACTACATGGAGTCAGTTGTATTAAGAATGGGAAAAATTGTGGAGACCAGGCAGAAAAGAAATGAAAATGAATTTTTTTTTTTCCAAAATAACTAAGCCAAAAAAAAATTTTAACAGGAAAACTCTTCCATTGTTAGAGTTGGAACATGAACCAAAAAAAATATTCAGCCAGACCCACAAAACCAAGCCCACATTAAAAAAAAGAAAGGGAACCAAAGAAAAAGTAATTGTGGCAGTGAGTTTAGGCATTCAGATACAACAAATATACAAAGACAAACCTTTAAGTCATCAATATCAAAGTCAATTTGATTTTATTTCGCAGACAGTAGTAGCTCATGACATTAATTCTGCTTCAGAAAATATATTTAGAATATATCAATACTGTGTAACACACACACACTGAGATCATTAATAAATATTGATAATAGTATTAAATATCTTTTACAGATATGAATAAATATTTTTTCAGTACATACTGCGAGAAAATAGGGGATGCTGAAGTTCCACAGCGTCTATAGACAAACCATCACCATTGGTTGACATAAATATTTATATAGGCTCTATTCATTTTAAAAAAAAAGTTTTTATATTGAAAAGTAAAACTCAAATGATATAACATTTAAAATATAAAAACTTAACAGTCACTACCACTCAGAATTAGTGGATGAGAGGGTAATGGCAATAAAGGGGTACTTCACTCCCGAGATCTCTAAAACTGGACCATCACCATCAGATCCAGTTTAGTGTTATAGCCAGGGCACCCCTTTTTGTAGTGGGGGCAACTTACTCTTCGGCAGGGAATACAGTCAGCATATTTTAAGCTCTGCTAAATGGAAAGGAAAACGTACAAGAGTGACCATTAAGGAATAGCATATACAATGATATAATTTGTGTCCTGGTTATCAGAATAAAGTAAAGATTGTGGGTGCTAATAGCCATCCATAGAAATTTACATTAATTTCCTTTAAAGTTACTTTAAAAAATAAAGAATAAATAAAAAAAGGGGGGCATGCAAGTTTATTATCAACATACACTACTCAGACGTAAGATTAATTTTGAGTCATTTGATTCATTTTTTTTTTACTGAACAGTTGAATCCGAAAAGTTCATCTTCAACTTGGTACAAATAATTGTGAAAATAGGGAAGCAGTTATATACTGAAAATTAGTCATATGTCTGGATTGTGGATATAAGTATTACAATTGTTTCGGTAGATTTTAGGTAAGATTCAACGAAATTAATGGAAATTCCAATGTGGGCAGAGGTTGTTACAAACGCCTAAAATTATTTTTAGAAATCATGAGAAAAAGTTTACCAGTTAATTTTGTGTCGAAACAGAAGTTGTTTTTTTTAAAATGATATCCACTTCTTTACCCCAGATAATTCAGTATACTTTTCAATGCAATTGAATAGTTATCGATACTTACTTTTTCTGTGACAGCCTTTTAAAAATATCTTTTCTTTTCAACGGCCTTTTTATATTGACGTAAGACGTTTAAGCATTTTCAAGGAAAAATGTTAGAAGTTACATAATTTAGTTTCACTATCATTAGTTTCATTATTGTTTTAGGATTTCTTAAAAACATTTTTTACCTTATCTTATATCCCAAATATGTATGCCTTATTTTTTTTTTCTTAACACATTCTTTCCTCCCAAAAAACAATCTTTGAGTTATTTTATGGAGATTTTCAAAACACTGGCTGGGTTCCACACCAAATCTTTATCGCTACCCTGCTAAGTACAAAATTTCCTTCCTTGTTTAAATAAAGAAATAGAAGTAGAGGTAATCGTTTGATTTAATTTTTATTTGTATTTCTTACCGTCCCGAAGTAAAAGTGTTTACTTGGACTAATATTTTAATAATACATATTTAACGATTAACTTTGTGTGTATGCAAAATTTTCTTTTACTTGACACGATTTTTCTCTCAGAAAATGATTAAGCGAGTATTCGTCAACTTCACAATATTCAAACATTTATTCAATTTTATTGTAAAAAAAGTTACTTGAAAAAAAAAAATGTAGGTACTGATAACCTAGCCGCCATAAACCTTTCGTACAAATCACGACACAGATTGAAAACAAATCACCAAAATCAGGAAATTATCAGATTTTAATGAAACTTTTAGTGTTCATATTTTAACGATTGAATTTAATAATACATCAGTTAATTTTATTACAAAACTCCTAGAATTTTTCAACAACGCTATTTAATCGGTGGGGTATATGATATGGTACGCAGAGATTAATTAAAAAGAGATTTAAAAATGAAATAAAAAATTGAAAAATATAGCAGTTTCTCAGCTGGTCTCCGATAGGAAGTGCAACCTGCACATGCCTAAAGATAGGAGCTTCTTTGCGCCAAAAAAGAAATTCTCACTTAAGTTGTTACCATTGCTATCGAAAGGGCCCTTTTTTTCTCAGCTGCTAGCAAGGTAGCACAAGGGCTCACAAATTCCCGGGCTTGACACCAGTCGTGTCTCCTGCCAGCAGCCATCTCTGCTAAACGTACCTCACCGGACACACCTACTGGATAAACTCCAAACCTACAACTTACCAAGAATGACTCTAATATATTTCAACACCTTGTCTGGGGAAACACGACTACTTTATTGGTTCAGGAAAACGTTTTGCGCCACAGAATGGTCGTGAACCCCAAAATAAAGTTTTGAGTATAAAAGTATCTTTGTCTCTTTCCTTCCGACCTTAATTCCCTTGCTGCTTCCCAGAGACAAAAGAAGATTGCAAGTAAATGGAATAATAAGAAAATGAGTCAGAAACGAAACTCAAAATCATCCCCACAGAACCCAACAACTCACCGACACCGACGACCTAAACTACTAATTAATAAAAACCTTCTTGTACCACATCGGCATATACTTTCTATATATGATAGAAAGAGAAAAATTTGAAGGAGTGAATGGAATTTAAAAAAAATTAAAATTGGGAGTTGTTGGATGAAAATAGTACGCCTTATGTGAATATCAAATCTAAAAAAAAATTTAAAGTACATATCCAACTAGTACAAATTGTTCAGTGAAAAAAGCGGAAACAGTTAAGTACTGAAAATCAGTCTTATGGTTGGATGGTGTATATAAATAGTACAATTGTTTCGATATATTTTAGATTCAACGAAATTAATGGAAATTCCAATGTGGACAGAGGTTGTTACAAACGCCTAAAATTGTTTTCAGAATTCATGAGAAAAAAGTTTACCTGTTAATTTTGTGTCGAAAGAGTTGTTTTTATCAAAATAATATACACTTCATTACCCTAGATAATTCAGTATACTTTTCACTGCAATTAAATAGTTATCGATACTTACTTTTTCTGTGACAGCCTTTTTAAAAATATCTCTTCTTTTCAACGGCCTTTTTATAATGGCGTAAAACGTTTAAGCATTTCAAGAGAAAATGTTTAAAAGTTACATAATTTAGTTTCACTATCATTAGTTTCATTATTGTTTCAGGATTTCTTAATATTTTTTTAGCTTATCTTATATCCCAAATATGTATGCCCTATTTTTTTTTCTTAACACATTTTTTTCTAAAAAAACACAATCTTTGAGTTATTTTAGGGAGATTTTCAAAACTTTGGCAGGGTTCCACACCAAATCTTTATTGCCAACGTGCGAAGTACAAAAATTCCTTCCTTGGTTAAATAAAAAAGTAGAAGTAAAGATAATTGTTTTAATTTATTTTTATTTGTATTTCTTACCGTTCCTAAGTAAAAGTGCTTACTTCACCTCATATTCTAATGCTACATTTTAAACCATTAAGCGTTTATTTATTTATTTATCTATTTATTTCACATTTGCTGTTCAAATGATTTTTCTTCTAATTTTAACTTCCAAATAAAATTTATTATTTTGGTACTAAACTCATAAACTCTGTGAGTATGAATAAGCAAATGCAAAATTTTCTTTTACTTGACCCAATTTTTCTCTCCGGAAATTAAGCGAGTTTTCGTCAACTTCACAATATTCAAACATTTATTTCAATTTTATCGTAAAAAATGTTACTCGAAAAAATCGTATGATGTAATGTAGGTACTGACAACCTGGCTGCCATGGACTTTTTGTACAATTACATATCACTACACATTGAAAAAAAAAATCAGCGCTATTTAATCGGTAGGAGTATATGATATGGCATATACTTTCTTTGCATGATAGAAAGAGTGAAGTCTGAAGGTGTGAATGGAATAAAGAAAAAAAATTCAAATTCGAAGCTGTTGTATAGTACCCCAAATGTGAATATTATATTTAAAAAGTGCTTTTAATACTATGATTTAATAGGGGAATTTTTTTTTATTATTAGAAAAATAATTCTGTGTTGATATTTTTTCTGATTAAAAATGCGGTGGGGATTTAAGTATACATTATATTTTGATTAACTTTTCTCCAATTGCGGGCTAAATCTAAATATGTTATTGAATAAAAATTTTTACTAATCGAAAAATGTAATTTTAAAGCAAGAAACTGGGAAATGTTTTTTTTTTTTCGTCAAGTTATTAAAATACTAGACGAAAAAATATGTGGTAACTTACAGTTACACCCATTTTCAAATTTTGTACCTTGTGTTAGATCGAATATTTAAATAAAAATGTTTTAAAAAAACAGCAAAATTTTCTTTCAAAAATAGGGAAATAAAATAAGTAAAAATTAGTGTCTTAGAGACATTAAAAGATTTGTAGATTATTACCACGTAAAACATTAAAAATCAAAAATGGTAATTAAAAAGTATTATTATAATTATTATTATTACTCCTTTTCGAGTTTTCGACACCAGCGTTAGCTGATAGATTCTCATCGGAGTCTGAGTGACTGCAAGTCGCCTCAAGTCTCCAGGACTCTTCTCAGTAATAATGCTGTAGTTTGGGCAGTCTCCACTCGTCCTGTTATTTCCAAGTCATCCAGTCCTTGTACCAATCCTTTGGTGACTGTACCAAGAGCACCAATTACAATTAGTATCGGCGTCATTTTCAGGTTCCGCAATTTTTCAATTCCCTAGCAAGGTCTAGGTATTTATGTTTCTATTTGCTTTCTTTCAATTTTACTCTGTGGTCACCCGGGACAGCAAAGTCCATAACTCGGCAAAGCATCATGGTTATTACAAATAGTAATGGTGACAGTGCATCTCCCTGGAATATATCTCTCATTTCTGTTCCTCAGGGAACAATCCGCGGCTTGTTAGCGAGTCGTAAATCTCTTCTTTTACTTGTGCCGGTAATATTTTCCACATCATACGTAGGCACGTTATAGGTCCGTAGTTGTTCGGTGTGGCTCCTTTGAGGGGTCTTTTTGGATCAATGTAGTCTTTCCTTTGGTCATCCATTCGGGTACGTTTGCTTATTTTAGGCATCTATTAATTTCGATTACAAGTCTGTTATGGATGGAGGGGGATTTTTTTAAAAATCAGAATCTATTATTATTATTATTATTTCAACATTTTAATAATGAATTAATAAGTCAAAAATAATTATTTTGAGTCTTCTTAATTGTGCATTCAATAAACATGCTTACGTGCTTGTTTTCAATTTTCAATATTAAATACAAAAAATAAACTATTGCTGATACCATTTTTTATATTAGTTGTCTAAATTTCTGAGACGAAGCTTGATTTTTATCATTAAGGGTTTTCGGACTATTATCTCCATCTTTATTGTTATTTCCACAACGTTTCGGCCGAAACGTCCCCCGGCATTCTTCAAGTGTTTGTCGAACTCGGGAACCTTCACGGAACTTCGAACTACGTCCTTTATTGAATCCATGGGGGTCGCCTGTTCTGATTCCGTAAGCCATAACCGGGTACAAGTGTTAAGTATTCCAGTATTGTTACTCGCCTGCAGTCCGGATTGAACTTGCAACCTCCAGATGATTGTCTCCTTAGAGAATCAGAACAGGCGACCCCTATGGATTCAATAAAGACGTAGTTCGAAGTTCCGTGAAGGTTCCTGAGTTCGACAAACACCTTAAGAAGGCCGGAGGACATATCGGCCGAAACGTTGTGGAAATAACAATAACGATGAAGACAATAGTCCGAAAACCCTTGATGATAAAAACCTGTTTTCTCTGGATTCTTCATTACAGTAAATATATTGTTACAAATGTGTTGCTTCTATCCTTGTTTCCATTCAAGATATATTTCCCCGCTAACCAGGCGTAGGCAATAAGAAAAATAAAATAGAATAAAATAAATCACACTTCATCTAAAATAAACATATTTTAAAAGTATTTTTTTTTACCCAAAAGTCAGGAAGTTATTTATGCCAATGTCTTAAGTTATGCTTAACTTGAACTTTTTCATGGGTCATTTAGAGTCAATTTAGAGACAAGTTAGTGTCAATTTTTTTGCTAAAATGACTGCTAAAAAATCGGGAAAATGAAACAAATAACACCTTCTTGACATGGAAGTCAAACATTTTTCTAGAAAAGCGACATTGATAGTCACACAACTTCTCTATGGCAAATTTGAAAATGAAATAATAACGTATTGGATTATGAGCAACTCGTTTGACAAAGAGAAATTAAGTTTATCTGTTGCTTTTTTATTATCTTCAAAATAAGATGTATTTAATCTCTATGACAAAGTCAATATTGCTTGTATTTATCCTTTTTATAGACATCCGTTTAAATACTCAACAAATCAAGGAATCAATTGGATTTCTAGAGAAGAAATAATGTACAAATAAACTGTCAACTGAATAGTAGGTGATGTGGAGAAAGAGATAAAACGGTGTTAAGAAAATAGCAGAAATACCAATTGACTATCAATTTCCCTAACACACTGCGTCATAGAGGACTGAAATAGTGTAGTGCCTGCAAGGTCCCCCTACTCAAGAAGACAGATGTACAGGCCTGTCTGAAGTTTGAAAATAAGCACTTGAATGATTCAGAGGAAGGTTGGGAGAAAGTGCTGTGGTCAGATGAGACTAAAATTGAGCTTTTTGGCATCAACTCCACTCGCCATGTTTGTTGGAGGAAAAAAGCTGACTTGGACTCCAACAACATCATCTCAAGCATTAAGCATGGTGGTAGAAACATAATGCTTTAAGCTGTTTCTCTACTAAGAGGACAGGACAACTACACTGGGTCGAGGGAAAGATGGATGGGGCCCAGTACAAGGAAATCTTGAGAGAAAACCTTGCCTCAGCCAGTACACTGAAGATGGGTCGTAGATGGGTATTCCAGCATGACAATGACAAAAGCATATGATTAAGGCAACAAAGGAGAGGATCAAAAAGAAGCACATTAAGGTAATGGAGTGACCTAATCAGTCTCCGGACCTTAATCCTTTAGAGAATTTGTGGAGGGAACTGAAGACTTGTTGACCAATGACAACCTGCAAACCTTAAGGGTTTGGAGAGGATCTGCATAGAGGAGTTGGCCAAAGTCCCCACCTTCAGGAATCTGTAACAACTTGGTAACCAATTTTAGGAAAGGTCTGGCTGTTGTGCCTGCCAACAAGGGTTTCTTCACCAAGTATTGAGTTATGTTTTGCAATAGGGTGAAATGCTTATTTTTCAATAAAATATAAAATAGATGTTCAAAAATTATTCAAGATGACCAACCCTTAAAATTATCGATCATTCCTATTTTTGTAAGGTGGGAAACTCAGAAAATCAGCATAAGATGAAATACTTATTTTTGCCACTGTAATACTTAATTTGCATTAGTTTTATTATTTAATACCAATGCCTGTGTTGTTAAAATGTAAATTAGTCAGCACCACAACTGCTATTGTAACACAACAGTACAAAATTGAAGTTTGTACCACCACATACTCGAACGTGTTAATGGTTGTATCACTCTGTTTTTAGTAGCGGGACCTTATTGTAACCTTGCCATGTGAAAAGTTGACGAACATATAAAACTCTGTCTTAATTTACTAAAACAAAAATTTATTCGTTACTACAATTTGTAAGTAGTTGTCAGGAGAAAGAAAGACAGTATAAAAGCTGAGTTAACTGGGTTAACTGGATAAAGAAAACAGCATGTCATTAGAGAGAAGACCTAGAACTCGAATTTTCTTTCCGTGTTTTCTTGTAGTTCTAATATGTTTGTTTGCTGATTTTGTCTTCACATGTTCATGTCTGGAGTAAAAATCCTTTTCAGACCCCACCCCCAAAATAGGGCTCATAAATTTTCGTCCATCTTTACATCTTTGAGGTTAATGTTTAACTGACATCTTTACTTCATCATGTCTCGCAGTCAACTGACTCTCAAACCCGAGTTGTCCACTTACTTCCCCCTTGTGTCAGAGGGAGGGCCATATCCATTTCCTATGGTTCCACACCTGTGCAGAAGAGTTGAGACCTCCGTTTTTTCTTCTACTTTTTAATTACTGTAGTCACTCACTTGTGAAGTCACTTTGAGGTCAGCTGCCTGTACTGTAGACTCAGTATCTCACTCTTTCCCCAGAAATTAGCCTCTTGTTCTCTTTATAACCTCGACCTACCATATTCTGTTACATAAAAATTAGTCAGCATAACCACTGCTATGAAAATTAGTCAGTACCACAACTTATATGCAAAATAGTCAGTACCACAATTGCTATGTAAATTGATCAATACTCTCAATGCTGTGAGATGAGTGCTTGCAGTCAGTACATCAATTGTCAGAAATAGCATGTGATATATCAATATAATACTTAATTTCCATAATTTTTATTATCTTATATTAATGCCTGTGTAGTTAAAATGTAAGTTAGTCAGCACCACAATTGCTGTGCAGACTAGTCAGCTATGCAAATTAATTAACAGTTCTTTTCTCTTTTTTCTTTTTACAGAGTTGGGAACAAGATCTATGAAGATTTCTGGTGCTCTATTAAATGTCTTAGCATATTTAAGGAGGGCACAACTCTTTTAGTTTAAATATAAACAACCTGATGTAAAACCTAAACAATCTCTTCCAGTTTTCAACAGCTACTACACCAAGGTGTAGGGGAGGGTGCTACTCCTTTCCCTGGATTGCTCCACTTTACCCTTGATCCCTACCTTATAATGCTGAGTGTAAGGCAAGGAGGCATCAAGTACCGTTTTTTGAGTTTTTGGTATGACTCGACCTGGGATTGAACCTCGGTCTCCCGGGTCATTGATGAACACTCTAACCATCATACCTAGTAAAGAAAAAAAAAAGAGAAAAGAAAAGGATAGAAAGTAATTGACAATAATTTTTTTCTTTTAAGGGTGGGAATGTCACATGGCCATCAAGTAAATATAAAATAATGACATGTTTATATCTTCCTTATTGAGAATAAAGATGGGCAATTAACATATATATGTATATATGTTACATAGCCATACATGAATATGTGAAATGTACATAGAATGTTCATAACTCATATATAGATAACATAGGAATCCCGAAACACAAAAACACATTCTTGGTTCTGGTACTTTTTGTTATCTTTGAGTTAAAAGGTTTTTCGACGTAAGGAGAGAGATACACAGTTTTTCTATGCTGACTTTTCCATCTGGCACCCGCCGCAAGGCCTCGGTGAGTTCCGAAAGTCAACCTTCTTCTTCGGAAGCAAAAACTCAACTCACTGCTTTTTCTCAAATCTCAGCCCACGCTTCCAGTGCATGACGTCATTCACACCTCCTGGTCCCATTTCCTATCTGGGGTTTTATTTTGACATCTGTGAATGATGCATCCTCACCGTGTGTGCGTGAACACCTGCGCTCATGTTGCACCTAACTAACCCATGTGCTATGCAAAAGGTTCTCAGCCTAACTAAACCGAAAGGTAAGATATATAAAACAAAATCCCTCGGCCATTATATTACATATATATTAAGTAAGTCTTCACCTCTGTTAGATTGCTATTTCTTTTCCTTTCTTTTTGTTCTTTTCTCTAGGGAGGTAGAGGTTAAAGACACTGAAATGCCACAGTGAAAGTGTTTTGGATGGAACACATGACCAATGTTGGCACAAA
Organism: Sepioteuthis lessoniana; assembly: GCA_963585895.1. Lineage (NCBI taxonomy): Eukaryota > Metazoa > Mollusca > Cephalopoda > Myopsida > Loliginidae > Sepioteuthis > Sepioteuthis lessoniana. The sequence continues at coordinate 119,752 of CAUZXS010005058.1, read as the reverse complement.
TTTTGAGATCCAAGTTAGTTGCAGAGATAAACTCAAAATGGCTGGACCAAATAAAACTGTCTCCCACCAAGAGATATGCTGTCTCTCAGGTGAAATTAAGCAAAAAGGATTCATCTCATCACTCTAGATTTGTATAAAGTAAAGGTGTTGTCTGTAGAATAATCTTTACGTAAGATTGTCAATCTGGATAGAAACTATAATTTATCAGAGTGAAAGAAAGCTGTAACAGGAATTCATTCCTCAAAGGATACTGGAAATTATGAGAATCTATGAAGAGAGAATTTCAAACCCTAAAGTTTACCAGACCAAGATCAGGCTGAAGAAATCCCATATTCAAATATCTGATCTTCGCAAAAGTTTGCAAAAGAAAGTCGCCATAGAAATATCACTCCTGGCATGCCAGAACTCTGAGTGGGAAGCTAAACACTTGGTAGATAAAATAACTGACCTATGTTAAACAGTTTAATACAAAGATACATCTTTATATATAAAAGAAAAAAAAAGAAAAAGGGCGGATTTAAAAGATGGCGATGAAAGTTGAAATGTAAAGGAAAAAATACGAGAAAACAGAAAAAGAATGGGAAAAAAAAGAGTAAGAGAGAAAACATTTGTGAGAGAGAGACATTGTCTTTATTATTTCTTCTTTTTTTTTTAAATGAACTCTCAAAGATTTGAACTAATATCCCAACTTCTTTTCTCAGCTCACAACACAAATTCTTTTGGTGCATTCACCATGATATAAATATATCACTTGTCACCTTTGCAGTTTGATTCTGAATATTTCTGTGTAAATAGCTTTGTATATTGTTTTTTTTCTTTTGTTTGCTGTGGAATATAAGATTTATTCCTTTAAAATCTACCTTGTCATTTCATTGTCTCTTACAGTGCTTGCTCATTTCTTAAGTAGACAGGTGATACCTTGATTAACAAACTCAGAAAATAGAAATATCTTTCAAAATCATTACTCTTTCTTTTTTATATATATTGTGCAATAAGAGACTGGTGACTGGGACTATATGTGGAAGATCTTTCTGCATGCAGTGAGGAATTTGACACCCTCCTCCTCCCATCATGAACCACTTGGAGAAATGTGCACATGTTATCAACAACTTTGCATGCTGCATTCAATTGTACCTTTAACTAAATGATAGTCATCCGGAGCATATACTCTAGCTAAGAAAGTTTCAATAATATCAGGATATGATTTTTAGATATACCTCTTTAGGAGTTATATATTTACTCAATATCTCTCATCAGTGAGTAATATATAGGGTGTGGTAGAAATACCTCCCTCATTTAAAACTGTTATCTGTGTAGTGCAAGTGAATTTAGGTAAGTGGTAATGGTAGCTCCATCTAGCAAATGTTTACTACCTGCAGCCCAAATACGATGGGTTATGATCAGGGCTTAGACTGGTGCACACCATGTTTGGTGTAGAAATCTCTTTTAAGATTGCCAAATATAAACATTAGCGAGATAAAGCTAGCCTTGTCATTTGCCTAAATTCACTTTCACTGCAAAGGTAACAGTTTGAAATGTAGGAGTTATTTCTGCTGAATCCTGTATATCTATTCAATATTTCTCATCAGGGTTAATATATTTACTTAGGTATTTGCTAGTACTCCATGATTTCTCAAGTACTCTTCCAGCTCAGTTTTGTACTTAGCATCCAATATCTTTATCCTGTACTGCTCAAAATTTGATTGGGCCTCATTCAAATATTTTAAATGAAAAATCAAATCAGCAAGTAACTTCATCCATAGCAACATGAAGTACTTGAGGCAAGATTCTTGAAATATAAAGAAAATTGTGGTTGCTCCTGAAAGAAAAAAAAATATAGTTAGAAATTTTAAAGACGTTTTACCATACAAATGGAACCCATAGCAAATCCATAGTTTAATTAGTATATACTGTATGTCCTGGCATATAAGATGCATGGTTTACAGATATTTTTTTGGCGGGATGGGGAGAGGATTACCACTCACTATAACCCTTTCAAGCTTCATAGTGATTGACTACAAACTTCAGTAGGAAACTGTCAGTTTATAATACCACTGAATGGGATGCTGAGTGATATTAACAGATTTAGTTTAATGTTAAGTGGGCATCTTATACACTAGAGAATATGATATATACAAATGATATAATATTTACTATATATATATATATACACACACACACACACACACATATATATATATATATATATATATATATATACACACACACACACACACACACGTATATATATATATATATATATATATATATAGTATTCTTGGTCCAGTTAAACCGGAGTTGGGAGTAATTCCATCAGGACAAGAAGTTATTCAAGAATGAATATTTAAAATTTTCCTGGTCTATTCTAGTTTTTTTTTATCAAAAAGAACCATGTGTCTATTCTAGTTTTTTTTATCAAAAAGATCTGAAGAAGTCCTGTTACTTTTTTCGTGTTTTTGGAAATTTCAAAAATGCGTAACAGGATTGAAATAAATTTATAATCCTATGTGATCGGTTTCGTTGTTTTTCTTAAAGTATATATATATATATATATATACACAGATAGATACACACACACACACACACACACATATACACAACACACACACACACACATATATATACATACATACACACACACACAATATTATACAACCAGAATTTAATGGGTTAAATCTCTGTAAACAAAAGAATGAATATATTGTAGTCCAAGTACTTGTTGAACGTACATAAATAGAATGTAGCAAAATAAAGATCATCTAACAACACAGAATTCAAAGACTGTATTCTGTTAGAGTAGAATGCTAGAGTCTTGTAATAAATAATGCCTAATAATGTCCATTTTTCCTTGTATAATATTCTACCAGAAATTATAAAATCCTGGTACCTTTGGTTCAGAAAATAAAAATTCACTTTTTATCATAGAATTGATGGGGGAGATATATATTTTTAGGCAAGACTGTACAAATTTTTTAAATTTATATTGATAATATATTTTCACGTAAAAATAATTATACATACCTACATATATATTTGAAATTTATTATTTGCAAAATTTTCATTGACTTTCTTTTAAAATTTGTATCAAAATGTAACAGAAAAGAAACATTCTAAGTGAATTTTTGTTGCATTCATAAGTACCAAAATAAATCAATACTCAAAATTGAAGCACTTTTTAATGACTTTAATGTTTCAGATCTGTGTAATTGGGTGAATAAAACTGATAATGAAGAATAGTACCTCTGTCCAATAGTAGTTGTGAACAAAATCTAAATACACATGTAACAGCCATTATAAGACAAAGATTAAAATAATAACTTTAAATGAGGATTAGTGTTGAAAAGAGTTTTAATTGCAAACTATGTAGATAAGACATCATGTTAGTATGAAAATTTGACTCAACTTACGAATAGTTAAATTCTTGCAGTCTTTTGTAAGGATTTTTTGTGAGCTGAAATTTGTCATCACTGGTGAGCCTCATGCTATAGAAGTCCAGTATCACTTCAAAAGATCTCGCTGTTTCTTAATTCTCTCGAATTTCCTGTAATAAGATAAAAATACTCATCATTTAAATGTTGTCAACATTGTCTTGTAATCTAATAATTTGCATGAGAACAAAACACACCTGAAATTTATTTTCCAAATTTTATGTGATTATATCCCTTAGAGAATTGGCATATCTTGTAGAGTGTCACATGACTATCTCAGAAACATTCTATTACTCTATTACAATCAACGTCACTTACATTTGAAATAAAATGCTAAGATTTTTCTCATTTTTTTTGTTTCATTTTAAAATTTGATCCAATAAAAAAAATAGTTTCCCATTAAAAAAGAGAAGGAGCAGATGATATCTTACAAAAACTATGATAGATGCAGACTTTGCAGATTATCTTGTACTTCTCACAAATACACCTCCCCAAGTGGAATCCCTGCTGCATAGACTGGAGTAAGCAGCAGGAGGCATTGGCCTCTCTGGGAATGCAAATAAAACAGAGTTCATGTGCTTTAACCAAGAAGCAGCCACCTCCATTTTAAGTGGCAAGCCTCTGAAATAAGTAAATTAGTTCATATATCTTGGCTGCAATATCTCATCTACTGAAAGTGATACCAACATAGCATAGGGAAAGCATGAACTGTTATTGACAGGTTATCAATAATATGAAAATCTAATCTCTTTGATAAAATAAAATATGATTTCTGTGTCTGTATAAATACTACTGTATAGCTACACCATCTGGACATAAACAAATCACATGGAGTAAAAGCTAGATGGGAACTACACAAGAAAGCTAGATGCTGTTTTGAACAAATTCTAGAAGCAACATTTCACAAAACAGTAGCTGTGTAATGTGATATGGCAAGTCCAAGGTATAAAGAGAATTTCTGGGGAAGGAGAGAGAGAAGAAAAAATAAGACCTTAGAGAGTCAGGCCAAAGTACTTATTGTAGGTCAGCCAGTCATAGGTGAATGACTCTGGTAATTAAAAATGACTAGAAAAAAACTTACCAAATAGTAAACATAAATTTGGGGAATGTAGAGCTGACCCTTCATTGCCTCAGAGTTCCATGTATGGGTTAAATAGATTTATTTGAACTGATATTTAAAATGATTGTGAACTTCATTATAACTTTGGCTCTTAAAACAATGCAACTAAGAATGAGGTGTTTAACCATTTAAAATGATTTTGAAGATACATTTATACTGGTCATTGGCATAATGGTTACAGTGTTCGACAATGGCCTGGGAGACATACCAAAGACTCAAAAAATGGTACTTGATGCTATCTTGCTTAACACTCAGCATTATAAGGTAAGGATCAAGGGTAAAGTGAAGCAATACAGAGAAAGGAATAGCATCCTCCCTTACATCTTGGTGTAGTAGCTATCGAAAAGGGAGCCTTCGGATCACCCTTGACTACAGTCGCCAACTTTACTTACTTATATTTAGAAATCATTATTGTTAGACATTGGTATAAAATAACCCAACAAGAGTTGGCATCCCATAAAACCAACCAAATTACAAATGTAAAACACAGAGAAACAGTGCTGATCAAAAATAGTAAAAAAAAGAATAAGCTCTATGTGAGATTTGTATATGTTTCTCTTGTACTTTCTAACTTTCTCACAACCTGCTCACCGAACCAAAAAGTCGAACCTCCTCATTTGGCGTCTAGTTTTCAACTCTCTTACTTTCTTCAGATTTCCCCAAAATCCACAGCACGCCTCCGGTATGTGACGTCACCCACATCCTGTCACCCCGTTCCATCATCTCGGGCTATTGTAACATCTCTGAGTAGCACGTCCGCCCCGCGCGCGCGTTACCACCTACATCAAGGTTTGCACCTAACTAACCCATGCACCGAGCCGAAAGGTCCCCAGCCCAACTAAACCCAAAGGCATGAACCGAAATCCCTTGGCCATCACGTTACACAAATCTTAATCAGATATATTTCTAAAACTCCACGCTTAAAAATATATAGAAATCTATTCAAATATTCATTTCTAGAGCTGCAGAGTAAAACATATCTAGTGTCCATATTAACAGAGGAGTAGGTTGCTCAGTTGGTTAGGGTTGTAGAATACACTGACTGTTTCTTTGCAGAGGAGTAGGACCCCCCCCCACGAGTGTCCTTGATATGACACTAAACAATCTGATGGTGAGGTTCGAGTAATGCTGGAGTTTTGGGGAATGCTGAGTACCCCTTCATTGCCATCGCTTGCAGGTCCACTCAGACCTAGAGTGGCAGCACTTAATAGGGTCCTATCTATGGGTAAAATAGAACTAAACTGTTTGACATTTAAACTGCATACTTATGCTAAACTGAATTGTTTTTACATTTAAATATGTATAAATAAATGACTGATGTTTAATTGAATTGTTTGTGATATATAGCAATACTTGGAACCATTTAACTTTGTTGACTAAATGGAATTGTTTGAAATAGAACTGTTTTTACATTTGGGTAATTTACAAAGCTCTTTGCTTTGATGTGGCACAGGGCCGAATGAATGGGATGCCCAATGAGACTCGAACTCACTTGTGTGTGTTTGCTAGTCTAGCTTGCTAATCGTTACACCACCAGAGGTGCCTCTGTTTTTACATTTAGGTGAGTGTAAACAAAAAATGTACTTATGCTAATCTGAATTGTTTGAAATAGAACTGTTTTCACATTCAACTGTGTGTAAACAAAAAACTTTACTTCTACCAAACTGAATTGTTTGAAACTTTTATCAAAATTACTTAATTCAGCATCAAATGGCCCAAAAAGGATTGATATGTTGTAAAACTAAACAGCCAACTAGAGTAGAAGGAATTCAGTGTTAAAACATTTTAGCTATAGCACATTGATTTATTGGAGACCACACCAAAAATGGAAATTTCACACTTGGGTCTCTTGGTGCTTTGCATATTATCCAACTGACAGACCATTCAGTCGACCCTCGTACAACTACATGTAGAGACAATACATAATTATCTCCCTTAGAAAATAAGTGTGTCCATGTGGTGTCCCATAGCATGTTGCATGGTGAATCAAATACCCTCTTTTGCCTCTGTTCTTTGAATGGGAGAGACATATCTCAAACCTTGTTATGAAAGAGTAAAACCACATGACTATTTTACTTTCGGTCATCATGAAAATCTTTTTCCATTTTTGTACTCTTTCCACATACTACTTGTTCATGGAACAATATGTCCATATTTCAAGCTGTTGGGACATGTTTGTATATTGTTTCTTTTTAATACCTTATATTGTGTATATAAATAGTTAAATATTCTTGGTATGTACAATTGTGTTTAGTGTTAGTACATCACGAATCTACGGGTCAAGTAGATCTATTTGCATTAGTATTACTTACATTAAGATATTTGATATATAATCATGTCCCCCCCCAAAAAAAAACCTATTTAGAAACTACACAAAAAAGTAAATATAAACATAAGTTATGCAATTCTCTAACCTCTAAATATAAAATAGCTCCAAATGAGTTACTATACATCAAATCTTTATTTTTAAGAGTTAATCTTTTAATTGAAAGATCTTATTAGTACAAGATTTCATCTTTCACCAATGCTTGTTTTTTATTATTTCAGTGGACAAAACAAAAACTCCTTGTCAAACATCATTGTAAAAGGTTGAAAATAATAAATAATTAAATACTGTCAACAAAAAAAAAAAAAATAAATAAATAAATAGATTAAAAAAATAGACTTACCTTATGGTCTTGATTTAATTTATTTGCTGAAAATCTTGATCTGAAGCTTTAAAAAAGATTTTTATACAAATGAAAAGCAAATCTTCATTTCATAATTCCATCATGCAAAACATTTTACAACAATATTATTTTCACATTATAATATAATAATAACAATACATCTAATTCTTCTAATATGACAATTTAGTAGTCATATTCTATTAAAAACTTAAAATCTGACCATTAATCATCTTTTTCTACCTTATTTGCAGTACATTTCTATAGTAAAATAATTCTAAATGATATTATATATATATCTTACTATATATATTATATATTTGAAGCATGGAAAATTGAACACTGAAGTACTTTGGAATTACGAGACTGAATATCTTTATTAACGCTAAACAAACCAATACTTTTAAAAACTTTACTTAAATGTTTTGGGTTTCTTTTTCTTGGTTAAATTCCTTTTCTAACCCAAAAGTTCCTGGTTGAAAAATAATATCTATATCTCACAACATAACTTAAGCATCACATTATCCTAATTATTTGCATATAAGATACTATTTCCGGGGTTCGATTCCCCGCCGGGGAGGTAGTATTTTATATAACCGGACATTGGCCTAGTTGTTAGAGTGTTCGCCAATGGCCCGGGAGACCTGGGTTCAATCCCAGGTCGAGTCATACCAAAGACTCAAAAAATGGTACTTGATGCCTCCTTGCTTAACACTCAGCATTATAAGGTATGGATCAAGGGTAAAGTAGAGCAATCCAGGGAAGGAGTAGCGCCCTCCCCTACACCTTGGTGTAGTAGCTATCGAAAAGGGAGCCTTCGGGTTACCCTCGACTATGGTCGCCAACTTTACTTACTTACTTATTATACCCAAGAACTATATAATTCACTTTATTCCAGCTACATACCTTACCATATTTGGTTGGTTGGTTGGTTGGTTTTAATGGCATATCAGCCTTTGTAGGTTATTTAATGCCAAATCTATTTTAATGCAAATAGTTCTATTTCAAACAATCCAGTTTAGCAAGAGTACACAGTTTAAGTGTCAAAAGCATTTCTATTTCAAGCTATTCAGTTTATTCAAACAGTTCTAATTCAGCTAATTCAGTTTAGTATAAGTACAGATTTTGTTTACACACAGTTAAATGTCAAAAACAGTTCTATATTAAACAATTCAGTTTAGTGTAAGTACAGTTTCAATGTCAAAAACAGTTCCATTTCAAACAATTCAGTTAAGCATAAGCACACAGTTTAAATGTAAGTACAGTTTAATTGTCAAAAACATTTCTATTTTAAGCTATTCAGTTTAGTCAAACAGTTCTAATTCAAACAATTCAGCTTAGCATAAGTATGCAGTTAGTTCTATTTAACTCATAGATAGGGCCCTATTAGGTGCTATCATTCCAGGCCAGATTGAACCTGGGAGCAATGGCAATGAAGGGGTGCTCAGCATTACCCCAAGCTCCAGCATCACTGGAACCTCACCATCAGATTGTTTTGTGTCATATCCAGGACACTCATTCGGTGTGTGGGGGGGTGTCTTACCCCTTTGCAGAGGTGCAGTCAGTGTATTCTACAGCCCCAGCCAACTGAGCAAACCATATTTGAGATGGGATGTGAGTTTTGTCTATAGTCCAAACTAATGTTTTATGCCATAACAGAAAAATATCCACTGGAATGTATTCTTGTTTAATATTTTTTCTTTTTATTTGAGCTTATTTTTGTTGCAAGCTTATTGCATTTTTGAGAGAACATGTTAGTGTATTTGCTCTGTATATTGCATAAATTCTGTTTATTTCAATCTAATGTAAACTATATAAAATTTTTATTTTAGTCAGTACATACTAATAAAAAGTTGCACAAATGTTGAATTTAGCTGCTACAAATTCTAAAATGTCAGTCCATATTATATACAAGAATTTTTTCCAGAATTTCATAGTTCAAATTTAAGGTGTGTGTTATACACAAATACAGTAATCAATTTATGTTTTCAAATTAATCGCTGTTCCAATCAACTCATTTTTGATAATTGCTACTTTTTCAGTTTTAAAATGGCTACCATTTCAAAGTAGCAGATATTATTTTCTAGAATAGCATTTTCAATGATTTTATTTTTTTACTACACCTGAAGTGGCAGTCACCTTTTAAAACAAGAAAAGTAACAATTATCTAATTTTTAAAGAAATATTAATTTTTAAAATGATTTTTTTTTCTGCTCTTACATATTTTTCAAACATTTTTTAGAGAAGGCAGTTTTTGTTGTGATTTTTAAAGATAATGCTGACTTGTTTATATATAATTTTGCATTTAAAAAGTAACTGGTTTTATTTTCTAAGAAAAAGTAAACAAATTTTATTTTTCCAAGAAATTATCTCTTAAAATGCATATGAACTCACTGGAGGGAATGGGTTATCTATATAAATGCCAATATAATTTAATTTGTTTAGCATAAATAAGTGTAATTATCTGATTGGATTGATTTTATTAAAATAAATTTTTAGGATAGAAAATAATTCATTAAAATTATTTTTCATCTAAAGAGTTTATTAAAAGAAAATAATTTAATAGTAGTGAATTTTCCAAGATTTAGAAAAAGAAATTCAGTCTTTTTTTTTTTTTTCCTTTCAATGGAATTAGTTCTTAAAGAAATTTTTTCTTTAAATAAAAATTTAGTGGTGGTAGGGTGTAAACAACATCTTTTTTGTTTCTTTTGCAGATTTTTTTTTAAAAAGATTATCAAAAAATAAGGTCGAATTGAATAAGCTAGAGATAATTTTTTTTTTACAGAAAAATGAAAGTTGTACTTCTTTCACACTTACTTTCTGCTTAAGCCCTTGATTTGTAATTTTTTAATGAAACAGTATGGAAGAAAAAAAATATACGTAATAAAAAATTAGTTTTCAAAAACAAATCAAAAAGAAAAAAATGTCAGTAAGATGATCATTTGTCTTCTTTTATTTCCTAATTGTAAAAATTATTTTTAATTTGAATATTACTGATAAAATTTGAACATTTTAAATTGAAAGAAGAAAAAAGGGGAAAAATTGTTAAATTTTCTAATTTTTTCTTTTCCTGATTTGAACAAATTTTACATCTCCAAACTTACTGCAAATTTTTTTCAGGAAAAAAAAATGTTTACATTTTATAAGTGAGGTTCACTTTCACATTATTTCTGGAACAAGTAGAATTTGAGCTGTCTGTCTACTAGACTTTTTCAATGATAACTATTCCAAAAGTGACCCCTCCCATTAAAAAATGTAAAATAATTGTTGTTGGGAGAAGAAATGAAAAATATTACAGCATTTTTGAGGGTCCAATTTATCCAAATAAAAGGAAATATAATAAAAAGGAAACTTTAAACAATTTTCTTTTTCAATTTACTAGTTTCAAATTATTTAAGATTAGAAAATGAATTAAAGATTACTTGATCATCTTGCATAAACAACCATTTTTATTTGGATTTGTTTTTTGATATAAACAATTTTCCTTTTTTTTATCACATACTTTTTTTTCTTACATACTGGTTCATTAAAAAAAACAACACAAATCAAGAGCTTAAGTAAAAATAAGTTGGTTTGAAGTAAGTTTAAACAAAGTAAGACTTTTTCTTGTAAAAAAAAATATTTCTAGCTTATTCAACTCTTAACAAAATAATTTTTAAAACAGGAAATTTAAGATTTACAAAAAAATTCAGTCTCCTTTTTTTTCTTTCAATCAAATATGGTTTTTAAAAAATGAATCTTTTTGAATATTTAGGTGGGAGATCAAAAGTTTTGTTTTTTTTTTCAACTTTTGAGCAAGCTGATGAAAAAATTATTGTATGATCAAAAATTTATTTTTCTTTTAAATATTTAGTTTTGACACTTAGGAGTTATTTACTAAGCTTTCCTTAGTTATAGCACAAGGCCAGAAGTATGGGGCTCTCAATGAGTCTTGAACTCGCTAAAAATGGTCTTACAGTCTAGTTAGCTAACCATTACACCATATGATTTGACACTTCAATAAAATGCGAATTTTTATTTCTCTTGAATTTATTTATTTTTAACAGTGTTTCTTAGAAAATAGACAACAGATATTTGACAAATAATTTTACAATGGAAGATGACTAACTTATGTTGTTTTAATGCAGGAATGAACAAAGGAAATGAGGAATTTGCTTTGGGGTTGGCTTGGATTATACATTTAAAGCTGACAATCACATTTTCTCTACTGTATTGAGAGAGAGCAAATGGAATAATTGGCTGGATAGTTATAAATATTATTCTAAGGGAGGGAAATGTTTGAAAAAATATATAAGATCTTATAAATATTATACTCAGGTTTGGGCTCCAGTATTTAGACATGGAAATTGGAGTGTAATATTAAGATTTCATTACCGGCTCATTGGCTTAGTGGGTAGAGTATTCGTCAATGGCCCAGGAGACTGAGGTTCAATCCCAGGTTGGGTCATACTAAAGACTTTAAAAATGGTACTTGATACCTCTTTGCTTAACACTCAGCATTATAAGGTACGTATCATGGGTTAAGTGGAGCAATCCAGGGAAAGGAGTAGCGACCTCCCCTACACCTCAGTGTAGTAGCTATTGAAAAGGGAGCCTTCAGGTCGCCCTCGACAATGGTTGCCAACTTTACTTTTACTTTATTAAAATTTGAGGGTGGAAAAAGAAGAGTGACAAAACTAATAAAGAATTAAAGATTACAGTTTACAGAGAGAGTGAAAGAAATAGGATTAACTACTTTACTAGAATGAAATGTGATTTAATTGAAACCTTCAAAATAATTAATAGAATTCCTAATTATGGTGAACATTTTTTCAATATTTCTCTGCAGACAGAAAATTTACTGTTAAGGCAGTTAAGATTGAATTAAATGAACTCAGAAATAATGGTAAGAAAAAGAAATAAAGAGGGAATTTTTAGAAACTATCAGATGAAATATTTAACAATTTGATCTGTATATTAATATTGTACATATTCTGGGCAAAGATTTTTTTTTCTTTTAAAGGTTGATTTGCAAAGATGGTACAAAGGGGGATGGTCAAGGAGACATTAAAAAATAATTCAAACTTTACAAAACAAAGTTTCTTTAGAGAAATTACCTACATAGATATATTGTAGTATACTGACAACTCAAATCTAAAAATCTCTGAGAAAAAAAAACCCAGTCATTTATGACATCAGCCAACAGAATTTTTCCCCCTAACAGAAACGAGAGCTCTAATATAAACTATCATGTCACACCTATATATCCAGTGGAATTTACTGTTACCAACACAAAAGCTATTTTTTAAAAATCTAATCACGCAGAATGTATAGAAGATAACTTATAAACGTACAATAAAGCAAGTGGGATTTGTAAGCTCCACTTGTTAGTATAATGAGATATTTCATTATTACTTATATCTAAAAGTCAGTGGCAACACAGAATTTTTGCCACTGAAAACCATTCAATAGGCTTCCTCTTCCCTCTAAACACAGCAATCACTGACCAAGCAGCACACTCAGCTACCAGTCAGCCACCACTCCAGTCTAAACATAGCATGAGACCTTCAGGTCTGGTTTAAGCTATGAGCAGGCATACATGCTAGAAGACAACTATGAACTCTCATTGCACTTAGTGAGTCCATGCCCAGCAAGGTCAACTGGCTTCATGCAGAGAGACTTAGCAAAAGCTAGCATAGTTCACATTGCCTCTCGTGAACCTATGATCAGCATAGTCCAGTAGGGTACAAGTTTTGGCTCGTGTCCGACCTTCCCCTCTCCTAAATTGCCACTCTAAAAAAGACCTTGAATCAAATTCTGCCTGATGGACTGTAGAGATAAATAAAGCACATTCAGCTGCCAGACAGCAGTGGGGTGAGATAGATATACATATCTCTCTCTGGTCATAACAAACCGACCAAAGGCCTTATCAGCAATAGTTGACAATGCATAGCCACCGGCCAAATCAGCAGTAGATGTCTTAACTCCAGCCAGATGATGCAAGACCTAACCAGTTAACACAGCTCTCTTATGTACCATTGTTATACTAAAGAAATTTTTCAACCCTGTTGTGATCCCACCATGGTAATAAGTTGATGAATGTGAAACTCAGTTAAACATACACCAAGGTTTATTTACTACTAGATAGCAAGCCGTCGCTGGGAGTAAGAAGGAAGTATGGAAACATGAGATAACTGCATCTACAAGACAATTATAAGCAACATATCATAGTGAGAAAAAGAGAGCAGATAAAGACCTTAAATTTTTTCCTAATTCTAACATGCTTGTCTGTGGGGTCAAGCGCAGCCTAATGCCTTCTTTGGAATGCACCCCGACATGAACTTTCTTCTCCTTACATCTTCATGTCTCATGTTCTACTGATGTCTTTACCTTATCACTTCTTGCTGTCAACTTCCCAGAGGACACATTGTCCCCTCACTTCTGCCTGTCAAATTCGGAGCAAAAACATCTTCTATTTGCACATGCACATGAGATTTTGGACCTCCAGTTTTCTTTAGTCATTTTTAACTACAATGAGTGCCTCTGCCTTGTTATTCAGTGACTACTGTCTGTTTTATTTATTTATTCATTCAATTTCCTATGAGCCATTCAATTATGTTACACTGAAACTGTTCTTTTCAGGACTAAATTATGAAAGTCATCACCAGCTCTTTGAAGAGCTATTTCCTATACAAGAAAGTCTCTTGAGCATAACCTCTGGTCCTCTCACGAAACCAGTTCCTGCGTTTCCAGACCTGCAGCAGACCAATTCCTCTGGTAGCAAACCTGAAAACCAGCTCCTGCATCACCAAGCAGCAGACCAGTTACAGCACCTTAGCATGCTGAAAGTTCCAGTCAAGTAACAGCATCTATTCCAGAAACAGACCAGTCACTCACGGCTACTCAGACTACACCTTGGTCCACAAGTAGACCAACTACCATTTCCTTGGTATTGATTTGCCAAATAAAAGCTTGGCATGTTGAATTAACTCTCTTGTCTTTGTCATCCTTTTCTAGTTTGTTGTCAATCACTTTATGTACAAAAGTTTGTGGGATCAATGCATTTATTGAACCTGCCACAGATACATAAGTAGATAAGACCATTTTATTTTACATTCTTTTGTGATATAGTAACTGGAGGCCCAGAAGATTAAGAATAGTTAATCAAAAGTTAGAATTAGCAGAGTTGATTGAGAACCAAAGCGAAAACAAAGTTTAAACAGAATGTAGGGATGGCCCTCATGTGAGGCATAAATCATTGGGGTCAGGGAAAGTTCAGACACCTATCTATAAAGAATGGAGAAAATAATTACAAGAAAGTGACAGATTTAATAAACTTCTGCTTGTGTAATGCATTAAGTGCAACCAAGAATTGTGTTATCCTTTTTTCTGATAAGTGTACTTAGGAAAGGCAGAACTGGGACTTGATAAAAAAGATTTTTTACCTGAGAATGACCAAGCGTAGATGACATGCATTGTCAATCTTACTGGGGTATCTGGACTGTTTCTGTCAAGGAGTCCCTAATTTTCATCTCAGAGAAATGTCATGATAAATGAAAATATTGTTTCACCAGATAAAGATTTTTGATACATTTTGTTAGCAGAGAATCTTGATAAAGGTAATATTGATTGCCTGAAGTACTGATCTCTTTTTTGCTTACTCACTTAGACATGGCAATTATCATTAAGACAAAAGTAACAGCCCTAAGAGAAGGGATCAGAGCTGAATGCTAAGATGGTAGGAGGAAAGGTTCCTCATATACTCTTTTGACTGGGTATTGGTATTAGGTAAAGTCTGAAGGAGGTTGGAGTAAAAGGGGGCAGAGTAAACCTCTGACCATTACTAAAAAGGGGTTGAGACTGAAATTGCTAAAGTCAGCAAAAATGCAGACTTAATTACTGACTAATTAAAACTGATGAAGAAGTTACTTGAGAATCAATGTAGCCCTGAACCTCTCACAGCACTTACCACATGATTATAGATTTTTTATATAAGCTGAGGCTTTTACAGTCTTTTGGCAGTTGCTGGTAGAAGTCACATTGTATTGAGAAGGGCACCTCAGGTGGTGTAATGGTTAGCAAGGTAGACTAGCAAACCTGCACGAGTGAGTTCGATTCTCATTGGGTGCACCATTCATGCAGCCTTGTGCTACATCTAAGCAAAAAAAAGCTTAGTAAATTACCACATTGTATTGAGAAGATTCCTGGACTAACCCTGACAGAATTATATCTTAGCTTTTCTCAGGCTGTAGAAATATTTATGACGTAAGTGCCAGCCTAACATCATTTTAGTAGCAGGAGGGATTTTTTTTTCAAAATTGTAATTCCATTACTATATAAAACTTTTGTTAATATTGTAGCCTGTCATGTGTCCTTCTATTAAACACTGATTTTTTTGTCATTACCTTTCATGCTTTGATAATGAATCTCAGTCCAGACATTTAGCTTGACCAAGTCCCTGCCTAAGATCAGAAAATACAATGTGATTGCAGGTTGAATTATCGACCAGAACAGACATCACTTAGAGGATATTCCAGTCAGCTCTGCTATTGATTAGAGACAGCCTACTGGAAGACAGTGAGGAATCATCAGGGTATAAGGTGTGAGTTGTTACATTTGAAGTGTGACAAGGAATGGTGTTACATTTGGCGCCATGACCAAGAACAGTGGTATATTAGGTGTTGAAAGAATTTTTATAAACTTAGTGTCGTGACAAAACATTATTGTATATTTGGTACCATGACTGAACTAAGCAATTATTGTTGTATACTATGCTAATAGATAAATATAAAAAATAAAATAAATAAATAAGTAAAAATAAGGAAGGAAGTTAAGAATTGTTATTTCACAATACACCATTTTTTAAAGTTAAGATTTTCAGAAATTATTTCTTTATTACATCAAGTAGTTGCTTTTTTAAAACTGGTGTTCTGAATACTCATAAAAGGATGATAGCATTAATATTGTAAAACCAGAATATTTAATTTTCTACTTTATTTCTTTTTTTCCAATTGTTTTAACACAACTATAATGACATAGAGAATTTAGTATAAGAGGTTAAAAAGCAAATCTCACTTACCGAGTAGTGGTTCTTCTTCCTTTGAGCAAACCTACAGCAAACGATAAAATTAATCAAATTCCTATCTGAATTTCCAAGATGAAATGTCAGCATTAATGTGCCATATAGTTGTATATAGGAATGTAATAAAATCATCATCCAGGTGGGTGTAACATGCTTGGTTTCTTTGTTCAATGGCATATTAACCTTTATGGGTTATTTAACGCCAAGCCACCTTTGTAAAAATCTCATAGCTAGGATGATAAGAATAAGTTCCTGTCATTATCCATTATCTTATATATATATATATATATATATATATATATATATATATATATATATGATAGAGAAAATAATATAATATACAAATTGTAAAAAAGCAGATGACAGAAAGGGTATACAAGGATATCAGTAGAATCTCATATGAAAGAAATTTTATTTCAAAGTATATTCACAAAAAGCCATATGTAATAGATATACAATGCTGACTATAATGGATATATAACACAGATTTTCATGCTTCTAAAACCCAGTATCTCATTTGTTCTCCATTCTAGTGGGTAGAGTGTTTGTCAATGGTTCAGGAGACCTGGGTTCAATCCCAAGTTGCGTCATACCAAAGACTTTAAAAATGGTACTTGATACCTCCTTGCTTAATACTCAGCAATATAAGGTGTGTATCGAGGGTAAAGTGGAGCAATCCAGGGAAAGGAGTAGCGCCCTCTGCTAGTAGGTATTGAAAAGGGAGCCTTCTGGTCACCCTTGACTATGGTTGCCAACTTACTTATATATATATATATATATATATATATATATATATATATATATATATATATATATATATATAACACACATTGAACATTTATATTTAAAATCCACATTTTTCAACTGCTGTAATTCACCCACTTGGGATATTTCTTTAGTCTTTTCCTCCCCCAACTACTAAGAAGATGGTGACTTATGGTTTTTTAGGACTAGAATATAGCTGTTCAGTTTTAAAAAAAAAATCACATATTGTGAATATTACATTTCTATTATATTTTTTGTACATTGATGCAGACATTTTCTCACCTGACTATTCTGGACAATTACAAAACTTTCACTAATTTATTCAGTTTATCTTGGGAAAGTCATGATCCCATCTGTTCTAAGACACCCCCTAACCATGGGTAAATAGTTTGGCACACTGTTTTTTTTAAGCCTTGGGAAACTACCGGTCTAGAAAAAGAAAACTCTGAATTCCAACCTGTTATATTCCCCTTAACAAATCAACCTTGTGTCACATTCTGCTCATGGCAGAAGGATTGGATAAACACTGGGCAGGAACAAAAAAATCACTTTTTATCGGAATGTTATGACAAACGACGTTTACACTTCTTTTAATCAAAAGCATAATAATCCGTGTTTTTAATGATAATAAATTGTTGGAAAAGGTTTATCTCGCTTTATATTAGTTTTTTTGCGGTCTTTCGTAGAAAAATATCATCCAATAGAAAACCATTAAAAAAAACAACTCTTATCTAAACAATGCTTTTTTTAGGGGATACTGCGGTTTACTTAATATATATATAAACTTGATAAGATAAAAATTTTGTTATCTAATAAAATTTATTTATTTATTACTTTTACATTAATAAAATCCGAGTCACATGCTGTGAGTGGAAGAGTTTAATCTACAGACGTCAATTTTAAACTTTAAAAATGAATAGAAGTACAATATTGTACCTTATTTTACTAATTTTTTAAAACTCCAAAACTAAGGTATTCATACGAACTAAATAGACAAACCGTTATAAAAAAAAAAATGTAAACAAAATCTTATTCTTAAGGGAATTATCTTTAAAACATGAAAAAAAAAATCACTCATTAAATAAAAAATGCGGGGAACTTTTATATTCACCAACTTTAGTAATCCCCGAAGTGGGAACCTCCTATTTCATTGATATATTAAAAATAAACGCAATTAGGGATTTTAAAAAAACATTTATTTATTAATTTATTAAGTATTGCCACACATTTCAATGAAATTTGTATGGCTTATACACACATTGAAAGGGATTATTTTCGTTGCCTATTGTTGATAAAATTCCCTTAGTAGTAGCGAATATTCTCAGAAATTTCCTTTTTCTTTAAAAGAATTTTCTTTTTCCTAAGTTATGACTTCTCACTCCCACTAAGGGAATTTTGACAACATTAAATTACTTCCTGCGTGTCTACATAGTTTAATTAAAATTTGGGTCAATGATAAGAAATGTGTGTGCGTGTTATTTTCTTTGTCACTTTTATCACAATACTGTGAATAAGAGTAAAAAAATATCATTTAGAATTGCAGTAAGTTAAAAAAAAAAAACTCTTTTTACAATCGATTATGGATAGATTACAGTCTTCGACTTCTTCTAACTTAGAGGAAATTCTAATCTTTCTTTTTTATACTCAAGTTTATGTAATAAGTTGATTTCTGTTGGAATTTACAATCTAAACACTTCATCTTTCCGCTCTGTGGGCGTAACTTAAAATAAAAAGGGGAAATTTGGCTTATAAAACTGAATATGATGGGAAGGCGAGAGTTCAGGGGATTATGGAGTACCCGGTTCATTGTCATGACTTCCAGGTACAGTCTAACAGGTATTAGTAGTCCTGTTAAGGGTCGCATTGTTCTGTTTGAAAATTATACATATTGGAACTGTGTGCAATAAAAATAAAATAAAAACTCTTAAGAAACAACTATGTAAATGAGAACGTATGATGAATAGGATTCCTTAACTTCTAGGGATAAAATAAGCCTAGACGGGTTGACATGCCGTTAAAATCAATCAATCAATGTTCCGAATTAAAAGTTAATAAAATAAATTGGCTTTTATAACGGGACAAAAAGAAATGAATATTATTAACTAAACTTGGAAGGTCTCTAGGTGATGCACAGTTTTTAACGAATTTCGTGTTAATAGAATTAAAAATCAAGAATTACCTTTTTACATTTCAACCAACATAGAAGCACAGTTTTTACGAGTACCACAACTAAAAATCCACTTAAAATTCCCAGTTCAAATTCGACGATTGACATTCTGGTTGCCAACAAAGAAATGAAAAGATATATATATATATATATATATATATATGTGTGTGTGTGTGTGTGTGTGTGTAATAGTTACGAGATATATGGAATGGTCCTTATTAAAAAGGTGTTTAAGAAATAAAGGTTCTTGTTTGATTTTTTTTCAAGTGAGGTAGAAAAAAAAAAACAAAACAGAAATTGACAAATAAACTAAAAACTAAGAGTATCGTAAAAAAAATTCACAAGTTTTTTTCTTTTTTTAGTTTCACTTTTAAACAAAATGAAAGAATCTTTGAAAGTTGAACAATTAAAACCCAGAATTAACTTCCTTTTTTTATGACGTTATAGGAGTGGTACAATACTAGGATAGCATTGTTGACCCCCGCCCCCATGAATTGTTAAATAAAAGTAACTTCCAAAATAATCAGACTTTAGGAAAATCAGTTATAGAACGTTTCGGAGTGTAAAACAAAAAACAAAACAAAAAACTATTTTAAATATTTATAAAAACGAAAATAACACATTAATATAGACTACATTAAATCTATATAAGATTGTTTTACTTTAAATTACTAGTAAACCATTTTCGTCTTTAAAATCAGAGCACAGCCGAAATGATCGTGTTGGATCAATCTGGGGTTGGGAACACCTCACGTGGTCTAATGGTTAAAAAACTGGATTTGCAGACCATTGGCAATGGGTTAGATTCTCATTCGGTGCCCAATACTTCTGATCTTGTGCCACAACTAACCTAAGTTTAGTAAATAGCTGTCAGTCTGATCGAAACGTTTGTATGTATGTCAGAGTTATCTTTCTTTTAGTTTTATCTATAAATATCAACTTTGGAATCATGCATTGAAACTTGGGTTCTAATAGTTTTCTTCTCGTCCTCTTCGAAAATAAAAAAAATATTCACACAAGGAAAAGGAAACTTGTGTACATGCATTTCAGAAAGTCAGAGATCATTTCTACACTGCATTTATATTATGAACAGGACCCCCACTATTTAAAATCAATATTTTCTAAATTGACAAATTTCTAGAGTAGAGGAAAGTTTTTTGGATGCAAAGCAATAAAAATCAATGAAAAAAAAAGAAAAAAAAAAGTTCCCTATTATCTGAGAGGATTCATATGGTTCAAATATGCCCCCGCAAAGTACGGAGATTGAAGCTATATTTACCAAGACAGAAATGAACAATAAATAAGATATTAATTTTTCTTCAAAATACTCCCCATATCATTCAACACTTCTATTCAAGCAAATTTTGGTTGAAACAGTTGTGAAACTCCTCCTTTGATATATATTCTTTCTTTGTTTTTTAATGGTATATCATCTTTTGAGGGTTATTTAATGCCATGCCAAGAACTATAGCTAACCCATTGCTGGAAGGATAAGAGATTCAGATCTTCCCCAGGAGTATTAGTCCAAAAATAAATATAAATGCGTGACTTGAATTCTAATTCGCTTACTGCAATGTCACTGCCTAGCATATCAGCTAATACACCATGGGAACTGCCCACTCTTTTTATATGGTGTGAAGCTAACTACCACATCTTTTAATGGCTTTCATGTCCTTAAATCTTATCCTTGAGATGAACATTCAGTTTACTGGCCAGTTAGCTGGGGCCATAGAATACACTGACTGCATCTCTGCAGATGGGTAAGACCCCCCCACCCACCCAATGAGTGTCCTGGATATGACACTAAACAAACTGATGGTGAGGTTCCAGTAATGCTGGGGCTTTGGGGAATACGGAGCACTCCTTCATTGCCATTGTTCCCAGGTTCACACTGGCCCGGTGTGGTAGCACTTGATAGGGCTTTATCTATGGGTTAAATAGAACTAACAGCATACTTATGTTAAACTGAATTGTTTGACTAAACTGAATAGCTTGAAATAGAAATGTTTTTGACAATTAAACTGTACTTATATTTAAACCGTGCTTATGCTAAACTGAATTATTTGAAATAGAACTGTTTTTTGACATTAAAACTGTATTTACACTAAACTGAATTGTTTGACATGGAACTGTTTTGACATTTAACTGTGTAAACAAAATCTGTACTTGTGCTAAACTGAATTAGCTGAATTAGAACTACTTGACTAAACTAAATAGCTAGAAATAGAAAAGTTTTTCACAGTTAAACTGTACTTACATTTAAACTGCATGCTTATGCTAAACTGAATTGTTTGAAATTGAACTTTTTTTGACATTGAAACTGTACTTACACTAAACTGAATTGTTATATATAACTGTTTGAATAAACTGAATTGTTTTAAATAGAATTGATTATTTACAAAAAAAGGGATTTGGTGTTAAATAACCTACAAAGGTTGATATGCCATAAAAACCAACCAATCAACATTCAGTTTCGGAAAAGAAACAACTTTGCAAAGTGACAAAGAATTGTGTTACACTTGTACAAACCTGTGTTTTGTCAAAAAACGCTGAGACTAGCTTCATAATTTCTTTTCAAAATTGTCATTGTGTTAATGAGGTATAGACATCTCTCTTTCTATATATATATATATACACCAAACCATCCATACAAGCAGGATGTGACACAAGGTTTTTAACAAGATTGAATTCAGAGTTTTCCTTCTAGGCTGGTTGACATACCAAACTCAAAAGTTCAACCTGTCTTACTATTTACCCATACAGAGAGAATAGTTGGATGGATACCTTTCCCAAGGTTATTAGTGCTATGTGAAATACATTCAGCTTCATCTAAGATTTGAATTCTGGTCGCTGTCTCCATTTCCTATGACAATAACCATTACAACAATGGAGGTGCCCATGGTGTAATGGTTATCGTCGTAGGAAATAGACACGGCGACATGAGTTCAAATCCTGGACGAGACTGATTGCATTTCACATTGCACTAATAACCTTGGGAAAGGTATGAATCCAATTATTCTCCCTCCAGCTATGGGTAAATAGTAGGGCAGACTACGTTCTTCAGCCTTGGTAAGACAACTAGTCTAGGAGAAGGAAAACTCTGAATTCAAACCTGTTAAACTCTGCTTAAAAACTGACCTTGTGTCATATCCAGTCGGGGCGGAGGGGTTGGTAGATATGATAACCATTACAACACAAGCATCTCCAGACATCTAGACATCAGTTTATTATACAAGATGTTCAGCTGTGCATACCTCTTCATTTAAGTTTTAAAAGAATTAAAGCTTTAGTCTCAATACTTTTGGATCAGATCACAATTTTTCTTTTTTTTTTTAATGTTAGGGTTTTGGCTTTGGTTTATTTTGCTGCAGATGAAGTGTGGTTATTTTCAAATGAAAAAGAGAACAATTACCATACTTGTTACATTTGTAAAAAGAAAATACCTGAAAGTGATTAGTTTTAGTTTATCTCATCTTTCCTTTCCATTTTTTTCTGTATTAGTGTATCAATGGATATACTAATGCTAAAATTGTAAGAATCAAAAATTTACTTGTTCATTTGGCAAGCCTTTTTTGAAGTAGCTCGTTTTATCCTCTTTCACCACAAGAAGGTATCGCCTTGTTGAATCCCAAATCAATTGACTGAAGAATAATTGTATTGATGCCCTGTTCTTCAAGGTATCTATCAGCTCGAGAAAGAAAAGTTGGATTTATACCTTTCACAAGGATATTAATACAAAGGAAACATGTGGCAGGACTGATTCACAGCCAGCCCACTCTCACTTGCAAATCAACCTCTCTATTACATTGTGTTATTTTTTAAAAAGAGAAGTTGAGTGCCAGCTTTCATGAAGACTGTAGGAGTCATGAGTCAGCTCTACAAAGAAAAAAAAATGAAAACAAACTCAAAAATACAACTATATGAATATCTTTATTGACAATTTCTCTTTGAAAAAATCCAGGGAGAGGCATGTGTGACAATTGGCTCTTCAGTCAACCAGATCTTAACTATCATGACATGGATGGTAGATAGACTTGGGTGTAGGTCAGTACTCTATCTTATTCTTCTCTAATGTTCAACTGCTCACTACTGCTTTCAGTGATCCACTATTATCCCTCTACTTTATCAGCCCTTTTGAATGTATGGGGTTTTGATTTTCAGAAAAGAAAACTGTCCCTAAACTTTGACCACCCATTACTAAAAGACATAAAAAAGATAATATTCTTGTCTATGGATTGTACTAGAAATGAAACTTGAGTTTATTATGGACATTAAAAAGATAACCCTTTTATTGGCATCAAGAAACCCCTTCTTTCTATTTTATTACCTTTTAAAACTGGCGAAACTCCCTAACTTATCCAGGCAACTTCATGACACCTATTATACAAACACACATAAATGTACATGCACATATACTATGCTTATGAGGAGGCATTTGTAGTGTAATAGATACCATTGTAGGAAATGAATATGGTGCCATGAGTTCAAATCCTTGGCAAGACCTTTCCTTTCATATATTACTAACACTCTTCGGAAAGCTATGAATCCAGTTATTCTCCTTCCAGCTATGAATAAATAGTAGGGCAGCCTGGTCTCCTTAGCTTTAGTATGGTAATTGGTCTAGGAAAAGTAAAACTCTGAATTCAAACCGGTCAAACTCCGCTTAAAAATTGACATTGTATCGCATCCTGTTCATGCAGGGGGGTAGGTAAATATATACACTATACCTACGTTTATATCTACTCTTATAGATACACATGGAGTGGGGGAGTCCTTAGGGTCTAGTGGCTTACAAGCTGGATTGTGACATCATATTAAGCAAATTTGTACTCCTGTTGTGCTATTACATTCACTTTCAGACTAATACCCAAGGGAAAGTATGAACCCCTTTATCCCCCCAAACAGGTATGGATTAAATAGTACCACTATTATTCCTCTATAAGGATGGTTTTGGCATTAAGTAACTCACAAAGTTTGATATGCCATTAGACAAAGAAACCAACCAAAACCAACAAATACACGTGTATATGCTAGGCTTATATGTATACATATTCATATTGATACACTTGCATTCACATGCATTATTGCATCAAAATATGTGCATCAAGGAATAGAAGAGTTTATAGTGTCAAACATAACTGTCTTATCTAGAATTTAAAGCTAGCTCATTGATTCCATTTTCTGTTGAACTTTAGGCTACATCTCTAACTGGCAAAAACTTTAGGCTACATCTCTAACTGATCAAAAATACAGATTCAATTTTGATACTATGAGAATTGGTTGAAGTTACATTCAAGATATGATATATGTTTAAGATACAAAGAAGTTGAATCACCAATTTGAATTGGATCTGCAGCTAAAGTCTGATTTGTATCATGACTTGCATTAAGAATGGCTTTTGCACCTCCATCTGACACACCAATTGTTTCACTCTTTTTTGGCATATCATTGATGTTATCTTTTGCGGTTTCAGAAATATCATCTTTTGGGATACCAATGATATCTTTTGCAGTTTCAGAAATATCATCTTTTGGGATATCAATGATATTTTCTTTGGGAATATCAAGGATATTATCTTTTGGGATATCAAAGATATTACCTTTTGCAGTTTCAGAAATAGTATCTTTTGGGGTATCAAGGATATTATCTTTTGGTATATCAGGAATATATTTTGGGATATCAAGGATATATTCTTTTGTGCTATCAGGAATATTTTCTTTTAGGATGTCATCTTTTGAAGTTACAAGGATATTATCTTTTGGAATATCATAAGGGATATTGTTATCTGAAGTATTAGAAATATCTTCACTAGAATAGAATCCCCACTGATTCACGGTGCGAGTTGAAGGTTTCCTTTTCCATATAGCTTTTACCATTCTTTGCAAACTTTTAAAATAACTCAATCTTTCATCCTTTTTTATATTTGTATCCAAATATCTAATTGGTATATAAGCAGGCTTCTGTATCTCTGTATTCCTGTATTTATGTAGACGTGCTTTATCTTCAGCATCTAAAGTATTGATCCAATACCTCTCAAAACTGTTTTTTGCCTCATTCAGTTTCTTTTCCTTGTAGATGAGGTTAGCAAGAAACATCATCCATGGTAGCATCAAGTTTTTATGTCCAAATTCTTTAAGAGCCAGCAGAATTCTTGTGATTCGCAGAAAATTGTGATTACCACTGCAAGAAGAAGAGTCAATTCTATAAGAAAGAATTTTTTTTCAGAAATATTATCTTGGTTAAATATTTATGGAATGAAAAAAAAATCTCAGTTGGTTAATCTTTTTATTAACAGGACTAATTTAATAGATGACCCATATATCTGTTAGCTTCTCAATGTAACAGCAGTCCATGATGATATTGATGCTTCTATTTTGGAAGGAGTTAAGGATTCTAATTAGCATTTGATAGTTATCATCATATTGAGAATTTAGATGTTTAAAATAATAATGTCCAGTATGAATGAAAACTTTTTAAAATTATAATTTAGTTTCAAATTGACATGGAAATTGCTTTCTGTAAGTTAGAACATTTTAAGGGTATTGCTCTAAGAAAAATCTAACTATGATGTGCTATTTTTGCTGGTTTATTGTGACATATATATATAACAGGATGAAAGACATTTTTGCACACTTGAAAAATGTTCATTTCATATACATTTACTTCAATTTTATGCAGATGACATATTTTTATATAAATTTATTGATATGATGATATAAATGGGGAAAAAACTATTTCAGACATTGATTTTATATTTTAATATTTAGTTTCATAGCCTTGGGTTGTAATTACTACTTGGGGTCATTTTTTTGTAATCCTTCAAAACATTTTCTTAGATATTAGCTAATTCTTCCTTTAAAAATATCCTTCAAATCATCAATTTTTCAGGAATCTGTGGTGTTTCATTATTAGATATGTTGCTCCCACAATTTGTGGTGGCTTGTTATTGAAAGGCAAACAATATAAATAACATGGACAAAAAAACATTCACAATAAAGCAATAAAACAAAAATACATTTATTTATCAAGAAGTATATTGTAAAAAAATATTATGAATGTTCAAAATATAGTTTGTCATATAATCGTGTGTGTGTGTGTGTGAGCAGTTATTATCTAGGTGTACGCACGTAGACTAAATTTTAACAGTGTCCTGTAGGCTATATGTGGATGTTGATAAAGTATTTTACACAAAAGTACTAAAACATCGGCCTTTTATCTCTTTCTTGTTTTGTTGAAGAGTCTGAGGTTGTATGAAGGCTTTCGGGGAATAGGCAAAACATGAGAAGAAAGAACTTGCATACTATACATATGCCTATTGTATGTTTCTGGAGCTACATGTCACTAGCTGGGATTGCAAATGTAAGAGTCGAAAGAGAAAATGAGAGCTGCTCCTCAAAATATAAAAGAGTGAGTCTAGAGTATTAAACTTTGTCATGTGATCAGCTCCAAATACACCGTTTATTTTGCATGGGACAAAATCAAAGGTGCGGATGTAGTTGGGAGCATAAATCCTATGACTTCCCTAACCAATAGGTTCCCGAAACTAATTAGTTTACCAGCATCCACCATCTTTGTTTTGAGATAACTGAATCAGGATCCTATTTTCTAGAATTTTTCTTGTATCACGGCCATTTAAAAAAATATAGCAGTGTAAATCCTATAAATCCTTCTGATGAATCCAATCTTTTATTCAGAAATTTTCAATTGGATTTAAGTCAGAAGACTGACAAGGACACTGAAGTACCTCTACATTATATTGAAAAAACCATTTGTGAGGTAATTTTGTGTTGCGAGTTGTTATCTTTTTGGAAGATTCAATGGTCCTCAAATCTCAACAGTTGTACCAAAGAGAATTTCCAAAATACTCAGATACATTGCACCATTCATGGTTCCTTCAATCACATGAAGTGACCCTATAGAATTAGAAGGGACACCCTGCCAAACCATGATACTCTCACCTCTATATTTTACAGTGACATTTATGTTTTTTGATCATAGGAGCATCCAGGGTTGGATTTAGGCCTTAAGTGGCACCTGAGTTAAAAGAATTAGGAGCTCTTTCATTACATATGTCTCTCCCCCAGCCATGTTGATAAAAATTCTACTTTGTATGATAATGAGCTATTTTGCACTTATTACAGGTCCATGTTAAATGAAGTCTAAAACTGAGCACAAATTGAGCACAAATTGAGCAAAGTAGATTAAGTTCTGCCAAACTAAAAAAGCTACATCAAAAATCTATATGTATATAAAAAACATGCATCAAAATCTAAATGGGGCTTCTTCAAGGACCCCATCAAATTAAAAAAAACAATCCCAACTCAAAGGGCACAAATACTCTGAACTATTTTAAATTAGTTAAAAGTGTTATTAAATTTGAAAATAGGCAAATCTCCTGTTTTGATATATATCTGAAAAAAACTAGAAATAAATCCCACAGTATAAAAATGTAAGTGGGCCGACTGTTATTGAAGGCAACCCAAAGGCTTCCTTTACAATATCTACTACACTGAGGTGTAGGGAAGCATGCTTCTCCTTTCCTTGAATTGCTCTATTTACCCATGATCTGTACCTTATAATACTGAGTGTTAAACAAGGAGACATCAAGTATGAATGCCCAAATTGGGAAAAACGGAAACAACAAATACAGCCTACACAACACATCAAATAGGAATGAACAATATCTAACAGATTTCATGATAGAAAATAGACTAACATGCCTCAATACTAACTATCAAAAAAGGGAGGGAAAATTATGGACCTACACATACACGAACAATAATAAAGCACAGATAGACTACGTCTTTATAAATAAGAAATGGAAAAATAGCGCAATGAATTGCAAGGCATACTCCTCTTTCGAGGGTGTGTCCTCCGATCACTGAATAGTCATGGCCAAAATACGACTAAGCCTATGAAAAAATGCCACACGAACAGCTACCACCAAACACTATGACTGGACCCTTTTTAACAACAGAGATATTAGAGATAAATATGTATTAGAATTGAGAAACAGATTCGAGGCACTACTGGAGAAGACAGAAAAAGGTACCCAAAATGACGAATATGAGAATTTCGTCAATGCATACCTTGAGGCAGCAGTGAATTGTATTCCAACAAAACCTAAAACTAAATATACAGTCCCATGGGAAATGTTAGTGGTTAGAGAAAAACGTGCAGACATGAAAACTGCCTCCAAAAGCTATAGGAAGAACCCAACAAATACAAATGCCCTAAAACTAAAAAAGGCACAAAATGAATTAGCAAGCATATATCTAAAAGAACAGACAGAATATGTACAAAATCAGATAGATAAGATTCGAGACTCAGTGGAAGATAGGCAATCTAGGGTAGCCTGGCAAACAATAAACGAAGTGAGTAGAAGGAAGAGCACATCCAAAGGTAAATTGAAAGCTACAAACCAACAAGAAAGAATAAAACTGTGGAAACAGCATTTTAAAAATCTACTAGGAAACCCACAGAAAGTTACACATGAAACAATCACCAGAATTATTTGTAAGCAATTGGACATTAAACTAGGACCGTTCACTCAAGAAGAACTTGACTCGGTTCTTAGAAAAATAGGAAAGCTGCAGGGCTTGATGAAATTCCCCCAGAAGTATAGAAGGCCAGATAATTCGATGACATACTGCTCTGACAATGCAACGCAGTCTATAATCAAAATCCGATAGACAGATGGATGAAGGGATGCATCCTCCCCTTCCCTAAAAAGGGTGACCTCGGATTAGCCAAGAACTACCAAGGTATAACACTTACATAGCAGCCAAAATTTACAATGCCCTACTATGAAACCGCATAGAACCCCAAATTGACAACATTCTTAGGAAAAACCAAAATGGCTACCGAAGAAATAGATCCACTACCTCACAAATATTGACCATCCGTAAAATCCTTGAAGGCGTACAGGCAAAAATCCTACAGGTGACAAGACTATTTGTCGACTTTACCAAGGCCTTTGATTCCATTCACAGAGGGAAGATGGAACAAATCCTACTAGCATATGGCATCCCAAAAGAGACCGTCGCAGCAATAATGATTCTTTATAGAAATACCAAAGTGAAAGTACGTTCACCGGATAGAGACACAGAATACTTCGACATTGTAGCAGGAGTACTGCAAGGGGACACACTAGCCCCATACCTCTTTATCATCTGTCAAGACTACATGCTTAGAACATCAATTGATAAAATCAAAGAAAACGGCTTCAAGCTGACAAAGAAAAGAAGCAGAAGGTACCATGCAAAAATAATTACCCACACCAACTACACTGACAACAAAGCAATTCTGGCAAATACACCCAACCAAGCCAAAACACTACAGCATAGTTTGGAACAAGCCGCCGCAGGCATTGGCCTCTCTGTCAATGCACACAAAACTGAATATATATGCTTTAATCAAATAAGTGACATTTCCACACTAGACGGAACCTCTCTGAAACTGGTTGACAAATTCACCTACCTAGGAAGCAGTGTCTCATCAACCGAAAAAGACATCGACATGCGGCTAACAAAGGCAGGAACAGCTATCGATAAGCTATCGATCATATGGAAGTCAGACCTGACCAATAAAATGAAACGCAGTTTCTTTCAAACAGTGGTTGTGTCAATACTGCTATATGGATGCACTACTTGGATGCTAACAAAACGGCTAGAGAAAAAGCTAGACAGCAATTACACAAGAATGCTGCGAGCAATATTGAACAAATCCTGGAGGCAACACCCCACAAGGCACCAACTATATGGCCACCTACCTCCCATCACAAAAACTGTCCAAGTTAGACAAACCAGACATGCAGGACACTACTGGAGAAGCAGAGATGAGCTCATAAGTGATATACTCCTATGAACCCCCACATATGGCCGAGAAAAAGCTGGACAACCAGCTCGAACATACATACAGCAGCTATGTGAGGATACGGGATGTAACCCCGGAGACCTGTCGGAGGCGATGAATGATAGGGAGATGTGGTGAGAGAGGGTCAGGGATATCCATGCTGGTGGCACGACATGATGATGATGATGATATATATAAAGTATATATAAATGATGAAGCAAATTTATTTTGAATAAGGGATTTCATAACTTTTCCGCACCAAACTGACCAAATAAGAAGATACATTAAAAAAGTCCAGTCTCTGATAGTATTGGGGTTTGAAAGATACAAGATTTAACAATTTTCTGGCATTTTTTTACTATGTATATGGTTGTGAAGTGGCTGGAGTCTTCCATAGGATGGACTGGTCTGAGAACTATTTAGAGAGGTGCTTACTCTAGACTGTCAGTAAACAAATATGACTCAGGTTATGTACATTAGTCACTATATCAACTCTGTACCATATTCTCTCCAGAAGAAAACATCTCTTATTTTACATGTGAGTCTACCTTATTTATTTCATGACATGACATATATAAACTAACATCTTGGAATCTTTAAAATTAATTTGTAATTAGTTTCTAAATTATATTTGCTCAATTTTTGTTTTCTTTTTTTTTTCAAATCTCTTGTATGGTTACAAATTTATTTTTTGAGACTACCAGAAGATTCACCCTTATCTTTTTTATTACAATCAGGACATGGATTTTCATAAACATATGCTCTGAGTTTGAGTTTGAATTTTGCTTAATGGTATATCAACCTTTGTAGGCCATTTAATGCCAAGAAAGCTTAGGTTTTTTTTGTCTTCTATGTGGGTACATATGATTTGTAAACATTTTGCTAATAACATTTTTAAACAAACCTGAGTTTATTTTTCTTCATGGTTAAGTGATTTCATGTACCTTCATCCAATACAAATCATTCTCTTTACTTGTAATTATTTGTTTGCACACAGTCAAATGGTCTCAGAAACTGCTATGTAACAGCAATAATTTAACATCAGTTATTTGTTTGCACACATTTAAATTTGAATATACATGATTTGTTAGAGATTAGTTAGTCGGTAATTTTATTTTTACTTTTTAAGTGAATGGTTTGTAAGTAACATTTAAAAAAGAGATTGAGCTCATCTGTTTGAGCACAGCTAAATGGTTTCAAGTATTGTAGTTATTTTTTATACCTTCTAGATCAAGGCTAGCAACTATGTGCTCTGTGTCACTATCCATGCTTTCTACACTATAGGAGTTTTGTAGGGATTTTGTTGATTCCTGAGCATTGCACTGTTTATTTATTCTCATAGGTGACTTCGTTTTTGATGCTGAGGCGACTGCATTGAACTTAGCAGTTTGAATGTGCCTCCTAGTCTTTCACTGTTTGCTTTGGTGTTTGTATGTACTCTTCTAGCCTGACCAATAGGAGCCTGGGCTTTCTGTTTAAGTTATTCCAGCTTTTTGATTGTGGGTGTAGAGTCCATTTCAATTTCCATTTGCTCTTTATTTTTAAATTTGTTTCTAGTTTCTATAGGGGGGTGTTTGGAGTTGGTTTTTGATTTTCTTCTTTTTCCTTTGTTCTTGAAGTTGATCCATGTCTATTGTTTGCAGCTTGTGTCTCATTTTCTTTTTTTTTTGGTAGTGGTTGTTGGCTTATTTTATTGCCAGTTTTTTTTTTCTATATTAGGTATTGTGGTTTTAAGGGTTTTAATTAGGTTTCGTAGTTCATTTATTAGGTTTATCAATTCTTCTATTTTTTATTTTTATTTGAGTTTTTGTTTGGTTTTCATTTGGAGGAGTTTTTGTGATTTTAACAAAATTTGGTTTAATGAAGGGCATTTCTATGTCTTCTTGCTTCTGAGAAGCTAATATTTTGTGTGACTTTGATTTTTAAGATTTCTCTTTTTTTCCCCTCAGATTTTGCAGAGTTTTGAATCTGCTCTGTGGCTTTCATTGTAGTTACTGCAGTTTAGATTATTAGAGCACATATCTCCTATGTGGTCTGGTTCATATGCACATGTAGCCAATTGTTTAGTTTCTTTGTTTAATAGCATATCAAATTAACTTTTGTGGGTAATTAAATGCCAAAGCCATACCTATAGAAAAACAGTAATAATACTATTTAACCCATAGTTGTGGGTGGATAAGGAGTTCATACCTTTCCCAAGGGGATTAGTCCAAAAGTGAACTTAATAGTGTGACTGGAGTTCAAACTCATTAACTACAATGTTGTAAATCAGCACATTAGCTACTTTGTTGAGATGCAATCAGTGTATTTTACAGCCCCAGCCAACTGGACTAAATGATCACTTGTTATGTGTCTTTCATATCTGAGTCTTTTAAAACATACAGGTCATTTAAATGAATGAACCATCTTACTCTGACTGAAAAAATCTGCATCTTTTTGGCATCATTTATGACACATGTGAAAATTTTCATTAACGAAAGCATTTAAAAACTATTATATCTTAAATTATTTTATAGAAGTCCTGATTTCTAAAATATGCATTTTTATAATAGGTTATGAACAGTCATATAGCAAGAGTTTGTTACCCTACACCCTATTACCTCAGAGTGCTGTCAAGGATGGACCCCTTGTTACCCTCTCTTACCTATGCTACTGACTCAGAGCAAAATTGGCATCATCCTTGAGAGTGTTGCACTTTTATTTTCTGTTGGTATATTACAATATGAATGATATTTGCTCCTGGGGTGAGGAAAAAATAAGCAAAAAAAAAGAAGAAAATACTGATATTTAGATGATAAATGTAAAAAAAAACATTGATTTGATCTTTAAAAAAAGTTTTAACAGTTAATCTTAAATGAGAAATTCAATGCAAAATTAAATATCAGGAAAATAAAATTCTGCTTGAAATTACATATTTATATATATATATATACATATACACATATATATATATATATATATATAGATATAGATATATATATACATATATATATATATATATATATATAGAGAGAGAGAGAGAGAGAGAAAGAGAGAGAGAGAGAAAGAGATGAAAATGGAGTGAGAAAGAAAGTGTAAAAGAGAGATATAACAAAAGTACAGAGATTCTACCAGTAGCATAGGTAAAGTGCGTGTGGACCTGGGGCAACCTTTGGGTTTGTCACCTTACCTCTACTGTTACCAAAAAAAAGTTGTTCAGGGTGAATTACCTCCCCCATCTCCTAGTTACACTATTGACTGAGACCAGATCAAAATCAGCATTATCCTTTAGCGTTGCAGTTTTATTTTTTGCTAGTAGGTGAACAATATTTGCTCCTGGAGTGAAAAATTTTTAAATTTCAAATTTAAAAAATACTGCAATTTAGATGATAAATAAACTTAAAAAAATGAGTTTTTAAAAAAAATTAAACAATTAATCTTAACTGGCAAATCTAAAACAAAAGAAGTAAATATCATGAAAATAAAATTCTGCTTGCAATTATCTCTCTCTCTCTCACTATATATATAATGAAAATAGTTCCTACATGGCCATGAGCAAGTCTACCGAGGTTTTACAAACGGCTCTTCAGGATTGATCCATGGATGGAAAAATATGGTGACATAAGTAAAATAAAGTTGGCGATTGTTGTCAAAGGCTACCCAAAAGCTCCCTTTTCGATAGCTACTACATCAAGGTGTAGAGGAGGGTGCTAGTCCTTTCATTGGATTGCTCCACTTTACCCTTGAAACATACCTAATAATGCCTAGTGTTAAGCAAGGAGGTATCAAGTACCACTTTTTGAGTCTTTGGTATGACTCGACCTGAAATTGAACCCCAGACTACCAGCCCATTGGCGAACACTCTACCACTAAGCCAATGGGCCTGTCATAATATACATTAACTTACAATATTTCTGTGCAGCTGGTGTTTTTGTGTTCACCCTGTAGATATTTACTAAGATCATCCTTATCTATTCTAAGATCTATACTTCGATTCAAATTCTTCTAAAAACTTACCATCTGTTAAGGTATCTGAGTCTTTCTTCAGAATTTTCTGTTAGTTCAAATTGATCATTGTCAGTGATTTCCATTCCATAAAAGTCAAGCATCATTACAAAAGCCCTCTTCACTCGTTCACTCAACACAGGTGTGCTGCAAATAATCTTCATGAAAGAGATATATTAAAAAAGAACAAGTGAATAATTTTAGTTCATTTAAGAATAATACATGCATTAAAAAGGAACAAGATTAGAAAAAACTTTGAAATGAATACATTTGGAAATTGGCACTTTATAAAAATGAGTTTGGGGTTTTTGCTTAATGGCATATCAACCTTTGAGGGTTATTTAATACCAAAGCCATCCTTGTACAAAAAAAAAAAAAAAAAGAAAGAGTAGTGATACTATTTAACCATATTTAGGAGAATAAGGAGGTTCATACCTTTCCTAAGGGAATAAGTCTGAAAGTGAATGAGATAGAGCAACTGAAGTTTGAACTAGCTTATTATGATGTCTCAGCATTTCAGCCACTATGCGATGAGGAATCTCTTCTTTTTTAAAATAATAGCAACCTGAAATTCAAAGACATTTTTCACCTGAAAATCTAATTTATTCCTCTAAAAAGTGTGAAGAAAGGAATGTAAAACAGTTTACAAAAAGTATAAAGAGTAATTTGACAGAGAGAGAGAGAGAGAGAGAGAGAGAGAGAGAGAGAGAGAGAGAGAGAGAGAGGCAGGGATGGAATCTATGTAAATATATACATACAGAATATACAGGGTGTCATGATTAATTTGTTATTTTCTATTATTGATTTCACGCATGTACTTTATTTGTTTCCGTTTTTTTCTGCTGTTCAACAAACTGGTCAGTATTGTCTGTGAGGAAAGCAGCAACATAACACAATTTACTCCCCCAGAAATTTGGAAATGGCAGGCTATACTGCTTGGCATTCATTCCAGATAGTCTAATATGAAAATTTCAGAATGTTTAGGTGTCAATCTGAGGGTAGATTCATATTCATCCAGTCCATATCATGGTGTAAGGGGTGATGTTATGCTTCCATTCATCTTACCATATGGCCTCAGATTCAACACAGAGGCCACATCAAGTGTTTATAGTGCTGCTTTGGATTGAGAGGGTGGCATCTCGAAGACTCTATGTCTGGAAACAGGACTATTTGCCATGCCACATATGTACAAGAACCTAGTGTTGACTATGCCAAAATATGTAAATACATCAACCCAAACGTCTGGCTGCCTAACTCCCCAGATTAGCATCCCCTTGATTATCATGTGTGAGATGCAGTTGAGCAAGAGACGAACAAAACTCTGTGCAACACCAAAGATGAACTGAAGACAAGGATAATGGTAGAAAATTGTTCCATGAACAAGTAGTATGTAGAAGGGTAGAAAATTAAAAAGACTTATTTTACAAGTGTAGGTAATATGGTCATGTAGCTTTGCTATTCGCTGTCAGAGTAGAGCCGTGGCTGTTGCACCATGTACCCTACTGTTCAAAGAACAGAGGTAAAAAAAATGTCAAGAATTTGTTTCTGGGACTTTCATGTGACAACCAACAAGACCCTAATAGACCTGTAAATATCCATAGGAGATAATTCTTTATTGTATCCCTACTGAACTGAGGTTTTTGAAAAAAAGTTTTAAAAATGTCATGAATATGATATTGGTTGATGTTTTTTTATCATTCACAACAAACACCAGTGCCTTATTAAAGAATCAAGTAGTGTTAAAAGACAATGAAATGAAGAACACAACCAAGGTAGTAATGTTAGCCACAAGGCAGAAGAAACATGACAGAAATTATTGATATTTGGAAATATTTGCAAGCAGGATTCGGGATGTGGTATTTGACTTTTCCATAATTCTTCCAAGCAGTAGCCATACCAGTACTATTGCATGGCTCCACCATTTCAACTCTCACAAAAGACTTGGAGAAAAAGCTAGATGAAAACAAAACAAGTATAGTACATGCTGTTTTGAATAAATCCTGGAAATAACACCCAACAAAACAGTAACTATTTGGCTACAAAGTTCTCATTATACAAACCATCTGAGTAAAATGAACAAGACATGCTGGGCACTGATAGAGATGTAATGACAAACTCATAAGAAATGTTCTCCAATGAACTTCTACACATGGATACACTAGTGTTGGTAGCCTAGTTAGCTGGGGTTGTAGAATATGCCAATGAGTGTCCTGATATAACACTAAATTACCTTATGATGGGGCTTCAGTCATATAGCTTCAAGGAATGTAGAGTATGCTTTCAATGGCATTACTTTCAGGTCCACTCTAGCTCAGTTCCTGTTAGGTCAAATAGAACTATTTAATCATTCAACTGTATACAACATACTTGATTTGCTAATCCAAGTTCTTGTCTGCAATACTGGACATGAAAAGTTCCCCCCCCCCAAAAAAAAAACACACCATCTACTCTCTCACTGTTTAGTGATTTTATATACTCCATTTCTGGTACATCTGGGTGCTGAAACTTGGTCTGTCGATTTCTGCCTTGAAATATCCAGGTGCTTAAACCAAACCACATATCTCAGACGACACTCAAGTTGTCCTTTCTGTAACTTTAAGGACATGTATTCGATCCAGGCAGGCCAGACACAACTGGATCCTCTTACAAAATGACAACATTAAATTGAATCTTTTGTTTTACATACCAATACCTGAAACCATTTAACTGTATGCAAACAAATGAGTAATGTTGAATAGAATTATTAATGTCTGATAGGAATACTTAAAACCATTTAACTGTGGGAAAACAGATGATTTCAGGCTTGTTTAAACTGTTCCCTTCCCTACAAACTATTTAATTTAGAAATCATATGTATTCAATATATATATATATATATATATATATATATATATAAACAGGATTTGATATTGAATAACCTACAAGGATTGATATGCCATGAAACCCAACCAAACAGCACCAGTGTTGACTAACCAGCAAAAACTTACTGGATGCCATCAAGAAGACCTGAGAGTGATGGCCGATATGTTTTGAGCATTGGCCTTACAGGGGCCAGATGGCCCCAGGTTGAGAAAAGTCTAAATGTACAAGATTCACTTATGTCAAAAGCAAGTACGATGTCAGAATGAAGAAGAAACGAAGATGATTAAATGTTTTAAGTCAGCCCTGTACAAGCCTCATGGAGGCAGAGCAAAGAAATAAGGCTCTCTAAAGATGTATCTCAACCTATTGTAAATCTTAGCAATTCCTGACTTTCTTTTCTTGTCAACTTTTATGACCATTTCATAATAAAAAAGAGAGATGAATATCTTTATAAACATTGTCTTTCCTTCTGCTGGTATATAACAGATCTATGGTGAGAAAAAGTCAAGAAAATCTGTGTTATTAGCACATGATGATGATTATGATGATGATTATATTTGGGTTTTAACATTTTTTTTCAAAATATTGATAATTTGAACAAGATGTAAATCTTTCAAACCTTTCCATCTTCATCAGTAAGGACAGGGCAATATGGATTCATTCCTTGTACTCTGTTAGGAAAGAGCCTGTAAAAAATTGAAATAAAGAATTATTTATAAGAACTGATTTTATAAGTCCTAAGACTTATACATTTATACAAATGTGGAGCTCTTTTTACAGTTCCCTAAACCAAAGCTGCATAAAAAGAAGCTTATAGTAAATTTTTTTGTGATCAGTAAGTGGAATCATTCACTACAACTTCTTGAATTTTAAGGAGGTGCCTGTGGTGTAATTGTTATCGTCGTAAGAAATGAACACGGCGACACGAGTTCAAATCCTGGACGAGACTGATTGCATTTCACATAGCACTAATACCCTTGGGAAAGGTATGAATCCAATTATTCTCCCTCCAGCTATGGGTAAATAGTAGGACAGACTAGGTTCTTCAGCCTTGGTAAGGCAACTAGTCTAGGAGAAGGAAAACTCTGAATTAAAACCTGTTAAACTCCGCTTAAAAATTGACCTTGTGTCATATCCTGCCCGAGCGGAGGGGTTGGTAAATAGGACAACTTCTTGAATGCTGCTGAAGACATTAAGCTGCATTTGTTGGAGGACTGGAGAGTATAGAGTCATCCTTTCATTGTCATTGCTCCCAGTTCCACTCTAAGTGGTATGATGTTAGAGTTTCATCTATGGGTTAAATATGATAGTCATTCAAAAAAGGTAAAATATTGCTTAAGGATTTGGTAATAGGAAACACTATTTAAACTTGCACCTTTTTCAAAGAAATCAATATTGATAGGTCTTTTCATATTCCAGAAGGCTGTCAGCATCACTTTCTTTACTGACTGCTGGACCCTGAACTTTTTTTTACAAGAGTTTTTTACTCCATGGACTGTCATTTTGACTCGGGCGTGTAATAGCAAACCTATGTTTAGTCAAGAATTTTTTGACTGAAACATACTTCTCTGTACACATCACACATTCTTCTGTAAAGTTCATGTGGTTTGCACCCAAAATTTCATGAGAGACCCCTGTTCAAGCCTGGAGCATTGTTTGATTTACTGCCATTTTGAATGGTCTCAAAACATATTTTTAGGAGATTAAAATATTCTTTGCTATAAACTAATTCCAAAATTCTGAATAAAATTTATCTGCTGGAAGCAATGTATGATAGGGATGGATGGTGAAAGAGAGTGCCAGGGAACCTCATCCTGCCAGAATGACTTGATGATGGTGATGATGATTGTATGACTCTTGTAGATTTGTTTGTGATGTTTAGAAAGATTTTGAACTACTTTTTAATACAATGGCTCTTAAAACATTAATATTGTAACTAAGTAGTAAGTGTTTATCAGTTTTATAACTTTGAAGTACATTTAATTACTTATAAATCATTAACATTAGATAGGAAAAATTGAAACCATATAACTGTGCACAGATTACTTGTATTAGATAGGAATAAAAAGGCATCAAAAGCTTGTAAATTATTAGTATCATATAGGAATAGTTAATCAAAAATATGTAATTGTCTACAAATTTTCAAATAGGAAGTTATTTAAAACCATATAATTATGCAAATTATTTATACTAAAAATAGTTACCTGAAATCATAATTATTTACAAATACTTGTTTTTAGGTAGGAATAGTTTCTTGAAACTATGTGTTGGTATGTTTCAAATCCATGGACTGTCATTTTGACTTAGGCATGTAGTGGTAAACCTATATTTAGTCAATTTGTAAAGAATTATTTCACTGAAACATACTTCTCTGTACATATCACACATTCTTTTGTAAATTTCACATGGTTTGCACTTCTCAACCACCAAAAATAAGACCTCTGTTGAAGCCTGGAGTATTGTTTTATTTGCGGCCATTTATATTTGCATATAAGTAATTGAAAAAACACTGATTTTGGCAAGGGTTGCTATGCCATTAAATTAACCAACCTTGCAAAATCCTCACAGCAGAGAAGTATTACTGATAGGATAACTCTCCAATTCAGTGTTGTATTGGCAAACACATTTATAATTTTTTGGATTGAAACATACTTTTCCATACACACCACACATTCTTCAGTAAATTTCACATGGCTTGCACTTCTCAACTACCAAAAAGAAGACCTCTGTTGAAGCCTGGAGTATTGTTTTATTTGCGGCCATTTATATTTGCATATAAGTAATTGAAAAAACTCTGACTTTGGTAATAAATAACCTTATGAGGGTTGATATGCCATTAATTTAACCAACCTTGCAAAATCCTCACAGCAGAGAAGTATCACTGATAGGATAAGAATCGTAACATTTATATCCGATATTGGTCAATTGACTGATTGATTTTAATGGCATGTAAAACTGTCTAGAGTTACTTCGTGCCAAGAGGTTAGGAATAATGTTCCTATCTACATGTTTTGTGTAGTTGTTTCTTAAGAGTTTTTTATACTCAGTCTTATTGAATATAAATAATTTTCAAATAGATCTATTAGACCCATAGATGGGACCTTAACAGGTACTACCAGTCTGTGTTAGAGTGGACCAAGGAGTAATGGCAAAGAAAAGGTGACTCCACTGTTTCAAAATTATTCATATTTGATGGGATTGTGTGCAAAAAAAAAAAAATCTTAAGAAAGTATACAAAAAATTTCAAATATAAATGTACAATGTCATCTAGACATAAAATGACCCAGGATGGTTTGACATGCCACTAGAATCAATTAATCTAATTTTGTGTCCATCTTTAAGCCAAATTCAGATGTCTTAAAAGAAAACAATATAACACATTTTCATATTAGTAATGTTAAGTTTATTCTAAGGTATTTTATTTGATTTTGTTTTAAATATTTAAAAATTTTTTACAGTTATGTTACATTTATTTTGAAGTTAGAGGTTTGTAAGGTCATAAAATAAGGCTACAAATTGTATATTTTGTTGAAAGTTTTGAATGTAAGAAGAACTTGGGTTTGACATCTGGGACAAAATTTTGTAGCGGAATCTTTTCAAGGATGAAGTATGAAATTTTGTGAGACTTACATGTTTGATAAGATTACATTAGTTGTTTATAGTGCAGGATTATTAAACATGCCTATATGTATTAAAGTAAGCATACAGCATGGCATATTTTGAACTATTGTGAAATGTTGTGTACAATGTGGCCAAGATATGTGGACCAAAATATTCCTCAGAGAGGTAAGAAACTGTTTAGGCATCTAGGCTATTCCATGAAAAAATGATGAGGTCATCATGCCTTTTTCTTCTATACTAAGCTCTGTCACTAAGGTAAATTTATAGTATTGCCACCTGGTGGTCATTAGTAGAAATTATTTGGCAGACAAGGGTGATAATTCCATAATGCAATATAAAAAGGTGTCTGTGTGTGCAGGACATTAGGGATAGGATCAGGTGGCTAGGAAGTGGCAACCACCTAAATTTTCAGAAATAGTAGTGAATACAAACTCCTTGCTTGGTGAATTTTTCTGATATTTGACAATAAATAATTACTTTTAGTCATCTGACATTTTATTCAAGCAGAAAGCTACTCAGTCAGTAAACTAATACACTGACTGTATTCTCTACAAAGGGCTAAGACATACTCCCCGCCAAAAATGGGATGTCATAGGTATGACATTAAACTGAATCTAATGATGAGGCTCCAGTTCTGGATATCTGAGGACTGTGAACTACTGTTTCATTGTCATTACTCCCAGATCTACTCTGACCGAGAATGGTCAGTACCTGTTAGAATCTCATCTATGGGTCAAATTGATATGTTTAAAAACTGTACATATTTGATAGGACAGTTACTTGAAACTATATAATTGGTTTAGAATTATTGGTGCAAGATAGGAATACCTAAAATCACATAATTGTGTGCAAATTATTTGTATTAGATAGGAATACTTGATACTATATAATACTATGCAAAAAAAAAAAAACCTCTTAAGAAATAACTACACAAAAAAACGTAAATATGAACTTATAATGAACACAACTCCCAAAGCAAAAAGGCATAAAATAAACCTAGATGGTTTGACATGTCATTAAAATCAATCAAGCAGAAAGATAAAATTCTACATGATATTTATCATTTTACTTACCACTGAATATAATAATCATTCCTCTCTAATATATAATAGTTTCCTATCCATTTGTTCAATATCTCTTCAATGCATTCATCTGTAAATATAAAGATAAGATAAAAGGAAATTAACTTTTAAAAATCTTTATGTATAAAAGCAAGTAGATACATAAAGGGAATATTGCTTAAAGAGTTTACAATAGAAAACACTATTTACATTTTTTACAAGGAAATCAATAGCGATGGGTTTTTCATGTCCTAGAAGACTGTCAACATGACCTTCTTTATGAAGCATTGCACACAGAATTTTTTTTCCCAGAGAGTTAGTGTGTTTCAACTCAATGGACTATCTTTTCAATTCAGGCATGTTGTGGCAAACCTATATTTAGCCCTTTTGTAAAGGGTATTTTCACTAGAATGTGCTTCTCCATACACGTCACACATTGTTTAATAAATTGCATATGGTTTGCACTTCACAGCTAGCAAAATTTTATGACAGATCTCTGTTGAAGCCTCAAGTACCCTGATTTGCTGCCATTTTGAATAGCCTTAAAACAAATATTTTTGGGAGATTAGAATAATCTTAGCAATAAACCAATTCCAACTAATGCAGTGTTAACATTTATGGAGAAAAATTCTGAAAAATAATATTTTGCTTTTTCTAAAAAATTTCCTTTTTTTATTGAATGACTGATATAAATAGACAAATAAATAAAAAAAGTAAGTAAAGTTGGCAACCATAGTCGAGTGTGACCTGAAGGCTCCCTTTTCGATAGCTACTACACCGAGGTGTAGAGGAGGGTGCTACTCCTTTCCCCGGATTGCTCCACTTTACCCTTGATCCTTACCTTATAATGCTGAGTGTTAAGCAAGGAGGCATCAAGTACCATTTTTTGAGTCATTGGTATGACTCGATCTAGGATTGAACCCAGGTCTCTTGGGCCAGTGGCGAACACTATAGAATAATCCTCATATTTTCTCATAATGCATAAAAATTGCTACATTGTTTTTGTGTATATCTAAACTATAGTCATAGTCTCAGTTTTGTTGGTAGAGGGGGTTTAGTATATCCCGATTGCATCACCATCAAAGATAAGACTCCAACAAAAAGAAGTGTTCTGGGTATGACACTATCCACAATTACACTACATAACAAAAAATTTTTCCTGGATAGTATGTAATATTTCTTAATTGCTTATATTGCAAAAGCATAGAAAATTGATAAAATGTCTATTATTCCTTTCAAACTTTTATTTTGTGCCATAGATAATAAAATTTAGAAATTAACAAAGAATACACTAATGAGTCCTAATGGCTAGAATTATACACTTATTGTTCCATAAACAAGTAATATTTGGAATGAGTGCCTGTCCATCATTAAGAAAAATATTAGAGAATTTTTTTATCATAATAGATAGAAAAAGATTCTAACAATTGAATTATTATCCACTTAGTGTTGTAAGGATGCAATAAATAATCTTTCTTAGGGAATTGGTATGTCCATAAGGGACACCATAGGATGTCATAGAACAGTCCCAGAAACCTGTTTTCAATGTCTTTTTCACTGCTGGTCTTCGGCTAGTAGGGATGTTCTCTCTGACACTGGCCTGGGAATGGAAAAGCCACTTGTCTATCTTACGTACACTTAACAAGTAAACATTTTATTATTTTGTATTTGGTTTTACTTATGAACTTCTTTAGTCCCAAATAGTTCAAAACCAAACCTATCCTTTAAAACAAAATTTTATGCCGTTTAACACTCAATGGAGAGAGACAATTTCCTGAACAGTTTTAAACAAAAGGTTTTTCTTTTCAGACAGAAACCCACACAATCTTCAAAAATCCTAAGACTGCCTTGTTCTTGAAAAAAGGTTGAGAACACAAATTTCAGCCACTTCCCACTTGCCACGACAAGAAAATTCAAAAACACAGCAGTTACCAAGGAAAACTGAATTTTTACAGAAGCAATAAATTCTTATTTTCCTTAAAAAGGCAGCACTATTTATATAACAGAAATAGATTATTGATCAACTTTCAATATCTATTTCATGTTATAAAATTTTCAAAGGATGTACCACATGGATGCTAACAAAACACATAAAGAAAAAGCTAGATTGGAACTACACAAGAATGCTGCAAACTGTCTTGAACAAATCCTGGAAGCTACATCCCAGAAAACTGCAGCTATACAGCCACTAGCCTCTCATCTTACAAACCATTCAAGGAAGACAAACAAGACATGTTGGGCACTGCTAGAGAAGAAAGGATGAACTCATACGTGACATTCTCTTAAGGTCTCCTGCACATGGACTCATCCGCAAAAACTTACATTAGCTCTGTGTGGACACAAGATGCAATCCAGACAATCTGCCTTGAGCAATGGATGATAGGGATAGATGGTGAGAGAAAGTCAAGGAAATCTGTGCTTTTGTACCATATTCGCAATTAACACTATGTGCGAAATGGACATATAATGTTCATTACTATAGAATATATAAAGAACATAGGAATCTCGGAATATGAAAACACATAACGACTTCTTGTTCAGGTACGAAACCTTTTTTATTAACTTTGAGCTAAAGGTTTCGACGTAAGGAGGAGAGACACAATCTTTTATGCTGTCTTATTCATTTGGCCCCCAACTCGAGCGCCCCCCCCATAGGGTGACAATTCGCCTCCCCCCTATAGGGCGCAAGTTCGCCTCGCGCCTGCGAGCTCCAAAAATCAATCCTTCTCGTTTGGTGTCTAAAAGCCGACTCTTATTTTCTTCAAATTCTCACACAAACTTCCGTGTGCTTCCGGTGCATGACGTCACCCGCACCTTGTCACCCAGTATTGTCTCGGACTTTTATGACATCTGAGTGACACCTCCATCCGCCCCCGCGCACCCGTGTTAACACCTGCTTCAATGTTACACCCAACCAACCCATGTGCTGAGCCGAAAGGTTCTCAGCCTAACTAAACTCAAAGGCATGAACCGAAATCCCTCGGCTAT
Source organism: Sepioteuthis lessoniana (assembly GCA_963585895.1). Classification (NCBI taxonomy): domain Eukaryota; kingdom Metazoa; phylum Mollusca; class Cephalopoda; order Myopsida; family Loliginidae; genus Sepioteuthis; species Sepioteuthis lessoniana. The sequence goes on along the minus strand of CAUZXS010005058.1, from coordinate 75,175 downwards.
TTTATAACACTTTCAATCCAACTTGATGATGAGGGTGTCAAAGGTTTTGCAATATTTTGGTACACCCTAGTTTGAGACACATATATCATGTGACCAAAGCAGTTCAAGCTGCAGAATGTACCTGCTGTAGTTGGTAGTATCATGTTAGTTAGTGCACTGACATGATGTACTGTGTGTGCAGGTACCCGTGGTGTAAAGGTTATCATTGTGAGAAATGGACATGGTGAACTGAGTTCAAATCCTGGACGAGGCTGATTGCATTTCACATAGCACTAATATCCTTGGGAAAAGTATAAATCCAATTATTCTCCCTCCAGCTATGGGTAGATAATAGGGCATACTGGGTGTTTTAGCCTTGGTTAGGCAACCAGTCTAGGAGAAGGAAAACTCTGAATTCAAACCTGCTAAACTCCACTTAAAAATTGAAATTGTATCACATCCTGCCTGTATGGAGTGGTTGGTAAATACATACTCTGAGTGTGGATTGAAATTTGGTAACCTAAGCTTTACAAGTTTGAATTGAGCCATAACACCATAGAAGCAACCAAAAACATTTGTAGTGAGAAAGGTGAAGGGGCAGTTGATTACAGTACAATAACAAATTGGTTTAAGAAATTACACTCACACTGCAAGAACCTCAACAACTAGGCAAGGTCAAGTAGGTCTAAAACCATGAGATCTGAGGCTGTGCTTTAAGCCTTAGAGACAAAATTGGTGCGTAGCACTCAGAAAGTATGATAAGAGCTTGACATCTCACAGTCTAGGGTGGTTTATCCTAACCTCAGCAAAAGCATTTGGAGTTGCCAAATCGTGCCTCATGCTACCAAAATATTGCAAAAATCCATTTTACCATCACAGATTTTGTATTTTTTTAATCAAATTAGTTACCTTTTCATAGTAAATTTTCCTTTTCCTAATTGAAGTGATTATTGACTGTTTGTATGGTGTCAGAGTAACTCTAAACAAAATGGAAGGAAAGACAAAAACTCAATTTCACATCCAAGATTATTTAATATTTTAAATACTTACAGGTGTTATTACAAAGAAAGTATGTATTTGATAAAATTAAACAAACAGAAAAACAGAGGACTCACTATTTGGTTTTGCTGGAACTTCATTTCTGTAGAATAGAACAATTTCAGATTCTGTAAATAACAAAAAGACTAACCTTAAAAAGTGTCATAAGATTTTTGATTGTTAGACATTTATTCACATTATATATATCTTTACAGGTTGCTAAAAAAAATAAAACTGACACAGCTAAACGGTTTAAGGTATTGATATTTATTGTTTGCACACAGTTAAATGGTTTCAAGCATTGCTACCTAACACTAATAGTTCTATTTGCAACAGTTAACTGTTTTCAAGGATTAAAAGTTCTATTTGACACAGGCATAAGATTCTAACAGGTACTACCACTCTGAGTCAGAGTGAACCTGGAAGTAATGACACATTCCCCAAATCTCCAGGACTAGAGCCTCACCATAAGCTAGTTTAGTGTCATAACCCAGACACTTGCTGGGGGAGGGTCTTGCCCTTCTGAAAAGATGTAGTCGGCATATTCTATAGCCCCAGCTAAATAGGCTGTGAATATTTAAAATGTTGTAACACTATAAGCTCTTCCATCTCTGGCTGCACATTTTTAGGTGCAATAATGCATATGCATCTATGTATTTATTTATCCAAAACTTCTGCCACAGACAGTACGAAACAACCCACCTGCCAGGTTTTGTTGGTTTTGGCCGTTTGTCTAATGATGTAGACCCCATTGTAATTTCTCACAAACGGCCATGTGGGCATTTCACAGGTAGTACAAAAATAAAACCAAGCAACAAACAGAGAGTGGAAGGAAGAAACAAACACAGATTCAAAACGGCAAAATGCAGGAAAGGGAAGTTGGCACTCTTTAACATTCCCTATGTATAGCTATGATTATCGCGAGAACTCAGCAAAAATCTTACATAGCTACCAAAGATGCTGACTCATGGTTATCGTGAGAACTCAGCAAAAATCTTACACAGCTACCAAAGATGCTGACTCATCTGACTCATCGTCTTTACTGCTCAACATCCTGCTTCTGACTTCATTGCCCAATGTCCTGGGCTTGAATCTTCTGACTCTCTGCTCTGGAGTCTCACTCCTGACTGACCATGTCCTCTTCCGCTCTCACAGGTTTTCATGAGCATAGCTCTTTGTGTGGTCATCGTGCCAAGATAGACAAAGGAATATCTAGACACTCTGGCTCTGCTTCAGAGATGTTAAGTATGATTCTGTTGGCCACCCACAACACACAGAGACCCACAAACACATCCATATACATACATATACACATTAATGCCCATTGTCGTGCCACTAAGTGTTTAGCCTTCCCTTCTATTTAATCATAGCTGGCAAGAGAGAAGTTTGGTTTGGTTGAGTTTTATGGTATATCAACTATTCTAGGTTATTTAATGCCAAATCCTGTTTATACATATATATCAAATTTACAATTTGTAAACACATGTAGTGGATAACTTTTTAAATAAGCTTGAGCTCATTTTTTGCACACAGTTAAATGGTTCTAAGTATTGTTATGTATCACTAACAATTCAATTAAGCATCAGTCATTTATTTATACACAGTTAAATGAGTAAACTGTTCTATTCGTAAAAATTCAATTTAACATAAGTCATTTGTTGAACAGTTAAATATCAAACAGTTCCATTTGACCCATATACAGGACTCTAACTGGTACTAACACTCTAGGTCAGTGTGGACTTAGGAGCAATGACAGTGAAGGGGAACTTCACATACCCCAAATCTCCAGGATCATCATCAGATGTTTTAGTGTCATATCCAGGAGATTTGTTGGGGGGATCTTATCCCTCTGTAGAGATGCAGTCAAAATATTCGAAAGCCTCATCAGTTCATTCTAAAACCTCTTTTGATTTGTGTTTAAAGTCAGACTTTAATATTACCATTCAAATATTGATCCCACTATACTTTGTGAGCAGGAAGTCCCTGTGGTGTAGTGGTTAATGTGCTAGATTGTGACATTGTAGAAGGCAGAGTGGGGGGAGTCCCCATGACATAGAGGTTAATGTACCAGACTGTGTCTTTGTAGTAAGTGAGTTTGAGCTCCAGTCATGCTATTGCATTCACTTTCAGACTAATACCCTTAAGAAAAGTATGATCCCATTTACTCCCAATCTATGGGTTAAATAGTACCACTACTGTTCTTTTACAAGGATGGCTTTGGCATTATATAACCCATGAAGGCTGATATGGCATTAAACAAAGAACCCAAACCAAACCTATACTTTGTGAATGTTGTTTTTTTTGTGGATTTGAATCTCAGCAACTCAAAAAATAATCATCCAAATAAATTTTGGAAAAAAAAAAAATAAATAGGTAAATTAAAAATTTTTTTAGAAGAAACTGCAGCATTTTCCTTGCTGTCATAGAAATCTTTGATCTTTTATAGACATCCTTTACATAAATAAGTTATTGAACTTACCTTTGCATTTGGGGACTTGCTTATCATCTGGTGGAAAATCCTTTAGTAAAAAAATAAAATAAGCATATTTTATCTAGTGTAAATAATGCAAAATTATCTTTAGCAAATTAAAATAACTACAAAATTTTAAAATTTCAGATCCAAGAAAAATTTCGAACCAGACATTAATTTTTATTTATTCTCCATATTGTTATAAAAAGTTTGGCCAAATGGTTCCCAAATTTTTCTGGTTTAAGAAACACCCAGAGAAAAAGCTACTGCCTTGCTAACATGTTAGTATATCACAGATATAGTAATGCCTATATTGGGTCTTTATAATAAACTGAATACTCTTATCATAGCCGTTCCAGCTACTTAAACCTAGAATCCCTGGTTTAGAAAAGCACACTGAGTCACCCATGATATCAGACCACAGCAATGTTGTGCCAACAGTCATGAGTGAACTTCTGGTATCAACACACAAACTATTCATCAAAAGGGATTGATTCTGTCACCCATTTGGAAATGGTTCATAACCGCAGGATAAAATACATCATATTTAAAAGCTCCTCTTCAAAGTACAAGGAAATATTTAATTATTACTTATATTTAATAAAGGAACTTCCTGTGAACAGATGCCCCTTCACTCAGCCCAATAAAGAGGCAGTCGCTAAACACAGCATGCAGCAACTGAAAAACCCAGGAGAGTGGCCAGGTTTATACTCGGAGGAGAGGATATATCTGTTCCTCTCCCACCAGCAAGCTGCCAAATGTGGGATCCACATCCTTACCACCAAACAAAGCAGTCAAAATAGAATCCAACCAATCACAGCTGCAGATCTAGCACAGCTGATGCCAATTTCCAACTAGTCATTGCAGCTCTCTCATTCAAACAGTCCTTTTCAAAGCTAAGTTCCGAAAGTCTTTTGAAGATTACCTCTCGTCTCCTCACTACATCCCTTGACAGATACCACAAGATGACGCAGCAGCCAGCCACACTTGCAGTCATTCAGAAGCACCTGCTCCAGCATCACCAAGTCACAGACAATTGCAGACCAGTTCAGGCATCACCAAGTAGTAGGCACCTGCATCAACTGCTTCACTTGTTTCTGCACCACCAAGCAGTGACAACTCTGCACAGACTAGCACCAGCACTTCAAGGCCACATTGACACATCCCTGGTTAACCAAGGATTGCATAAACTGGGACATCATTCATCCAGCCTCTGCAACAATGCGTCCACATCTTCCACCCTTTCCAGCTATGTCTACAACCTGACCATACAGCTACACTTATGATCTGCAGCTAGTACTGAGACCATCCTCACCTTCCAGATGTACTGTCACCACAAACTTAGAGACAACCAAGTCTATGACTTTCTACAGCACTGACTTTCAACATCCAGCAGACTACACCAACATGATATAACAATTGTGATTCTACACCCATACACCTTTCATGTATGATTCACACCTGATATTTAACCATATCCACTCATCTCTGTCATTTATCCAGTCCTCTGTCAATCACATACACTAACAACTTTTTGCAGGATTAACACCTTTATCAGGGTTCTGCAACAAATGGTGACATCAATGTGAGTTGACCTGAGACACTCTTATTAGAACTGTAAAATCTCTTTCTTTTGTTGCCCAGAAAAAACACATTTTAAATCCTTACTCTATTAGTACACAATACTGTTTGTATATATTTGAATATAGATATTTTATTCATTGTTTTTATAATGCATTGCTGTTTTCTGTCCATACTTCCTTTGAATTCTTTTGCTACTTACCTGTTCAACTTTGTCAGGGAAAAGAAGCATAAATGATAATTTTGGTTTCTTGCAAAGGAAAATGTTACTATCTCTCCAATAACTATGATGAGAGATTGTTTAATAATTTGTGATAAGGATTTAATATAAAATGTCCAGCAACATATCAACCACTACAATTACTAGTGATTTACTGACACCTTGCAAGAGAAAGATGAGCAGAAAATGATAACTGCTAAGACATAGAAGTGTAAGGATACAATAGATGATTATATGCCTTAGGTATATTGCGTGTCCATTAGGGGCTCCCATAAAGGGTCATATAACAGCCTAACAACCCATTCTGGATCTTTTTTTTACCAATGGTCTTTGAACACTGTTGAACTTGCTCCAGGGAACAGTAAAGCCACATAGCTATTTTATCTAATCTTATCCAGTAAGTCTTTTTTCTATTTTGTATCCCTTCTACAGTCTATTCATGGGTATAGTTCTAACTGTTAAGACATTTTCATGTATTCTTTTCTTTTAATGCCACTTAGAGATGCATATAGTGTAATAATTATTGTTGTTGGAAATAGAATTGGTGACCCAAGATCAAATCCTAAATGAGGCTGATTGTGGTTCACTATATGCTGATGCCTTTGAGAAAAGTATGAATCCATCTGTTCTCCTTCCTTCTATGAGTAAATAGTAGGGTAGACTGGGCTCTTAAACTTGGCTAAGTAACCAGTGTAGGAGAAGGAAAATGTATTCAAACCAGTTATACACCACTTAAAAAATTGACCTTGTGTGATATTCTGCCAGTGGTAGAAGGTTTTTTTACGATGTGTAAGCATACTGTGTATATAAAATGTTCGATATTCTTGGTATGTACAAATGAGTATATCTTGTCTTTCCTTTTGTTGTGTTCTGTGTTAGTATATCATGGATATATAAATGCCTACTATTGGTCCTTAGAGAGTCAGGGAGGTGACTTGACTAAAACATTACTCCACTACCAAGTGACGATCCGAGGTTTGGGTTTGAGAGAAAGAAAAAATCCTTTAAAAAAAGAAAATAGCTGACTTGTAAGTCTTAGAGATATTTTTGGAGTGTGTGACCATTTATAAACAAAATAGATATACTCTTATGTGGATGGTGAATGCAGACCATTTCTAGTGAGGTTGATTTGTAGCAGAAAGAAACTTGTATTTTTGTTTGGCACATAATTTAATTTGACTGTTAGAGTCGCCGAACATTTTCACCCAATCAGGCCGAACCATATTTTCTAGCAGCACCAAAAATTGAAGAAAGCCCGCGAAAGACTCTCACCCTCAGAAATCCTCAATGGGAATGGACGTTTTATTGTCTGCTCCTGAATAGCAGTAGCAGCATCATACACTATGAGGAGAGCCATCTAGTTTATGGACCCCTTGGGTCTATTCTTCTAGACCAAGGGATCCTAGTTAAAAACAAATTAGATGATACACTCTAACAACTTCCTACCTTCTTTATGGGGAATATTATATACCCCGAAAAGCCCGGTTTATTCCTACGTTTTGTAAAAGAATAAACCATACTTCAAACAGCAGTAGAGAGATGGTGACCGCCTTTGAAGAAAGGAAGACAAACGACTTATACATGCAACAAAATTTAAAAACAACAACAACAACAATAAACAGGGGTTTTTACACCAAATGGAATAAACAACGAATGTGTAAGTAACAGTTCATAAAAGAGAGTTCAAGGAAAAGTTCAAGATGTAAAATATGGTTAGGTTTGTTGTGAAGGTTGTAAGGTTGAAGGTAAAGTAGGTTTGATAAGGTAAAGTAGTGAAGTAGGTGGTTTGCAGATGAAATGCCTGCTAGAACTTAACTGTGTGTGTCCTGTTCCTTTTAACTTAGCACGTGCGTTCGTCGCTCTTGGGTCCCGGTGGTGGAAGGTACCAAATACGTATACCGTCAAGGGGCTGCTACGAAAAGTACCTGTACTAACAGTGTTGGTAGTGGAACCAAAAGAGAGAGAATCTCCTGTGGGGCTCTTTTTTATAATGGACGCCATGTGACCTCAAGGGGCTGCTGCTGATCGGTGAAACAGGATCACCAGTTCCTTACCAAAATTTCTACATCTTTCCTTCCTACGAGACTCGCAGCATACCAGCGTAAACCCCTTTACTTCATGCTGCCATTAAAAACTTCATGTAAAACCTAACGACGTCTTCATTCTTCTCCACCACCTTTATTTTCCATCAACATTTAGCGAGGAGATAACAACCAACGTAATACCAACACAACCAACATGATACCAACAAAACTAACTTGAACCTAAAACCTAATAATAATAATAATAATAATAATAATAATAATATCCCCATCGCTGTAGATTCTCTCTGGGTGCCTCATACTTGTGGCCTTGTGCCAAAGTAATCTAAGTGAATGACAACTCCCCGTTTTATCTGCAACAACAATTGTTTTGGTAAAAATAATTATTTTATTATAAATTTCTTATAAATTATTTTCATTAAATTTTTAAAAACTAAAATCTTTTGTAAAAATTAGCATTTCATTTTTACTTTGATTAAAACAAATTTAAAGATTTCTGTTGTTATTACTGAAGGACAACCAAAGACTGCGATCCATTCACGTAATAACTTTGGCATTTCTAAACCAGAACTTTGTTTTGATTTTCGAAGGTTTCTTAGAAATATTGAAAAAGAAACATGGAATCGAAGAAAGCGGAAACAAAAAACCGAGCAGACATTTTATATCTTCTTATAAATTTCAAGAAAGTAGAGTGGTATAAAAAGTTTTAAATTAAATCCAATGCTTGAAATTTAAGCAAATGAATGAATGATTGATTGATTTTAACGGCAAGTCACCCCGTTCGTAATTACATTTTGTGTATTTGTATTATAGTTTTAGTTGGGTTTTTTTTTACACACGGTTCTATCTAATACAAATAATTTTTGAACAGCTTTACTTGATTTACAGATCGGCCCTAACAAACTAACACACCGGTTAGAATGGAAATTTACTAAGCTTTTTGCTTAGATGTGGCACAAGGCCATATGAAAGGGGCACCCAATGAGACTCGAACTCACTCGTGTAGGTTTGCTAGCCGAGCTTGCTAACCATTACATCACCAGATGTACCAGGAAGTAATTATAACGAAGATCTGCTCCACGCTTCCCCATCCCCAGAACTAGAGCCTCGCCATCAGATGCAGTTTTGGGTCGTATTCAGGTCACCAATTTTGAAGGGATCTTACCCCTTTGCAGGGTATGCGGTCATGTATTTTAAGACCCTCTGACAACGAGCAAGAAAAGTCCAACTTCGACTGAAAGGGGGACATTCTGAGCAACAAAAATATGTCGTGGAAAAAATTATTTCGATTTATTTATTTATTTTTAAAATGAATTTGGGTCCATCTCTTTCCAAGTATAACAAAAAGTGTAGGTAATGTTGTAATTTACTTTACATTTTTTTACTTAGATGTGGCACAAGACTGAATGAATGGGGCACCCTATGAGACCCGAACTCATTCTTGCAGGTTTGCTAGTTAAGCTTGCTAACCATTACACTATCCGTGGCGCCCAACTGCATGTAGTATTGTACGGAAAATATCACAGCCAAATAAATAAATTAAGGCAAGAAAATATTTTTGACTTACATCTTGATTGTAACAAGTTTGACTTGCGTCGTTTGAGTTTCTATCAGAATTCGGCCCTGTAAGATCCATTTTGACCTTTCAAAGTGTCAGTTTTCACAGTTACTTCAACGTGGTTAAGTTTTCTTCTTTCTTTGTACAAGTAAATTCAGTGAAAAATGTACTTCGCTTTCGTTTTAAGCATTAGTTTTTTTTAGTGTTTCGGGAATTCCTTTCCACTACAGTTTTAATCTAGAAAGTGTTATACAACTTATGAGGTTTATAAGAATGCATAAAGTATTTTTCCTCTGTTTTCTACATATATTTTTAACAAGTAATCCAAATTGAAGAGGAGAGAAAGTTGTATTTCTTGTTTGCTAATATCACTCCAAAAAGAATGATAATTGTGAAAGTGTTTACTTATTATTTTTTTGTTTTTCTTAGATACGACACAAGGTCGTATGAATGGGGCACCCATTGAGAATCGAACTCGCTCATGAAGATTTACTAGTCTAGTTTGTAAACCATTACATCAGTCGTGGTGCTCAAAATAGTAAAAGTATTTATTAATTTACTGAGCTTTTTGCTTGGATATGGCAATAAAGTATTTATCTAGTTTAATGAAACTAATGTGGTTTTAGGAAAATTAAATTGAAGTATTATCAGATTTAAAAGAAAAGTATTTCAGTAATGAGTCGTTTTTAAAATAAAAATATTTTGACCTCCCTTGAAAATTAAATAAATATTATCCTTAATTTGTAAATTTTAATTTTATTTATTTATAAGTACACGGAATTTTCAAACTATTTTTTTAACTGGAAGAGTTGTTTCCCTTTAAGCATCTTCATTTAAAACATCTTGAGAGATTAAAACGTTTGTTTACTTCTCTTTACTAATAAGGCGAATTAACGTATTCAAGTTTTAAAAAAGTCACTGGAAAAAATAAAAGGAAAAGAAAAAAGAAAGAAAACTGAATCTCGAATCAAGTATTTACTCGATAAATACCTTACATCGCACTTAAATTAAAAACATTTCTTTAATAAGTAAGTTGGCGACTGTAGTCAAGGGCGACCCGAAGGCTCCCTTTTCAATAGCTACTACACCGAAGTGTAGGGGAGGGCGCTACTCCTTTTCCTGGATTGCTCCACTTTACCCTTGATACGTACCTTATAATGCTGAGTGTTAAGCAAGGAGGTATCTAGTACCATTTTTAAAGTCTTCGGTATGACTCGACCTGGGATTGAACCCCGGTCTCCCGGACCATTGGCAAACACTCTACCTACCAGGCCAATGAGCCTGTTTTTCTTTAATAAACTTAACCCTAACCAACCTCTTCAAATTAATGGTGACTTTTTTTTATCCTTTCCCAATTTAGAAAAAAATGATGCGTCGTTTCTTCGAAAGTATACATAATCAAATGTTATAGGACTTTACACTCCTATAAATTATTTTGGGCGGTATGCCACTTGTTCCCACAAAGATGGCGGACGCTTACTTATTCAATCTCGGGAAACCATTGGCCAGGAGGACCACGTGACATGTTTAAAACTAGGTCCGCGCGTAAATTCAAGTCCTGCGTTTTTGAGCCACCTACAAGACGCGTATTTTCTATAAATACGTCGTCTTCAAACACCCTTGTCTTCTTTTTACGAAATTTCTTCGCAGCGGCAACACGTTCTTTGACCAAATTTCTTTGCAGCGGCAACACACTCCCTCCAGCGTGAATCAACAGGAGGGCGAAGCAACAACATGGATGGGCCTCGCACATATTCATATACAATGACTATGAGACGCTTTCCAGTCTCTGAGAAACTGCCCGTTTCTAACCATAAAAAAAGACATTTTAACATGTAATTCTTTTGTAGCTTAGTTGTGTTAAACACACACACACACACACACACACACGAGCTCACACACTATTATTTTGTTAGTAGAATTAGAAATATTTTTATGTATCATTGTAAGTTTTATTATTATAGTATATAAATTTGTTTTTGTTCGTCGCCTTGTTTTAAATGTTAATTTTGTCCGCGCCGTTTTACAACTTTTATTTGTTTCATATCTTCACTCATTTATTTCATTGGCTTCTTTCATTTACTACTTTTTCCATGTGCCTATATTATGTCTATAATATGCCTATTCAACCTTTTTTCTAAACACTCAATACCAAACCTCAACATTAAACTTGTGGGAAATATTAAACCCTTATTTTAAATATACATAAAATCAACATCTAAATAGTAGGGGAACTTAAATAGCATAAATACTAAAAACACTTTCACACCTCCTACAATGTGTAATAATCCATGCTTTTTTATGTTAAATTCTCAGAAAATTTTTACCTCCTATCTGAAACATTTTATATTGCTTTTCTTGTGAGCCTCCGTAGAAAGAATTTCGTTCAATGAAAAACGAAGAAAAAATTCACAAAACAATGACTAAAACATTGTTATTTAGAAAAGATATTTCTTTATCGATGCAGTCAAATTTATTGAGCATTCTTACATTAATTAACAAAATCATGGTCACACGCAGGGAGTGGAAGAATTTAATCTACAAATATCAATTTTAAACCTAAAAAAAAAACACAAACTAACAAACCAAACACGTTATTTTTCTCTTTTATTAACCACATACTGTTAAAGACAAGGTGTAGTTGCAAGAGACAACGGACGAGAGGAATGGATTTAATTTCGTTTATTTTTAAATAAATTAAAATCGGTATATTGGAAGAGACACGGGCTCACTTCTTCCACCAGAAAGGGTCAGGAGGTGAGTGGGTGTAAGTTGTTCTTGACTGGCTCTCTTCTTCCACCAGAAAGGGTCTGAAGGTGAGTAGATGCAAGTTGTACTTAGGTGGCTGGTTTGTTTGCTTGCCACACGGTAGTGGGGCCTGGCTTGGTAAGCTATGAGCGGTCTTGTGTTGGAAATGCCACGACTTAGTTGTCTGATGTGTTGATTATGATATGGATTGATGGAGTGTCAGCGGTATTTGATCTTGTCCAAAATGTGACGCCTAACTGTTCTCTCTGCAGGCAGTCCCCAGAGTCGATGGTATTTGTTGTGCTTCCCACGTACGTGCGAGTATGGCTGAATTCCTTTTTTTTTCATGTGGGTACCAGGCGCAGGGCCGTAGCCCAGACATGCTCGGTGACTCCAAAAATGCCTCGGGTCCCGTCGGCATTTCCCTAAAAAAGAGCGCCTCGGGCCCCAGACGATAAACTTAGTTACTCCGTGGAGGGTTAGAGCCTGGGAGACGACCCCCTAGGGCTTGATGAGTACGTCAGTGTCAACCGTGTAGCGTGAATACAGATATTCCCCGGTACACACGTCAGGTTGCTTTGACAGAGCAGTTGCAGCCCGAGACAAGACACACCCGAACAGATCCGCGCTGTCGAATCACGGCCGGCTGAAGTATGCAGTCTCCGGAATCGACTGACTTTGTGAACTTTTAACCGTTTTATAGCCATGTATGTATGGGATCAAATCGGCTCCTAAAAACCTTGAGTGGAATGTTCATGATTTGTTGAAAAAAAGGACTTTTTTAAATTGTAGATTTCTTTTTATATTTCAACTGGATAGATGCGCCGAGCCCACCTGCGCAGCGACGTGTTTTATTTATTTTATCGTAAACCATCGTTCGGACAACATCCGGTTAATGTTACCCTCATATGCTAGTGGTGTTATTTATTTATTTATTTTTGGTAGCACGAGTAGTGTTTGAAATGCAGAAGAGATATCAGTATATAACAATCCTCAGAAAATTAACAAACAAAAACACAAAGCAAAAAAAAAAAAAAAAAAAAAAAAAGGCTGGACGAGCAACACTGTACTCTATTTTAACATTTTTTGAACTTCAAAAATAAGTCATCTATAAGAACAAAATAGACAAACCGTAATAAAAAGGTAAACAATTCTCCATGGAATTATCTTGAAAACTTGAAAAAATCATTTACTTTTATCTTTATTAAAAGAGTTAAATTAATAAAATGATTGATATGGGGGTTGGCGCTTGATAACATAACAAAAAATTGTTATCTTCAGAATTTTGAAGTGAAATGTCTTTTAAAAGAAACCATACTTTTTATTGCGTTAACTACTGCAATTAAAAAAAAAAAATTGCAGTAGTTAAAGCAATAAAAATAAAATAAAGCAAATAAAACAATAAAATTAAATCCTATGAATAGTTTTATATTTGTGCTACGGGATCAATGTATAACAAAGATTGAAATAGTGACACAATCAAACACGCGTGAACTGATATTTATCATACGTCCCACCAACGTGTTGCGGAGCCTATAAGCGCGTCGACCTCACAAAAGTTTTTTAGTTAAATCCGTGCGAGTAGTGACAGCTAAAGACAATGAAAGAAACAAAGGCGAGGTAGCAAATACAACAAGGATGACAATTTATTGTCAAAAATTATAGACGCGTGTGTAAAGTTCGTGGTAGTAGTATTTGGTCTCCAGCTAGATGGGCGATGTCGATAGCTGGTATGTTCGAGTCGTAAGTGCGGTTGGATGATCGTTGCTGGAAGCTGAGATCAGTCGAGATCGTTGAATCGACGTCTCGGTTTTGACAGTACGTTGGGTTAACCGGAGGTGTGTCGAAGTAGTTGCTAGCCTGTACTGCGAGTCGTTCGTAGGCTAGGTGCTACAATGCAGGGCAGTCTGTACGGCGTGTCGTACGTAGATTGGATGCTGCATTGCAAGAGCGTCGTGGTCGAAGTCGGTGTTGGCAGCTTGGTAGCTTACAGTTTGAGCGAGCGTGGTTGCTAAGACTTAATCGCGCCTTAGTACTGCGGACCGGGTGAACGCACGGGGAGATGATGGCTAAGGTTTGCTAGGCCTTAGCAGGTATGAGGTCGAGCGAGCGAACTGGTAAAGCTAGGGCTTTGTCGTGCCCCTAGCTGTGTGGACGTCTTGGAGACGATGGTTATTGCTTTGCCGTGTCAAAGCTGAGCGGGCGTATCGAGATTGTAGCTATGGCTTTGTAGTACCAAAACCCTGCGGACGTATCGAGCAGTAGCTATGACTTTACCGTGCCAAAGCTGTACGGACGTATCGGGCGGTAGTTAAGGCTGTTTCGCACCAAAGCTGTGCGGAGGTGTCGGACGGTAGCTAAGGCTGTTTCACGCCAAAGCTGTGCGGACGTATCGGACGGTAGCTAAGGCTGTTTCGCGCCAAAGCTGTGTGAGCTTATCGGACAATAGCTAAGGCTTTTCGCACCAAAGCTGTGCGGTAGCTAAGGCTTTTCGGACGGTAGCTAAGGCTTTTCGGGCGGTAGCTAAGGCTTTGGGCGCCAAAGCTCTGAACTATCGAGCGAGCAGGCCAGGAGGCCGCGGCTAAGATTTACGTTATCTTAGCGCTGCGCAGGTAGCGAAGTGATAGCTAAAGGCTAATCCGTGCCTTTAGCGCTGCGCGACCGAACGGACGAGCGGAGCCTTCAGTGCATATCAATGCAAAAAAAGGAGAGTGAATCTACCACAAGAAGTGGGATTAAGGCTTGTAGCAAGGCGATTTGTAGAAAAAAAAGAGGGTGAATCTACCACTAGAAGTCGCGGTGAGGGGAATGCAACCACGGTAACGTAGGATTCCAGCCTTGTATGAGCGTTGAAAAAGGCTTGTTGACATTAAGGAGGTGCTATGACACACAGCCCCAGCCGCGTGAATAGGAAATTCTTTTATAAAAAATGGGTGTTGAAATAAAGTGCTTCTTTAACCTGCTATAAGCTGGCGAAGACTATTAATTTCGATTGTCCGCTCGGTTACGCAGTGCTAGAGCCCGAGCTAGCTTAAGCAGACGATTACTCCGATTTTCCGCACGGTTACGCAGTGCTAAAGCTTGAGCTAGCTTTAGTAGACGGTTACTCCGATTGCCCGCACGGTTACGCAGTGCTAAAGCCTGAGCTAGCTTTAGCAGACGGTTACTTCGATCATATACCAACTTCGACGTCGACCTACACCAGCTACCAGTGACGCTCGTCCAGACACACGTCCAACTCTACCTACACCAGCTACCAGCGACGCTCGTCCAGACACATACATCCACGATTCGATCAACACCAAAATACCCGCACCATCATCTAGCTACTTTGCATCCATCCCTACCATTACCAACTAACATCCTCAACCAACTGATCTGAGACTTAATCACCAAAGGACTTATTCCCAAAACTTTATATTGTTTGTAAATACGACAAATAAATTGTCACCTGTTGTTATAATTGTTACCTCGCCTTTGTTTCCTTCATTGTCTTTTGGCTGTTCTTATTCACACGCTTAACCATATTACTCATTTGCGGGGTCGACGTGCTTATCGGCTCCGCAACAATAGCAAATAAAAAGGTAAGTTGGCTAATGCCTATAAGTCGATATGCTGGATTATAAAAACCGGGCAAAAGGGCGAAAAAAAATTACTTAAAAATTACAATTACTTTTTCTTCTTCTTTTTTTTTTTTTTTTTTTTTCTTTAACAAACATAGACTGCGAGGTGTCAGTCGGTCAGTTATTCTTTTTTTTTACTTCTTCTTTTTCTTGGCCTCGAAACGACTAGGACTGCTATTTTTTCTTCTTCTTAGGACCTAGGGCAGTTCGTTCTCAGGTTCCACTTCTTTATCGACAATGTTGGTTTGCTTCACAAATATATATGGACCACTTACAAAATTTCTATCCTTTTTTTTTCTTTCAAACAATTGCTTAAATATTTCCCAAGGTTTTCTTAGGAAATAAAGTCGTGTACCCTGTTTTGGTGAAGGTACGAAATTAAAATAATTAAATGTCATTCAGAAGATATCCAGCCGGCAAATAGGCTGGTACAAATGCCAGCGTTATAGCTTTTTAGTGCTTCGGGAAATTGTTAATTTCTCTAACACTATATATTTTAGGCAACACAAATGAATAACAAAACTTCTTTTAACAACACAACAAAGTAAGGTTTATTATAGTAGCAGGCGTGAAGGAGTGAGAGTGAGAAAGTGTCTCTTTTGCGTCGCTGGTCAGTATTTTGGTCCTTGGTTTGTAGGAAGCGTGTTTGAAGCTAACAGCAGCGGGTGTCGCTGGTCAGTATGTTGGTCCTTGGTTTGTAGGAAGCGTGTTTAAAGCTAACAGCAGCGGGTGGCGCTGGTCAGTATGTTGGTCCTTGGTTTGTAGGAAGCGTGTTTAAAGCTAGCAGCGAGCGAAGTGTTCCAAGTGGAATCAGTGCAGTCATGTGAGAGAGATGTGTTTCTTCTGCTAGCTCCGGGCTCTCTGACGTTGTCCGTTCTACCAAAAAGGGACCAGAAAAAGTAGTTCCTGAGAGGGAGAAGGAATTAATGCGCTTTACCAGTTGATTGGTCAGTGAGTGACCGACTCTTTTAACAGGGGCATTGATTCGCGAAAGGAAATAGATCTGTGGCTGCTACAGCTTTTTCAAATTCTAACCGGATATTATTTTGTATACTTCATATTCTACTCCGGAGAAAGTGACACCCCACGCGGTGAAAATATACAAGACTTTTGAACCAAGTCATTAAAATCTCTCCCACAATAATAAAGGGAAAATTAAGGGAATAGTTTTACAAGCGAATTTCTTTAGTTCCAAGCATAGTACAAAACAAGATCAATTCTCTTTACATAAAATTTACGTTGTTTCACATTCGACGGAGAGAGAAAAATTCTTGAACTGTTCCAAACAAAAACTAATTCTCTTCTGACGAAAATCCGCCCAATCTTCAAAAATTACAAGACAGCCTCGTTTTCAAAAAATGGTTGAAAACTCAAAGTTCTGCCCATGCGTGATTGCCAAAAGAAAATTCAAAAACACTGCTGTTACCAGGAAAAACCGAATTATTAAAGAAACAATAAATTCGTATTAAAGGCAACGCTATTTACGAACATAGAAATATAATATTGACCAATCTATACCATATATTGGGTATTATAATATTTTCAAAGTATTGTAGCAGAAAGAACTTCGTATTTTTGTTTGGCGCGTAAATTAATTTGACCGTTATGGTCGTCGCATATTTCACCCAATGAGGATGACTTATCCTATTCTGCCTGGACCATTTTTTCCCGGGCAACATAAAAATGGTGAAAGCCCACCAAACTCACTCATCCTCAGAATCTTTCGAGCAGGACGTACGTACTTTCTGTCCGCTCCCTTCATAGCTCCACTAGGAGAGCCATCTAATTCATGGATCTTTGAGTCTACCCTTTTAGACCAAAGGTTCCCAGTTGAATACGAATTAGATGCATTTATTCCGCCACTTACAGAAACACTTTTATGTCGCCTCTAACTTTTGCTATGTCTACAGCGACGCTTAAAAATCGCTCAGACATTCAGCTACTTCATTCCTGGACAACCTTTTAGGAGACCATTTTGCCTCTCCCACAGCAAACAAGACCATGCATTTATGGCTGAATATTCATTGCTGTTCTAAAATCAACAACTCAATATTTGCCTTGACTGTACCGACGCATACTCTGCTCAAACATTTAGCTGCTTTAATCTTTCTCAATTCAATAAGTATTTTCTTCCACCCACTACGGCGACCAGAACAAAGGTTTCCTTTCCAACAAACCTTTATTAAGCTTCTAAATTGAAAACCTTTCGGTATCTTCGTTTCGATGGATATATTTTACTTTTAATATTAATACAACAAGAGGCTGTAGTGGAAGGGAAAATTTCGTATTTTAGTTTGGCGCGCAATTTAATTCGACACATCATTTTACCCGATCAGGATGACCTATCCTATTCAGCCCAGCAAATCGGGTAAGCTTCCAAACCCACTCTCTTTGGCTGGAGAACGCCGTCAAGTGCAGACGTCACACTGGCCGTTCTTCAATAACATTCTTTTTAACTGGACAACGCCAGCCAGTGCAGACGTCTCACTGGGGGCTCTTAAATAGCAGCAGCAGCAGCATAGACACACGAGGGAACCCATCTAATTTATGGATTCCTTGCAAGGAATCCTAATTGAATATAAATTAGATGCATTCAACATGCCTTGCACAGGCACAACTTTATGTCACCCCAAAATTGGCTATGTCAACGCGATGCTTTTATTCCGCTCTCGACACCTAGCTTATCAATTCACCTCTGGGCCACTTTAATGGAGACAACGCAAACTCTCCACCAGACGCACAAAATTCACGGTGACTCGAAAGTTCAATTCCTCCAACTGCAACATGTCTTTCGTTGAACTACAGCGAACACAATCCCTCACACGTCCGACGACGCACGCTGCCATCTCAAACTTCTCAACTTCTCATAACTCAATTTCGTGTCAGTACTCACAATCTTACTCACCACGAGTCTTGCAGCACCAAAAGCAAACCCAATATTCCATGCTGCAGAATAAAACTTATTTAAAAAAATACAAAAAAAAAAAGAAAAAAAAAAGGTGTTGAATCTACCAATAGAAGTGGAGGTGAGGCGAATGCAACCACGAATAACGTAGGATTCTTTTCCTCGTATGAGCTCCGCAAAGAACGTGCCAGATATTTGCCAATGCCTCCCAACAGACACGGTTTGACACAAGGTCAAAAGCCCGAAGGCCGATTAAAGTGGCGATAAAGGGGAGGGGAGGTCAGGAACGAGCTGAGACTCGAACCCTGCTGGTCTATGCTGCTGATCGGCTCACTTGGTACAGTTTACGGCTTAAAATAGACGCGAGGTCTAGTGCCATATGTGGGATACAAAGGGGACAAAACTGCTGCTCGCCCACCCGAGTTTAGCCTAGTCGAAACTAGGAGCCTAAAGGCCTCAAGTCTGCCATTGTTCCTTTTGCAGGGCCACGCTCCGGACCGAAGTCCAGAACAAGCTCCGGGGTGTTCTCCGGAAAGAACGTGCCAGATATTTGCCAATGTCTCCCACCAGACACGGCTTAACACAAGGTCAAAAGCTCGAAGGCCGATTAAAGTAGGGATAAAGGGGAGGGGAGGTCAGGAACGAGCCGAGACTCGAATCCTGCTGGTCTATGATGCTGATCGGTTCATTTAGTGCAATGTGAGCCTGATAAGCCAAGCAGTTTCACGAACCCATATGTGGGTCCGGGCACGTATGCCAGTTTACGGCTTAAACTAGACGCTCGATCTAGTGCCATACGTGGGTTACAAAGGAGACAAAACTGCAGCTCGCCCACCCGAGGGGAGCCTAGCCGAAACTAGGAGCCTAAAGGCCTCAAGTCTGCCATTGTTCCTTTTCCAGAGCCACGCTCCGGACCGAAGTACAGAACACGCTCCGGGGTGATATTTGTCGCTGCCTCCCACACAGACACGACTTGACACAAGGTCAAAAGCCCGAAGGCCGATTAAAGTGGGGATAAAGGGGAGGGGAGGCCGGAAACGAGCCGAGACTCGAACCCTGCTGGTCTGTGCTACTCATCGGCTCACTTAGTGCAATGTGAGCCTGATGAGGCAAGCAGTTTCACGAACCCAAATGTGGGTCCGGGCACGTATGCCAGTTTACGGCTTAAACTAGACGCTCGGTCTAGTGCCGTACATGGGGGACAAAGGAGACAAATGTGCAGCTCGCCCACCCGAGGGTAGCCTAGTCGAAACTAAAAAGGCCCTAAGTCTGCCATTGTTCCTTTTGCAGAGCCACGCTCCAGACCGAAGTCCAAAACAGGCTCCGGGGTGTTCTCCGGAAAGAACGAGCCCACGAGCGTTGAAAAAGGGCTTGTTTACATTAAGAAGGTGCTATGACACACAGCCCCAGCCACGTGTATAGGAAATTCTTTTATAAAAATGGGTGTAGCAATTAAGTACTTTTTTAACCTGCTATAAGCTGGCGACGACTATTAATTCCATTTTTATAAAGTTATTTCTGGTCGAAGTGTTTTGTAAATATTGTTCATTTGAATTTATCCCTTTTTTTTTTAGCTGTAACGGGATGTCAAGGTCGTAAAAAAGGCTTAGTCATTTCCGGCCGTACCCGGATTTAATTTTCCTAAGGCGAGCGAGTAATCCGATCTGTTTACGTTTATCGGCAGGTCGCGGCAAGGTAACCAAAGAGACTCGAACTCATTCGTAAAAGGTTTGCTCATTTAGCTTGCTAACCATTATAACTGGTGTGTTTTTATGTTAGGGCATAGTTTTCTTTTTTCTTGTTTTAATTCAATTTGAATTTTTTAAATTTATTTATTCGTTCCCTAGACACCACCTGAGGTGCCCGACCAGTGTGTTGTTGTGTTAGGGCTTGATCTGTAAGTCGAATATAACTGTTCAAAAATTATTCGCATTAGATGGGACCGTGTGTAAAAACAAACTGTTCAACAAATACACAAAAAGTAATTACGAACAGAGTGACTTGCCATTAAAATCAATCAATCATTCTTTCATTTGTTTGAATTTCAAGGAATGGTTTTAGTTTAAAACTTTTTATACCACTCTACTTTCATGAAATTTATAAGAGGACATAAAAGACCTGCTCATTTTTTATTTTATTTCCGTTTTTTTTCGGTCCCATGTTTCGTTTTCAATATTTCTAAGTAACCTTCGAAAATTAAAACTAAGTTGGGCGTAGACAAATCGTATGCATGTATGTCGAAAAGCGAGGAAAAAAAACTGAAATAAAATAAATAAATAAATAAGTAAAACCAAAAAAAAAACTCCGTTTGCTACCCTCCATTCTTTCTTCTATAATATAAAAGCCGACTATTCTCCGATCTCTGAGAGGACCGAAAACAAGCCGGACTTTCCCTGATGATGGGAAGGGAACTAAGCTAATGGGACAAAAGAAAAGCAGGGTGGGGCGCGGTGAGGGAAGGCAAAATGGATTATACCAATGAGATTCCAAGATCTTCAGAAAAGTGGGTTTGGATCGAGGGTTAGACTACGAAAAAGAATGGGGGGAGGGCGGGGAAGATCTTGGTGGCTAACAACTTGATCCAAAGTGGCAAGGTTTAGAGACATCAAGCCTACTTACCTTCCTCAGTGTCGACTAAGGACCGGAAATCCTCGGGAGTTGGGATGCCAACAGCGTGACTCAGAGAGCCAGTGCCGAGTTCAGTGGTAACTCTGCCATCTCTGGACAGTTCTCCGACATCCATGGGATGTCCTATAAAAGGAAGGGTGCACGTAAATAGGGACCCTGCCGGAGCTGTACGATACATTTTCTTTAGTGAGGCGTGCTCCATTTCCGCCAGCCTCACTCCCACCTCGGCCAAACTTGCCTTATCCAGAAATTGCCATACGGCTGCCAGCCGAGCAAACGAAGGTGGACACGATGGGTGCACTCCGAAAGTTCAATGGATTTGTGACCGGAAGGTCGTTAACTTTTTTCAAATCAATTAAAGTCTTCAATGCCTTTTTAAGTGAGTAGTCAAAGTTGGCCTCTACTGCGCCTGATGAGCACAGGGCTGCTCCTCCTATCTCCTTTGACATGGGTACTGGGTTCCTTGGTGAAACGGATTGGCCCCAGTTGACCTCTTTGACGGGTCGTTTTATTTTTAGTGGGAGTGGTGAATCCTCCGACTCGGAGTCTTGTGCTGAAAAGGGAGCGAGATCCTGTGATGGTCTCCAGTGTGTTGGTCTCTTTGGGTGCATCCACTCTGGAAGTAGTCGCTTTGAGAGTCTTAATATTGGGGTTGTCTCTCTCCTGCTTGTCCGGTCTGCTGTTCTTTTTCCTAGAAACTGTCTTCCATCTTTCCTCTTGGTCGAGAGTATTGGTTTGTGGATTGGTGAGTTTGGGGAACCGTGTCTTGTCGGTCGCATTTTCCACAGCTGCAGTCTTGGGATCGGCCGCCTGCTGGTTGGGTTCTTTGCGGACAGAATTTCTCTAAATACCCCACTTGTTTATTAGACTAACAGTGTGGCTTCTTGCCTTCAACCAACACCATCAACTGCTTGTCCTTGTAGTTGATGGCGTCGGGGTGGTTTGGAAGCCATCCCTTTTCCGGAATATTTAGAAAATGTAATCCCCGTGCATTAGACGAGAGCTGGTAATCATTGTGGATACGTCCTCTATTTTGCCGTAGGAGCTTAGGAATGCGACCAGCACGTCTCCCGACAGGTCTATTGATACTTTACAGACTGTAACTCGAATCTTGCAAGTGCACATACTCGGGTTGCAGTTTATAGTTGTTTGTAATTCAATTTCTACCAGCCAGTTTAGCCGCTTGCTCTGCTATGGGCAGCAGAATCTCCTACGTAGCGACACTTCACATACTGAAGTATTTACACGGAACGCCTGCTGCTCGGAGGACTTCTTCAAATGCTTCCCTTAGACCGGTTATTCTCCTTGTATTGTCGTCTGACACTACTTGCTTAATTCCGGGATAGGCAGGATGGTGTTGCCGTTGAAATATTGAGGATATTTTTCAACTCTGTCCCGTTCATAATCCTTTTGACTCTTTTGTGGAGCTCTACATGGAGATGAGGTGGCCGGGCTATCTGCTGGTTTGTATCAAGGTTTTTGTGCCGGTGGTATCGACGCATCCAGTGCATCTAGTGATTCTGGACTGGTGGGGATAGTTTCCTTGTTGGTTTCTGCCGGGCCTGTTTTCTTCCTGGGGCGACTTTTTGATGACGACCGACGTGCGGTAGTTGTTCGTTCAGATCTCAACTCGTGACTGCTGCTACCGTCTATGGTTGTTATTCAGCAACCAGGAGGGAGGTGGGTACTTTCGTGGCCATTGCTATAATACCATGGTCTGCCGGATGATCAGGTTTTAGTAGCTGACGTCACTATCTGTGGATATCTGTTTTATTTAGTACACGGCGTAAGTCAGCGTTAACTCTGTTTCAGAACCAAACATGCCTTCCCCATGTGTTGTACCAAAATGCAAAGGGAATTATAAAAATGGCCCCAGAGTTCATTGTTTTTCGTTTCCAAAAAGTAAGCATTTATTTGATAAATGGAAACATGCCATTAATTATTTTATTTATTTTCTTCTCTTTTCTATCCCCAGCTAATGACTGGAAATCAGTAGAAGAATCAATACCATCCAGACCACAGCATTGTTAAGACCAAATAGAATACTGAGAAGAGACCTGGAGACCCAAGGTGTTGAAATTATTATTTTTTTTTTTGAATGATGGAGGTTTCTGTTGACAGGACGTTTTTGCCTTCACCGAAGGAAGTGGATTAGTGACGTGACCGGAACTAACACGTTGAAGCAGGAAATAGGAAACTTGGGCTTTTTTTTCTGGAGAAGACTTTGGTGGGAGCGGACCGCTCAAAAAGTAGATCCGAGCTTGACCGCTGAGAACTATGTAGTGTGAACAAAATTCCTATCTAATATAAATTATTAGAAAATATATAAGAAAGTTATGAGTCATCCTCGAAACGGCCGCGTATCCGGATGTAGAGAGGCCGAGGATAAATGGAGAAGGCAGGATGGCAGGAGTTGAGCATGTGACTTCGGCTTGGCAAGACGAAGCAGAAGCAATTAGGGTCTCCACGAGGTGAGACATGGCTAAAGAGAGCCTGGAAAGAAAAGGGTGTTAGCAGACCACCCAACTCTACAAACAGAACCCAGAAGACATTTTTGAGCTCTACGAAACCAAATGTCCACAGCCCCCTGAAAACAGTCTTAAACACAACCAAAAAATATACGGAAATACAACAGGATATTCTCCAACCAAAAATAAGTGTATTAAACAATAACTTTGTTCTCTTTAAAACTGTGGCGATTTAGGAATTAACAGAAAAACTCCCAACCGGATATTGACTCGTTGGCTGCCAGATACAAAATGTATAAATGCGTCGCCACGCATAAGGCTCCACGCATCCATCCGGTTAAAATTAAAAAAAAGAAAAATAATAAAATGTAAAGTAGCCAATGAGAAGCGGTCGCGCCAAAATTAGAAGAATTTTGGAGTGGCGAATTTGGAGCCGGTGAAAAGAGATAAATACTCAGGTTTTCTGTGAACCTCTCTCTTTTCGGGTAGTGACGTCGAACCGACAACACCGTTTTTACTATCTGGTGTTTGGGCACCACGCTGTGTCTTGGGACATAGCGTTGGTTAGTCCATTCACCAGGTAAATAAAGGAAAGTATGAAAGAAACGTTTTCGTCTTTTATCTGTTCTTATCTTCCCTTTTTATATTTCTTTTGGACCTTCTTTGGGCAAGGCATTGCACCGGCCAGTCAACGTGGGGTAAAGCAAAATAACCAAAATATGGAGTCAGATAACTTACGGCAACACAGCCTTGCCCTTAGCCACTGACCTTCATAAAAATTTTAAACCCCACATTGGTAACCTCGACGCTAAAAACTTTTAAACCCCAACATTGGTTAACCCCGACGCAAAAAAAAAAAAAAAAAAAAAAAACCTTTAAACACCACATTGGTTAACCCCGAACACGTGAATGAACACCCGGAATAAAGAAGACATCCCAACAAGAAATTTTAAAAAGAAAAAAAAAACAACAAGAACATCAAAACTGGAGACAGACGACTTTCCACATGGAACAAAAACGAAAAAAACAAAAAACGAAAAAAAAAAACGAAGAACAACAACAACAACAGCCAGCGAAACATTAAAAAAATTTCAAATTCTCCCGCGGAACTAACTTCTGGCAAACAAAATTGGACGTAAAATACCAAGCACGTGGAATTTCTTTCAGCAAAACATTATCTTTCAACACTTTCTACTTCCCAACTTGCAAAATAAGGTAACTTTTTTTAAACTTTCACTCACCCTACTTCTATTTCGGTTTCTGTCGCCACATGGTTTATCTCTCCCACTACCTCACTAATACACCAACACGACTGCTAGGAATTCCAGAGAACCCCCCAAAAAACTCACACTACTCCTCTGAAATATACTGCTACTTCTGTAAGCCACCTTCTTGGCTCATAACCTTTTTATTCCCAAAGTGACATATTTATAAAAAAACAAAAAAAACGTACCACGAGGTAGACAAAAAAAAAGAAAGATTTCCAGCAAATACTAGCGACTAAAAAAAAAAAAAATAAATAAATAAAATAAATAAATAAAAATAAAGAAAAGTAGTCACAACTATAAAAAATGCAACGTTTAAACAAGCGAGCGAACACACACACACAAAAAAAACAAAAAAACAACATAAAAACTCACGGATAAAAAAATTAAAAAATAAATAAAAATTACTCCCGGATATTAAAAGAAAAAGTTCCAAAGAAAAAGCAAAAGAGTTAATGAAGAATAATCCTCTCAAATCAGACGAATACATTCAACAACTCTATGTATTACCGGAATTAATGCACATAAGAAAAAAAAAATGGAAAAAAACTGTCATATCCAACGAGTCCTAGTTTTCCAGCCACCCTAAACAAATTACCAAAATTATTGAACATTTGCAAATAAGATACAAGAATTTGATAAATGATCCTCCTAGAAAATAGGACAATTAAAAATCAATACAATCTTTTTGCAAAAAAAAAAAAAAAGCGGGTTGGCTGGACACAAAAAAATAAATTAAAAAAAAACAGGTTGGCTGGACACACACAAAAAAAAAAAAAAAAAAAAAAAAAATTTTTAATTTAAAAAAATTTTTAAAGAGAGCCGTGACACCCTTACAAATATTCATTTTTTCTCTAAGAATCCTCCAAGCTCCGCTTTTCGGGTGGCGATGTATTGTGGCGATTTAGGAATTAACAGAAAAAACTCCCAACCGGATATTGACTCGTTGGCTGCCAGATACAAAATGTATAAATGCGTCGCCACGCATAAGGCTCCACGCATCCATCCGGTTAAAATCAAAAAAAAAGAAAAATAATAAAATGTAAAGTAGCCAATGAGAAGCGGTCGCGCCAAAATTAGAAGAATTTTGGAGTGGCGAATTTGGAGCCGGTGAAAAGAGATAAATACTCAGGTTTTCTGTGAACCTCTCTCTTTTCGGGTAGTGACGTCGAACCGACAACACCGTTTTTACTATCTGGTGTTTGGGCACCACGCTGTGTCTTGGGACATAGCGTTGGTTAGTCCATTCACCAGGTAAATAAAGGAAAGTATGAAAGAAACGTTTTCGTCTTTTATCTGTTCTTATCTTCCCTTTTTATATTTCTTTTGGACCTTCTTTGGGCAAGGCATTGCACCGGCCAGTCAACGTGGGGTAAAGCAAAATAACCAAAATATGGAGTCAGATAACATACGGCAACACAGCCTTCCCCTTAGCCACTGACCTTCATAAACACTTTCAAATCCCACAAAACTGTTGACCACTAAAGGAATATGCTTTAGCAACTCTTTCACACTTCTCATATAAACGTATTTAAACGTCTTACCCTGTTGCTTATTCTTTCTTTTATTCGACCATGTAGGGGTGTCGTTAAATTTCCCATAAATATCATTTTAATCCATCGATTGAACGCTAAAAGTTACTACCACTTCAAGTCAGTGTGTGCCTTTGGGAATAATGGCAATTAATATGTGACTCCATATTCCCTAGTGTTCTTGAACTGGAGCCTAACCACTAGTTGCGAGTTCGTGTCATACCCAAGACACTCATTTTGAGGTTTATCTTACCCTTCTCAAGGGGATACAATCGGCATATTATAAACCCCACCAACAGGGTTAGGGTTGAGTTTTGTTTGTATAGTAAATTGCTCCCTCTCTTTAAAGAATATATATCACAATGATGGGTACTCTGTTCTTTCCAGATCTCCAGAACTGGAGCCTCATCACTCAAGCAAATGAAAAAATAAATAAAGAAATAAAGAAAAAAAAAATTCTCATGTCATTTGAACATTCATTTCTTAAGTGCCTATTGAACAACTATCTTGACTACTCTAGAGAGAATACAGTCAGTCTAAACAAGTAGTAGCAGATTCTCATTGGTTCCCAGGTACTGCAGGTCATGTTCGACACCTAAGCTAAGCTTAGTGAACTACAGTCAGCGTATTTTAAGCTAAGTCCCACCAACAAGGAGTTAGGGTCAATTCAGATAACATTTAGGGTAACCGTAGGTCGAGAAAAATGTGAAGAAAAACAAAAGCCAAATAAACGATGTTTGGTGCTTTTTTTTTTCTTTTTAAATACCTTTTCTAGAAGTCATATTTTTGTTTGTTGACAATTCTATATTTCAACCAGAACACAGTCAAATTTTCTACAAATTATAGGACCTAAAAAAGCAGTTAATTGCTACAATTAGCCGAAAAAAATATTGCTCCAAAAAACACCAGAAATGCAAACACTTAAATTGATCCACTTTTCGAGCCAAAAATTCTATAAATACCAAAAACACTTTTGCTGGGTAGTTCAGTCATAATTTCTGCTGGAATCTTTGATAGTCAACATGCTGAACTCAAAAACATTGATCGTGGGAATCAAATTTCACCTCATAACAAGTAAGTATCAGGTTGGTTACTTTGGGTTATGGAAATTAACTTATAACATGAGGACAGATAATATTACCATTCATACAAAACTGGCAATTGAGGTTGTAAAGTTCTGTTGCCTCTTGCTATATTAAAAGAAAATAAATAATGAAGGCGTTGACGAAAATATTGATAGTTTTCAAAGGGGAAGCTTTAATGCCAGCTTGAGATGAAGTTTTCCTTTGCGCTGTCAGTAATAATAGAAGGAAAGTTGTAAATAGCCGGGCAGGAATTAAGTACTCAGCCAGAAGCTTCGAGGTCCATTTTGGGAGGGAGAACTAATTGATAAGGATGGTATCCTAAAGGAAGCAGAGAAGCAAATGTTAAATGTGCTCTCCCGAGATGAAAAGTCCCTCTGTCTGCTGTTGGAATCGGCCAGAGAGAGAGAGAGAGAGAGAGAGAGAGTGTTCTCTCTCGTGTCGGTTGGTCTGTCCTTGCTGCTAGCAAGGAGGAAGCGAAAAGAGAAGTATGTGTTCTGTAATGTTGGCTGGCTTGTCCTGTGGCTAGGAGGCGAAGGGAGGGTGAGAAATGGTTAGCGCAGCCTTTTATGTTGCCCCGGAGAGGTGACTCATTAGGTGAAATATATAAATTCGAACTCCAACGGCCAAAGCAATTCCCGCACAAAATAATAATTTTAAATTCTTTCTGTTACAAATTAAACATTCTCCAGTCGCCAATTTACAACTATCAGCGAAACATCCGAC
Organism: Sepioteuthis lessoniana; assembly: GCA_963585895.1. NCBI lineage: Eukaryota > Metazoa > Mollusca > Cephalopoda > Myopsida > Loliginidae > Sepioteuthis > Sepioteuthis lessoniana. Next base: position 47,310 of record CAUZXS010005058.1, on the reverse strand, counting down.
GTATTTTTTCTACATATATTGATATATCAATACTATTATTGCAACTAACGCTATATTCGCTGCTTTTTCCCTGCTGCCAGAAAATTACTACTACATTATAGATCATCAAACACGATTTCGCTTAAACACATGAATGCAGGATAATCACTTTTGTACATACAACACTTAATTTTACCATAGGTTTGTTGAAATTCACTTTAGTCAGAAATAAGAGATGGACCAGAGGTTATCTGCCCGAAACCATTTTTTGTAGAGGTGAGTTATCTGCCCTTAGACTTTTTTTTTAGTTGTTGTTATTACAAAATAAATGGGTAAATAGTAGGACAGACTAGGTTCTTCAACCTTGATGAGGCAACTAGTCTAGGAGAAGGAAAACTCTGAATTCAAACCTGTTAAACTCCGCTTAAAAATTGACCTTGTGTCATATCCTGCCCGAGCGGAGGGGTTGGTAAATAGGGTTATTACAAAATAAATGAAACACCTCGTGTGTAGATAAATGCCCTGACGTGTTGCTTCGTTATTTGACTGGAAGTTATCTCATGTCTAAATTAACTGCGCTTGCCAGAAAGAAAAAGCTATGTCTCCTTTAATTTTAAGGGTTTAAGTCAACAAATTCCCAACAAAAGGTTATGGGCCCAGAAAGCGCGAGCCCAGAAATGCGATTCACTTTGAGCACATTTTTTCTGCCATCTTTAATTTGTCGTTCTCGGAAGAAGTTTTTGTGTCGTTTATGATTTAAATATTTTTTATATCACTTATAATTGAATTATTCTTGAACATAGCGATTGAGACGAAACTTGTTAATCTTGTACCGCGGAATGGGACAAATTATGCTACTTGGAAAGTACAATGCAAAATGACATTAATAAGAGATGATTTTTGGAACGTCATTAATGGAACAAAAACTGTTCCCGATTCTAGAACAGAAATGGGATTATATGCGAAGTATTTATCGCGCAAAGATCGCGCATTGGCGACGATTGTACTCTCTCTAGAACCGTCACTTTTGTACCTAATTGGGGATCCAGACGATCCGGGAGTAGTATGGAAAAAAATTAGCTGACAGTTTCAGAAGAAGACTTGGGCTAACAAACTTGCATTAAGGAGGATATTATATTCTCTTAAACTGAAGGAAGGTGATTCTGTTCATAATCACATAAAATTGATGACAGAAACATTCGATGAGTTATCTATTATCGGAGATTCCCTTAATGAGGAAGATAGAGTTGTACATCTCCTGGCTTGCCTTCCCGAATCTTATGATATGTTAGTGACAGCACTTGAAGTAAGTCAAGATGTACCTAAATGGGCTTTAGTCACAGAACGACTGCTATACGAGGAAAATAAAATGAGAGAAAAACAAACTGGTAGTGCTGAGTCAAAAGCCATGAAATCAAAACACCATATTAACAAAAAGGGACCAAAATGTTTTCACTGTGGTAAATTTGGACATCTGAAACGTAACTGTCGTCTACTCGGAGAAGACTATTGTCACGTGATGGCTCACGGAGACGAGGAGGTGGGAATGATACCCTCCCCCCGTTGAACTAAAATTATCTAGCAGTCAAAAAGTGACCGTTATGAGAGAATGTGGGTCACACAGATGTTCGCACTTAAGTGACCTTGGGTCGCCGGACATCGGAAGGGGAAGGAGAAAATGAAGCCAAATGATTGGCGGGGGACCCCAAACAGAAGTGGGGTTCCCTTCCCCTCAACGGAAGTAAATACAAAAAAAGGCAGTTTTTGGACAAGTCTCGTGGCAGACGGACGATAGCCATTTCACTCCGGGCTAAAGACAAAAAGACTGAGACATGAGAGACCTGAGTCTCTCAAGCCAGCATTAAAAACAGTACCACGTCTATTAGCCCGTGAAAGAAGAGAAATTCTCCAGTGGAACCCCGTCAAAAGATAAGTAACTTTGGGACATTTTTCCGTTACACCCAAAATTTGTTTACCACTCTCTCTCAATTTGAAAAAGGATAAAAGCCAAGAAAAGACATTTATATTCATGGACTATCCTATTATATATCTTTGACATTTTGAACATATATATGTATATAACCGTAGTAAAGAACCTATGTATTTTCATTTTGCCATGTGGTCTATGTTATTATTTCATGCTTTCCTTTCAGCTTCTATTCGCCTTACATTATCTTGCTTAGAACTGTCCTATTAATTCCTAAAGTATCACACGGGAAACCGGAGTCGCCGACTATAGCAATATTAATATTATCACAACTAAGACCTATAGGCCCGTATTCTTCTATTATCTAAGGGGGAGAAGTTTAGCGGCCTGGTGGGTGTGTGATAGTGTGAAATTTTGGACCCCTTTGCCAGCGGTGGCCAGTCTGGCCCTAAATTATTCCCTCACGTAATATGCCAGTTCTTATCTGCCTGAGAAAAGAACTCTGAACAGGACTTATTTCGGTAGGGGATCAAGTGCCAACCTGCCCCGTCTTCACACGTGCGAAAATAAAGTCCCATTTTGGGATTATCGCAATTTCGCGTCAGCAGACCTAAAATGGTGTCTCGTCCGGGGATATTTTAATCTTTTATTCCTGACCCCAGACCTTTTATGGGGGCTCGTTTCCGGAATGATTATTATTAATAATATTTATTGCTAGTAGTCGTGTGACAATTCCTGCCGTTTAAATCTACCCTGGGAGACCGTGAAAGAAAAAAAGGAATATTGTTGAAACAGTCAAATTACTTGTTGATATCACTGTTTGGAAAAAATTTTTAAAAAATGGACAAAATAGAGAACTTTTTAAAAGAACCCTCCATGGAAAAGTTGGAGAAGCTGAGAAAAAGCGAGATAATAAAAATTGGCGAGAAGCTTGAGTTAAATGTTGAAAAAACTATGAGGAAACATGAACTCGTTATAAAAATAGCAAGACACATGGTCGACGAAAATGTTTTCGAGGAAGCAGTATTAGAAGAGCTACCAACGGAAATGATAAGAATGACTCCAGAAGAAATTGAACTGGAGAAAATTAAAATACAAGCACAAATGGAACTACAGAGAAATAAAATGGAACTGGAGAAAATAAAAATTCAGCAAGAAACAAAGCTGCGAGAAGTCGACTTGGCAATAAGAGGACGCAAAGAAAGCCATGACAGCTTCGAAGTAACGAAGCAAGCGAGGCTAGTCCCAAAATTTGAAGAAGCCAACGTGGACGGAAACTTCGCACATTTTGAGCAAACTGCGCTAAATCTTGGATGGCCGAAAGAATGCTGGTCGATGCTACTCCAAACTGTGCTGACAGGAAAAGCACAGAGAGCATACGCAACTCTGCCCACAGAAAATTGCGCCGACTATGATTTGGTGAAAGCAACGGTTCTTAAAAGCTTCGAATTGGTCCCAGAAGCTTATAGACAGAAATTCAGAACACAGAGAAAAACTGAAAACCAGTCTTATGTGGAATTTCTGCGGGAAAAAGAGAACGCGCTGGATAAGTGGTGTGACTCTAAGAGGATAGACGGAGATGCTGAGAAACTCCGGCAGCTAATATTAGCTGAAGAATTTTTAAACTGTGTGCCAGAAGAAGTCAGGGTTCACCTAAGTGAAAGAAAAACTGACGTGACCTATGAAATGGCCGCACTAGCAGACGAATACATCCTCACACACCGAAAGACGAAGGAAAAAACCTTCACAGGAAACAGAGTGAAGTTTAAAGCTGAGTTAAGACCTAAGGAAGAAAATGGAAGGACCTTCCAAAGTAGCAGCAGAACAGTGGTCTGCTACAAATGTGGAAAGTCTGGTCACATAGCGATAAGGTGTCAGCTTGGAAAAGGTCCTGAAAGAAACCAGACCCAGCCGAGAAAACCTCAAGGAGCTGTAACAATACCTAGAGGGAACCAGTCCTATCGACCCTGGACGAAAAAAGGGATGATAAGAGGCCCACACGGAGGACCAGTGGAAGTCTCAATTTTACGAGATACCGGAGCATCTCAGTCGTTACTTCTACGAAATAAATTACCTAAAAGGGTAATAGAAGCAACACGTGAGACTGTGATGATAGAGGGTATCGGCGGAAAGAGGGTAAAAATACCGCTGTGTAAAATAACACTGAAGTCCCAGTGGAAAAATGGACCAATTAAAGTTGGTGTGGTAGACAAGCTACCGATGAAAGGAATTTCCCTCATACTGGGAAATGAAGTAAGAACAAAAAAGTGTCACCCGGAAAAGATGGCGAAAATAAGCGCCATAAATGAAGATGGAAAGATGGCGAGGATGAACTCCAAACATGGAAAGAAGATGACGAAGAAAGAGAACGCCAAACAGGAAGACAAGATGGCGGCTGAGCCACGTGGGCGGCGCAAACGACATGGTCGCTCGCAGAGGGAGAAAGTGGAAAGGAAAGAAGTGAACCTTCCACCCCTCAATAAACAAGAAGATAAAAGGACCAGTCGTCAGAAAAAGGATGAAGGTCCAACGAATATTAGGAATAAATTCCCTAATACTTATCGAGAGGATAAGAGAAAAATAAGAGGACCCTCACACAGGGCTAAGGAAGAATTTAAGAAGGGCGACGAAGTCCTGCTACTATCATCAAATAAAGGACCACACTGTGATGGACAATATGTAGGTCCCTATGTTGTAACACGGAGGATAGACAAGAGGACATATAGGATTGATACCCACGAGGGAAGGAAGCAGACACAAGTGTGTCATGCAAACAAATTAAAAAGAGATGTCCGTCAAGAAGGCCCACCTCGAAAAATTAAGAACTCGGAAATGCCGAATAAATTCGAGGAAAAATTAGGCCAGTTGTCTGTTTCAGAGAGAGAGGGCTTAGAAAAATTAATAAAAAAGTACCCAAGTTTATTTCTCTAACGCCCCACGAAAATGTAGTAGCAGAATATTCTTTCATAGTTGTTGAGAAAAAGAAAGAGAGAGAGAGAAACTAAACAAAATGAGGAATTCTCGTCCCCAATGTTGAAATATGAGATGGACGAGAAAGTGGTTCGTCAACAAGTGACGAATAGGGGAAAGAGAGAAAAGAAAAGGAAGTTTTCTCCCCAAAGCTTGACAATTAAAACTATAAAGTCGTCAAAAGTGACGAAGAAAGAAAGAGGGAGTTACCTCCTCAAGATTTGAAATATGATACGGCCAAAAGCCGAGAGAGAAAAAGAAAGAAAGGAAAACGAGATTAAAGAAAAAGGAAAAGGGAGAGAGAGAGAGAAAGAAAGAGAAGAGAAATTGTTTTCCCCTATAGTGAAAATTAGGAAGGACGAAAAAAAAAGGAAAAGGAAAGAATTCGTCAAAGCGTGAAGAAGAAAGGGGATGAAAGAAAAGTAAAGTGAGAAAAAAAAAAAAGGTGAAAGAAAAGGAGAAAGAACAGTGAATTGAATTGCCTTTTTTTTTCTATGGTATTTCTATTCATCTCCCTTTCTTCTCTTAAGCGAGGAGGTGTCACGTGATGGCTCACGGAGACGAGGAGGTGGGAATGATACCCTCCCCCCGTTGAACTAAAATTATCTAGCAGTCAAAAAGTGACCGTTATGAGAGAATGTGGGTCACACAGATGTTCGCACTTAAGTGACCTTGGGTCGCCGGACATCGGAAGGGGAAGGAGAAAATGAAGCCAAATGATTGGCGGGGGACCCCAAACGGAAGTGGGGTTCCCTTCCCCTCAACGGAAGTAAATACAAAGAAAGGCAGTTTTTGGACAAGTCTCGTGGCAGACGGACGATAGCCATTTCACTCCGGGCTAAAGACAAAAAGACTGAGACATGAGAGACCTGAATCTCTCAAGCCAGCATTAAAAACAGTACCACGTCTATTAGCCCGTGAAAGAAGAGAAATTCTCCAGTGGAACCCCGTCAAAAGATAAGTAACTTTGGGACATTTTTCCGTTACACCCAAAATTTGTTTACCACTCTCTCTCAATTTGAAAAAGGATAAAAGCCAAGAAAAGACATTTATATTCATGGACTATCCTATTATATATCTTTGACATTTTGAACATATATATGTATATAACCGTAGTAAAGAACCTATGTATTTTCATTTTGCCATGTGGTCTATGTTATTATTTCATGCTTTCCTTTCAGCTTCTATTCGCCTTACATTATCTTGCTTAGAACTGTCCTATTAATTCCTAAAGTATCACACGGGAAACCGGAGTCGCCGACTATAGCAATATTAATATTATCACAACTAAGACCTATAGGCCCGTATTCTTCTATTATCTAAGGGGGAGAAGTTTAGCGGCCTGGTGGGTGTGTGATAGTGTGAAATTTTGGACCCCTTTGCCAGCGGTGGCCAGTCTGGCCCTAAATTATTCCCTCACGTAATATGCCAGTTCTTATCTGCCTGAGAAAAGAACTCTGAACAGGACTTATTTCGGTAGGGGATCAAGTGCCAACCTGCCCCGTCTTCACACGTGCGAAAATAAAGTCCCGTTCTGGGATTTTTGTCAATTTGCCGTCACACTATAAAGAAAGTGTAAAAAAGGACTATCCAAAGAAGAAAGCTTTCTTAACGAAGAAAACGAAAGTGGAGCCTAGTTGTTTTAAAAACGAACATGTTGTTGGATTGTTTGCTCACCATGCATTAACAACCAATTAGAATGAAAAGAGCTCATGGATCGGGGACTCTGGAGCGACGTGACATATGTGCAATGATATTGATAAGTTAATCAATATGAAAAAATGAGATAAAGCTGAGGATATAACACTCGGTGATGGACACTCAGTTAAAGCATTTGGGATAGGGACTGTTGATTTAAATGTGAGAATGTCTGACGAAAACAACAAAGATGTAGATTATTTGGGACACTATATGTTCCCAAGTTATCTTACAACTTGCTTAGTGTGTCTAAGACTATCAGATCAGGAAAATCGTTTACATTCACAGAGTCATGTTGTCATCTTCAGGATGAAAAACGGAATGTAGTAGCTACAGGTTCAAAAGTTGGTAACATGTACTACTTGAACTGTATTGATGAACAGAGAACAACCCATGCAGCAACTATTTGCTCGAGTGGTGACACAAAGGAGGAGATTTGACATCGATGTTTTGGTCATCTTGGAATGAAGATTTTACAGAACTTAGCAACAGATCAACTACTAAATGGACTTTACTATGATGTAACAAAGGACATAAAATTTTGTGAGCCATGTGTGTATGGAAAACATCACCGTTCTTCATTTCCAAAATCTGGCGATAGGCAAGCCACAAAACTGCTCGAAATTGTGCACAGTGATGTTTGTGGAAGATTAGAGGCAAAATCACTCAGTGGAGCAGAATATTTTGTCACATTTATTGACGATAAATCAAGATATGTATGGATATACATTCTTAAAAACAAAAGCGAAGTTTTTAAAAAATTCCTGGAGAGGAAATCCATGGTGGAGAAATCCAATGGTGAAAAAATCAAGACACTACGCTCTGATAATGGCGGTGAATACACTTCAAAAGAGTTTGAAGATAACTTGAAAAAGAATGGTATTCGCCATGAGCGGACTGTTCCTAAAACACCAGAGCAAAATGGAGTAGCTGAGAAAATGAATCGGACGTTGGTGGAAACTGTCAGATTCGAAGCTGCCAAAGAAATTTTGGGCTAAGGCCCTATCGACAGATTCATATATTCGAAACCGAAGTCCAGCAACTGCCGTAAAAGGAATGACACCATATGAAGCATGGAAAGGCTACAAACCAAATGTTAATCATTTACGCATTTTTGGATGTAGTAGTTATACTCATATACCAAAGGATGAAAGATCTAAAATGGATCCTAAAGCAAAGAAGAGCATCTTCTTTGATATGGCATTGGTGTTAAAGGGTATAGACTCATGAAACAGCACAAAGCTCGACTCGTAGCTCAAGGTTTTCTTCAGAAACATGGAGTTGACTACGATGAGACCTTTTGTCCAGTTGTAAGGTTAGAATCAGTTCGAACTGTTATAGCATTAGCAGTTAAACATGACCTTAAACTACACGGTATATGAAGCAGCCGGAAGGATTTGAAGTCAAAAGCAAAGAGCATCTTGTCTGTAAACTGATCGAAGCCTATATGGTTTGAAACCGTCTCCAAATGTTGGAATGAAGCCCTTAACAGTCAACTGAAGAAGATGCATTTCAAACAGTTAGAAAATTATCCTTGTATCTACACACTAACTTCTGGAGGAGAGATCTTCATAGTAACTGTTTATGTTGGTGATATTATTCTGGGAAGTCTTCGACACGTATCCAAGAATTCATTAAAAGCATCTCAGAAAGTTTTGACATCAAGGATATGGGAAAACACCAAAATTGTCAAAATTGCTTATCCAGGGTCAGGAAAGATCTGGGTCGGACAACCAGCATATAAAGCAGAAGTCTTGAAAAGATTTCAAATGGAAAATTCCAAACCTACAGCAACACCAATTGATAATGGTGCAAAGCTAACCAAAGCCACTGAGGACAGCAAGTTATTCAATCAAGAATTGTATCAGTCGGCAATCGGAAGTCTATTATATCTTTCAACAAGAACAAGACCCGATATTGCCTATGCTGTCAGTAATGTAGCCAGATTTTGTTCCAAGCCTACTATGGAACACTAGAAGTCCATTAAACACATCATGCGTTATCTAAATGGTACACGGAACCATGGGTTGCTGTATGACAAGGAGAAGGTGACGGATTTCATTGGATATTCTGATGCAGACTGGGCTGGTGATTTGGATGACCACAAGTCAACTTCAGACTGTAATATAATGGCCGAGGGATTTCGTTTTATGCCTTTGGATTTAGTTAGGCTGAGAACCTTTCGGCTCAGTGCATGGGTTACTTAGGTGCAACATTAATGCAGGTGTTCACGTGCGCGCGTGTGGGGCGGACGTGTCACTCAGAGATGTTACAATAGCCCAGATGGGAAACAGGGCTAGAGAGTGTTAATGATGTCACGCACCGAAAGCGCGCGGAGGATTTTGGGAATTTTTAAGAAAGTTAATTGAGTTGAGAACTAGAGACCGAGCAAGAAGGGTCGACTTCCGGGGCTCGAAGAGGCCAGACGAATTTGCTCGCTACGGGCGCCGCATGGATGGGGGCCATAAGGAAAAATACAGCATAGAAAGATTGTGCATCTCTCTCCTTATGTCGAAACCTTTAACTCAAAGGTAATAAAAAGTTTCGTACCTGAACTAAGAAGTCCTAAGTGTTTTTCGTGTTCCGAGATTCCTATGTTTTATGTATATATTGTCACGTGGTGTCCCACTGAGACGATAGAAATAAGATTACTACTATCCTCGTGTTTGAATTGGCAAGCCATCAGAGAATGACCGTTAAGACATGACAGTAATATGGGTCAAGCTATCTGTACTCAGTAACCTGACTTGGGTGATATATAGTAGCCCTAAGAAATCGCCCGACCAGGGGGAGGAAGGTAGGAGCCAAATGATTGGCTGGGACCCTAAAACGGAAGTGGCACCTTCTTCCCGTCAGCGAAAAAAGGAAAAGAGAAAGTTAGTTGTTGGACAGGGTTCGTGGCGGACAGAACTAAAGCCATGAACTCCGGGTAAACGAAGACCCCGTAAAAGAAGAAAGATTCTCCACAGGAATCCATCTAAATAAGATAAGTAACTTTGGGACTGTTTCTCTTTATACCCAATTTTATATACCCTCTCTCTCTTTCTCTCAATTTGAAGAAAGACTGAAAACGAAAGAAAAGAAAAGAAGAAAGACATTTATGTTCATGGACTATTCATTTATGATATATTTGACACGTTGAAGGTGTATATCTATGTGTAGTAAAAGATTGATATATTTTAATGTTCCCACGTGCGCGAAGTTGTTATTTGAAGTGTCTGCTACGAATTTGTTATGTCATATTTCTTTTTCAGCTTCTATTCGCCTTATGATATGCTCGCTTAAAATTGTCCTATAAATTCCGTCAAATTCTTATACGGGAAACCGGAGTTGCCGACTACTACAATATAATATTATTACGTCTAAACCTAGAGGTCCATATCTTCCATTGTTCTAGGGGAGGAAGACTAGTGGCCTTGGTGGGTGAGTGTATAGTGTGAAAATTGGAACCCCTAGCCAGAGGCGGTCAGTCTAGCCCTAAATTAATCCCCCACATAATATTCCAGTTCTTATATGCCTGAGAAAAAAACTCTGAACGAGGACTTATTCTACAAGGGATCAAGTACCAGTCTGCCCCGTCTTCACACGTGCGAAAATAAAGTCCCGTTTTGGGATTTTAAAGAATTTGCCGTCACAATATGTTATGAACATTCATTGTACGTTTCACATATCTTTATCATAGGTATGTTACAAGGCTAGGTATTTAAATTGAGTGGAGCTGCTGTCAGTTGGAGAAGCAAAAAACAATCATGTGTGGCATTATCTACAGCTTAAGCAGAATACATGGCATTGGCAAGTGCAGCACAAGAAGCTGTATGGATGCAACGTCTTCAAAATGATCTCAATGAAGACTCAGTTAAATGAACACTCATATATGAGGATAACCAATCCACAATATCATGGACGAGCAAAACACATTGATATTAAGTTCCATTATATCCGTGAACAAGTTGAAAAGAAAGCTATTCAACTTGAATATTGTGAAAGCAAGAACATGGTTGCTGATATGTTGACAAAAGCATTTCTGAGCTCACAATTTGTGAAGCTCAGAGAAATGTTAGGTGTTAGAAAAATTATTGAACAAGTCTGACTGCAAGTGAGGAGGAGTGTTGAAATTCCCTTTAGGCAGAAATAACAGTCGGGCCAGAGGTTATCTGCCCGAAACCATTTTTTGTAGGGGTGAGTTACCTGCCCTTAGACTTTTTTTTTTTTTTAGTTGTTGTTACAAAATAAATGAAACACCTCGTGTGTAGATAGATGTCCTGATGTGTTTCTTCGTTATTTGACTGGAAGTTATCTCATGTCTAAATTAACTGCGCTTGCCAGAAAGAAAAAGGTATGTGTCCTTTAATTTTAAGGGTTTAAGTCAACAAATTCCCAACAAGGTTCCAACTACACATTTTCCTTTCCAAGCAAACGCTGATCTCAAATAAACTTTTTCGATCGAACAGAACTTTTCATTTGAAGACTTTATCGCAGGTATAGAATTTTCCATGTGAACATACATTTTCGTTGAACACTCTTTTGCAGAAACAAATCTTTTGCATGTTTCTCTTGCTTGCATAACAATTTTGTTGTTGTTTGTTAATAAATACATGCTCGTTATAATCTTTCAATTCAATCTATGTAGTTTGGTTCTTTTGGAGAAACGAATCTTTTGCACGTAGTTGGGTTCTTCATTTCAACATATTTTTGTCATTTTGTTGAATAATAATTACACACAGCCTAATATAACCGCTGCACGTTCATCCAAAAAACAAAGACAAATGAAAATATTGTGGGGAGTTTTATAAGCCCCGAAAAGCCCGATTTATTCCTACGTTTTGTAAAAGAATAAACCGTAGTTCAACAGTAGTAGGGAGATGGGTGGCAGCTTTTGAAGAAAGGAGACGAACGACTTTTAGTGTAACAAAGTTTATAAACAACAAACAACAAACAGGGTTTTACACCAAATGGAACAAACAACGAATTCGTAAGAGTTCAAAAAAGAGTTCAAAGTTCAGATTGGTGGTAGGGTTTTGTAAGGTTTAGTTATAAGGTTGTTATATGGTAAAGTTATAAGATAAAGTTATAAGGTAAAGGTTATGCAGATAAAACGCCTGTTGGAACGTAGCTGTGTGTCCTGTTCCTTTTAACTCAGCACGTGCATTTGTCGCTCTAGGCTCCTGGCTGTGTGTTGAAGGTACCAAATACGTTTGCTGTCATGGGCTGATACGAATGGACTTGTTGCTAACAGCGGTAGGAGTTGAAAAAGAGGAAGAATCTTCAGTTGGACGCCACGTGACCCCATGGGGCTGCTGATATTCGGTGAAACAGGCTCACCGGTTCCTTAACAAATTTCCACAATATCGATTACTAGATCTCAAGAGTAAATAGATAAAACAAAATCGATGTGACATCCTCTTATAAACTATAAAATGATAAGATTTATGATATGGAATTTCTTGTCTATTAAATTGATAGTGAATACTTTTTTTAAAACAAAGATTCATTTGGAACAAGGAAAAAGCTTGCTACCTAATTCCTGAAAAGAAATTAGTACTTAAATTAAGTATCTAAATAATTAAATTTGATCATACATTATTGTATAGGTGAAAGAAAAAGTCGTTTTCGCTCTTTATAAATTTTATCATGAAAGAAATTATTCATAAAAAAAATAAATTAAAAAAAAAAAAAATATTGGTTACCGATTTAAAAAAAAACATTCCAAAAGTTTAATAACAAAGATTTTTAAAAAGTTCCATAATTTCAAGTAAGTAACAGCGATCTATTCCATTTATTCATTTGATATGCCTTTGTAGCGGAAAAAATTTCAAATTATTGTCTGGCGCAGGAATATTTTGACTGTTTAGGTCCCGAACTCATATTTTCGACTAATGAGAATATTTCATGCCATTCTGCCTTGGTCACTTCCCCGGGCAACTATAAAAGGACGAGGTAACATTCTTTTACCCTCTTCCACGCAGGTCTTTCGAGCAGGACAGATCTGTCAAGATGACAGAGCACACATTCTCTCTCCTCGCTTCCTAGCAGCAGGAAGGACCAGCCAACATGAGAGACCACATTCACTCTTCTTCACTGACTCTCTCTCTCTCTCTCTCTCTCTCTCTCTCACATATTTCGAGTAGTCCGCTAAGCACCATGAGGAGACATCATCCAATTTATGGACCGTTGTTGTCTGGGAAAGCATTCTTTCACCATTCATCTTTCCGTCTAAAACAACGGATCCTCTGAGAAACACATTGGATATTTTCAATTCCTGCTTTAACTTCAGCATTTTTATTCCTGTCCTGACGACAGCATTTCAACTCCTGCTTTTAACTTCAGCATTTTAATCCCTGTCCTGACGACAAAATTTCAATTCATGCTCTGACATTCAGCTATTTTATTCCTCCTCAACTCTGTGGGGATTTAGGAATTAACAATAAAACTCCCAACCGGATATTGACTCGTCGGCTGCCAGATACAAAATGTATAAACGCGTCGCCACGCATAAGGCTCCACGCATCCATCCGGTTTAAAATCAGAAAAAAGAAAAATAATAAAAAGTAATGTAGCCAATGGGAAGTGGTCGCGCCAAAATTAGAAGGATTTTGGAGTAGCGAATTTGGAGCCGGTGTAGAGAGATAAATACTCAGGTTTTCTGTGAACCGACCTCTTTTTCGGGTAGTGACGTCGAACCGACAACACCGATTTTACCATCTGGTGTTTTGGGCACCACGCTGTGTCTTGGGACGTAGCGTTGGTTAGTCCATTCACCAAGTAAATAAAGGAAAGTATGAAAGAAATGTTTTCGTCTCGTATCTGTTTTTATCTTTTTCTTTTTGCATATTTCTTTTGGACTTTCTTTGGGCAAGGCATTGCACCAGCCAGTCAACGTGGGGTAAAATAACATAACCAAAATATGGAGTCAGATACCTTACGGCAACACAGCCTTGCCCTTAGCCACTGACCTTCCTAAATACATTCAAACCCCACATTGGTAACCTCGACGCTAAAAAACCTTCAAACACCACATTGGTTAACCCCGAACACGTGAATGAACACCCGGAATAAAGAAGACATCCCAACAAGAAATTTTAAAAAGAAAAAAACAACAACAAGAACATCCTAAACTGGAGACAGACGACTTTCCACGTGGAACAAAAACAAAACAAAAAAAAAAAGGAACAAAAAAAAAAAAAAAAACAAAAAAAAAAAAACAGAAAACGAAAAACAACAACAACAGCCAGCGAAACACCGAGAAAAATTTTCAAATGTTCCCGCCGAACTAACTTCTGGAAAACAAAATTGGACGTAAATACCAAAGCACGTGGAATTTCTTTAAGCAAAACATTATCTTTCAACACTTTCTCACTTCCCAACTTGCAAAATAAGGTAACTTTTTTTAACTTTCACTCACCCTACTTCTATTTCGGTTTCTGTCGCCACATGGTTTATCTCTCCCACTACCTCACTAAAACACCAACGCCTACTAGAAATTCCAGAGAACCCCCCCCCCAAAAAAAAAAACTCACACTACTCCTCTGAAATATACTGCTACTTCTGTAGGCCACCTTGGCTCATAACCTTTTTTTCCCAAAGTGACATATTTAAAAAAAAAAAAAAAAAAAAAAAAGAAAAGTAGTCACTACTACAGAAAATGCAACGTTTAAACAAGCGAGCGAACACACACACAAAAAAAGAACAAAAAAAACTCACGGATAAAAAATTAAAAAACAAATAAAAATTATTCCCGGATATTAAAAGAAGTTTCGAAGAAAAAGCAAAAGAGTTAATGAAGAATAATCCTCTCAAATCAGACGATTACATTCAACAACTCTATGCATAACCGGAATTAATGCACATAAGAAAAAAATGGAAATAAAATCCGTCATATCCAACGAGTCCTAGTTTTCCAGCCACCCTTAACAAATTACCAAAATTATTGAAAATTTGCAAATAAGATACAAGAATTTGATAAATAATCCTCCTAGAAAATAGGACAATTAAAAATCAATTCAGTTTTTTTGCAAAAGAAAAAAGCGGGTTGGCTGGACAAAAAAAAAAAAAAAAAAGATTTTTAAAAGGAGCCGTGACATCCTTACAAATATTCATTATTCTCTAAGAATCCTCCTATAGCTCCGCTATTTCGGGTGGCGATGTATTGTGGGGATTTAGGAATTAACAATAAAACTCCCAACCGGATATTGACTCGTCGGCTGCCAGATACAAAATGTATAAACGCGTCGCCACGCATAAGACTCCACGCATCCATCCGGTTTAAAATCAGAAAAAAGAAAAATAATAAAAAGTAATGTAGCCAATGGGAAGTGGTCGCGCCAAAATTAGAAGGATTTTGGAGTAGCGAATTTGGAGCCGGTGTAGAGAGATAAATACTCAGGTTTTCTGTGAACCGACCTCTTTTTCGGGTAGTGACGTCGAACCGACAACACCGATTTTACCATCTGGTGTTTTGGGCACCACGCTGTGTCTTGGGACGTAGCGTTGGTTAGTCCATTCACCAAGTAAATAAAGGAAAGTATGAAAGAAATGTTTTCGTCTCGTATCTGTTTTTATCTTTTTCTTTTTGCATATTTCTTTTGGACTTTCTTTGGGCAAGGCATTGCACCAGCCAGTCAACGTGGGGTAAAATAACATAACCAAAATATGGAGTCAGATACCTTACGGCAACACAGCCTTGCCCTTAGCCACTGACCTTCATAAAAACCCTCAAACCCCACAACTCTACAACATTTGTTCCTCTGCTGCCTGCGACTTACTGCTCATGGGTTTCTTTTGTCTCGAGCTGTTAATAAAACTTCAAAACTGAAAACTATCAATATCTTCGTCGACTCATTTGTTCTTCCTTTTGATATAACAAGAGGCAACAGACCTCAACAACCTCAACTGCCATTTTTGTATAAATGGTAATATCACATGCCTTCTTGTTATACCTCCCTCAGCCTCTCATCTACTAGCTTCTTCCATCAATTTTTAAAAATTTATATTTAAACTTCGGAAATGTTTTCAGTTTCATGAGGATTTATTATTTATCTTCGAAAAAAGTATTTACAATGTTTATTTATTTATTTCTCATTGTCAATTTTATAATAGTAATAATTTACCGAAAAGGCAAAGAAGAGACTTAAGCTAGCGTTCTGATCTAACAAGAAAATTTTCTCATTTGAATGGGAGATGTTTAAAGGGAAGTAACTCTTCCTGTAAAAATAAGTTTTAAAATTCCACGTACTTGAACCTAAATAAATAAACAAATTAAAATAGAAGAAAATAAGGATTAAAAATTTAGGATAATATTGAATCTAATTTTAAAGCATGTTTCGAAGATTTTCATTTCATAAATGACTCATTACTGAAATATTGCACTTCTTTACCTGTATTTTTAGGAAAATTAAATTGAGGTATAAGGATTTGATAATAAGTCATTTTAATGTGGGCTACTAAATTAAATAGAATTCTTATTGAATAATGAAATTACGTAAACACTTCCATTATAATCATTCAAAGCAAGATATTCTATATACTCTTATAAACCTCGAAAGTTGTATAAAATAATTAAATGGAACCTTCAGAATGAAATCTCAGGAAATCATATTTTGCGCTTAATTAACTTGTCAGAGAAGTCGACGACAACTTACTTCTGGCCTTATGGAACAATTACGCTTAACATAGGAAATAACCTTTTTTAAGTGAAGGAGATTTAAATTTTCTTCAAAACATTTTTCCATGCGTTTTTATTCAAACTTGCGTGTTGTAAAGATTAGTGAACAAGAATAGCAAACCATTACAAGGCCACACACCTCTGGCCTTATGTCACAATTAAGTTAGGAAATATCTAGGTGCCTCGAGTATTGAAGGGGTTTACCAGCTAGATGAGCAAATTATTTACGTGTGAGTTTAATTCTAACTTGGTGCTCCCCACTTCTAGCTTTATACCAAACTAAGCTAACCTTTGTAATCCACTCCGAGTCTTGTCTTTTCTTGTCATTGAAACCCAGATATCGGTTTTTAGGAGCCGAAAATTGAGGACGCGTTCAGAATTGTCAACTTATCTTTGCGGACTTATAGTGAGAAAAGGGAATTTATGAGTATGTACAAAAACACACACCTGCTAAAGCACCAGTTTCTTGTTTGTTTATTTTAAAACTTCCTAAATCAGCTATTCATCGGATTTTAATTAAATTTACAGCAGTTAAAGCAATAAAAAGTATGATTTCTGTTAAGCCATTCCATCAAAAATTCTTAAGACAATATAATTTTTTTGTTTTAATTTTATGCGCAAACCCCCACCTCAATCGTTTTATTAATCTAACTCTTTTAATAAAGACAGAAATGACTTTTCCAAGTTTTCAAGATTATTACACGGAGAATTAGATTTTGTTTACATTGTCGATTTTATTCTTATAGATGCCTTATTTTTTGAAGTTCGAAAAACTTAAAATAAGGTACAGTATTGCTCGTCCAGGCATTTCCCCCCTTTTTTTGTTTTTGTAGGCTAATCGTTTAAAGATGTGGTTAATAAAAGAGAAAAATAATTCAGATTAAACCTTTTTTTCTTTAAGGTTTAGAATTGGCATTTGTTGGTTAAACACTTCCTGTCCCTGCATATGACCATGAATTAATTTGACTGATTGGATAAACAGTATTTTATCTAAATAATAATGTTGTAGTCATTGTTTTTATGTTATTTTTTCTTCATTTTTCATTGAACGATATTCTTTCTACGAAGAACCAATTTAAAATGCGTCACTTCAGAAGTAAACCTTTTCCGGGAATTTATTAACATTATGAAAAAAAAGCACGGGTTATTACATTTTTGATCATCCATACTTTAGAAGAAAGGCGGGGTCATTTTAAATAAATAAATAAAAATTTGGCAAGGGGGAAATAGTCACGGTTAATTTGTGGAAGTCGTTTATGTTTAAGTTTTGTAGAGAAAAGTTTTTAATTGAAGTTAAACTTAAGGGATTTATTGAGTCAACACTTGATTCAGGATTTGGTTTTATTTCCTTTTCTTTCTTTTTCCAGTGATTTTTTTTATTTCCTGGATTCGTTAATTCACTATTTGGTAATGAGAATTAAACAAACGTTTTAATCTAACAAGATTTTTTTAAATGAGTGGAAGAAAAGGGAAATAACTCTTCGAGTAAAAGTTTGAAACTTCCGTGTACTTGAAAATAAATTAAAAAAAAAAAGATTTAAAAATTAAGGATAATATTTTCCTAATTTTAAAGTGAGTTCCGAATATCTTTATTTCAAAAAGGGCTCATTACTGAAATACCATTCTTTTATGTGTGATAATACTTCAATTTCATTTTCCTAGAAACACAGTAGTTTCATTAAACTAAATAAATACTTTCACTATAGCCACATCTAAGCAGAAAACTTAGTAAATTACTACTTTCACTATTTGAGCGCCTCGAATGATTTGATAGTTAGCAAACTAGACAAGTAAATCTTCACGAGTCAGTTTGAGTCTCATTGGTGCCCCATTTATACAACCTTGTATCATATCGATGCTAAAACAAAAACAAAAAAAGTTTAGTAAATTACTAAATACTTTCATTATTATAATTCTTTTTGGACAAGCGAGAAAATACGACTTTCTCTCCTCTTCAATTTCGATCACCAATCTGATTTGTTAGAAATTTATGTGAGTAAGGTAAAAAAATTGGAAAATGCTTTATGTATTCTTATAAACCTCATAAGCTATATAAAACTTACTAGATTAAAACCAATGCTTAAAACGAAAGTTAAGCACATTTTGCGCTGAATTAACTTGTTGAAAGAAAGAAGAAAACTTAACGACGGGGAAGTAATTGTTTAAACGAACACCTTGAAAGTCAAAATGGATTTTAATGAGTCGAATTCTAATAGTAACTCAAACGACGAAAGTCTAACTCGTGACAATCAAGATGTAAGTAAAAAAAATATTTTCTTGCTCTATTTTATTTGTTTTGCTGTGATATTTTTGTGCCATACACTACATGCACTTGGGTGCCTATGATAGTGTAGTGGTTAGCAAGCTTAACTAGCAAACCTGCAAGCGTGAATTCGAGTCTCATAGGGTGCCCCACCCATTCGGCCTTGTGCCACATCCAAGCAAAAAGAAAACAAAAAAAAATACGTAAATTACAACACTACTTACACTTTTTGTTATACTTGGAAAGAAATAGACCCAAGAGGAATTTTACATTAACTTAAAACTACTTTGTTTTCAAAACACACACACACACACACACACACACACACACACACACACACACACACACACACACAAAGATGAATTAGTTTGACCCCATCTAAAAATCTATTTAAAAAAAAAATCGAAACAATTTTTATCCATGACATAATTCCTTGCGAAATTGAACTTTTCTTGCTCGTCGTCAGCAGGTCTTAAAATACACTGACGGCATTCCATTAGTATAAATAAAAATATAAAACTCGTATCCTAAATACGACCCAAAACTGCATCTGATGGTAAGGCTCCATTTCTGAAAGTGTGCGGAGTAACTCTTGGTTACAATTACTCCCAGTTCCATTCTGACAGATGTATTGGTTGTAATTTACAAAGCTTCTTGCTTCGATGTGACACAAGCCCGAATGAATGAGGTCACCAATGAGATTCGAACTCATTCGTAAAAGGTTTGCTCATTTAGCTTGTTAACCATTACAACTGGTGTGTTGTTATGCTGGGGCATAGTTTTCTTTTTTTAATTCAATTTAAATCTTTTAAATTTATTTATTCGTTCCCTACACACTACCTGAGGTGCCCAAACGGTGTGTTGTTATGCTGGGGTCTGATCTGTAAGTCGAATATAACTGTTCAAAAATTATTCGCATTAGATAGGACCGTGTGTAAAAACAAACTGTTCAACAAATACACAAAAAGTAATTACGAACAGAGTGACTTGACATTAAAATCAATCTATCATTCTTTCATTTGTTTGAATTTCAAGGAATGGTGTTAGTTTAAAACTTTTTATACCACTCTACTTTCATGAAATTTATAAGAGGACATAAAATGTCTGTTCAGTTTTTTTTTGGTTTCCGTTTTTTTCGCTCCCATGTTTCGTTTTTAATATTTCTAAGTAACCTTCGAAAATTAAAACTAAGTTAGGCGTAGACAAATCGTATGCATGCATGTCGAAAAGTGAGAAAAGATACGGAAATCAAATAAATAAATAAATACCCCCCACCGAAAAAAAATCCCCGTTGGCTACCCTCCCATCCCTCCTTCTACAATATAAAATCCGACAATTCTCCGGTTTCCGAGAGGACCAAAAACAAACCGGAGCTTCCCTTATTGGGGGAAGAGAACAAAGCTAATGGGACAAAAGAAAAGCAGGGTGGGGTGCGTTGACGGAAGGCAAAATGGATTACACCAATGAGATTCCAAGATCTTCAGCAAAGTGGGGCTGGATCGAGGGTTAGACTACGAAAAAGAATGGGGGTGCCGCGACCTGCCGATAAACATAAACATATCAAGTTACACGCCCGCTTTAGGACAATTATATCCGGGTACGACCGGAACTGACTAAGCCCTTTTTCTTTCTAACGACCTTGACATCTCGTTATAGCTAAAAGAAAAGGATGAATTAAAATTAATAACATTTACAAAGCACTTCGGCCAAAAATAACTTGATAAGACTGGAACTAATAGTCGTCGCCAGCCTATAGCAGGTTAGAAAAATACTTTATGGCTACACTCATTTTTTATGGAGGTATTCCATATTCACGCAGCTGAGCTGTGTGTCAAGACACTTTCGTGATATCAACAGGCCCTTTTCAAGGCGCTCTCTTCGCGTTTCTTTGTGTCCTGTAGTGGGGCGCTCTCGACCGGCTGTGGTTGCGAGCTGCACAGTCTATTCGGGTGTGTTCCACCACTGGATACATCACCTCTGGCCTCAGGGGGCCGTCCCCCCAGGCTATAACCCTCTTCGGAGGGGTTGGGTTTATCGCCCGGCGCCTGAGGCGCCCCGAAAAGGCGAATGCCGACGGGGTCCGAGGCATTTTTGGAACTGCCTCTCGCGTTGGGCTTCGGCCCTGCGAAAGGACCCACCTTAAAAACGGCCTTGTGCCATATTCGTACGCTGGTGGGGCGTAGGATAAATCAGGGCGCGCTCTCGGCTTTTAGCTTTTTGCGAGGCCCCGGGGCCCTGTTCTGGACTTCGGTCCGGAGCGTGGTTCTGCAAAAGGAACAATGGCAGACTTGGGGCCTTTAATTAGGCACCTAGTTTCGACTTGGCTACCTTCGGGTGGGCAAGCTGCCTTTTTGTCTCCTCTGTCCCCCTTGTACGGCACTAGACCATGCGTCTAGTTTAAGCCGTAAATTGGCATACGTGCCCAGACCGACATTTGTGTTCGTGAAACTGCTTGCCTCATCGGGCTCACCTTGCACTAAGTGAGCCGATCAGCAGCACTGACCACCAGGGTTCGAGTCTCCGCTCGTTCCCGACCTCCCCTCCCCTTTATCCCCACTTTAATCGGCCTTCGGGCGTTTGACCTTGTGTCAAGTCGTGTTTGGTGGGAGGCAGCAACAAATAATTGGCGCGCTCTTGGCTTTTTGCGAGGCCCCGGGGCCTGTTCTGGACTTCGGTCCGGAGCGTGGCTCTGTAAAAGGAACAATGGCAGACTTGAGGCCTTTAATTAGGCAGCTATTTTTGACTAGGCTACCTTCGGGTGGGCGAGCTGCTTTCTTGTCTCCTTTGTCCCCCATGCACGGCACTAGACCAAGCGTCTAGTTTAAGCCGTAAACTGGCATACGTGCCCGGACCGACATTTGGGTTCGTGAAACTGCTTGCCTCATCAGGCTCACATTGCACTAAGTGAGCCGATGGGCAGCACTGACCACCAGGGTTCGAGTCTCGGCTCGTTCCCGAACTCCCCTCCCCCTTATCCCCACTTTAATCGGCCTTCGGGCTTTTGACCTTGTGTCAAGTCGTGTCTGGTGGGAGGCAGCGACAAATATAGGCGCGCTCTTGGCTTTTAGCTTTTTGCGAGGCCCCGGGGCCGGTTCTGTACTTCGGTCCGGAGCGTGGCTCTGGAAAAGGAACTATGGCAGACTTGGGGCCTTTAATTAGGCACCTAGTTTCGACTAGGCTACCTTCGGGTGGGCGAGCTGCATTTTTGTCTCCTTTGTCACCCATGTACGGCACTAGACCAAGCGTCTAGTTTAAGCCGTAAACTGGCATACGTGCCCGGACTCACATTTGTGTTCGTGAAATTGCTTGCCTCATCAGGCTCACATTGCACTAAGTGAGCCGATGGGCAGCACTGACCACCAGGGTTCGAGTCTCGGCTCGTTCCCGAACTCCCCTCCCCCTTATCCCCACTTTAATCGGCCTTCGGGCGTTTGACCTTGTCTCAAGTCGTGTCTGGTGGGAGGCAGCGACAAATAAATGGCGCGCTCTTGGCTTTTAGCTTTTTGCGAGGCCCCGGTGCCTGTTCTGGACTTCGGTCCGGAGCGTGGCTCTGGAAAAGGAACAATGGCAGACTTGGGGCCTTTAATTAGGCACTTAGTTTCGACTAGGCTACCTTCGGGTGGGCGGGCTGCATTTTTGTCTCCTTTGTCCCCCATGCACAGCACTAGACCAAGCGTCTAGTTTAAGCCGTAAACTGGCATACGTGCCCGGACCCACATTTGGGTTCGTGAAACTGCTTGCCTCATCAGGCTCACATTGCACTAAGTGAACCGATGAGCAGCACAGACAAGCAGGGTTCGAGTCTCGGCTCGTTCCCGACCTCCCCTCCCCTTTATCCCCACTTTAATCGGCCTTCGGGCTTTTGACCTTGTGTCAAGTCGTGTCTGGTGGGAGGCAGCGACAAATAAATGGCACGCTCTTGGCTTTTAGCTTTTTGCGTGGCCCCGGTGCCTGTTCTGGACTTCGGTCCGGAGTGTGGCTCTGCAAAAGGAACAATGGCAGACTTGGGGCCTTTTATTAGGCACCTAGTTTCGACTAGGCTACCTTCGGGTGGGCGAGCTGCATTTTTGTCTACTCTGTCCCCCTTGTACGGCACTAGACCATGCGTCTAGTTTAAGCCGTAAACTGGCATACGTGCCCGTGTGACACTATGAGTTGGATATAAGCACATACATGTATACACACGTGTGTGTGTGCACCCATACCAGTGTGCGTGTGTGTGTGTGTGTTTGTTTGTATATATATATATATATATATATATGAGTGTGCGCCCATGCACACACGCACCTACATGCACGCACACACGCACGCGCACACATATACACACATATATATGTGGCGAGATGAGTTAGATTCGGCCTGGGTATCGAATTTCAAATGTTAGGAAAACCCATTAACTAGATTAAGGAAATCTAGATAAGAAAATGTTTATACATATAGTTGCGGACGTGTTAAGTACTTGTTAGAACTTAAAAGGGTCTGAATTTAATGTCCCTGTATCGGAGACGGCCAGTCTAGGAACTAATTTTATGTCCAGTTTTTTTAAGAGAGAATTGGCTCCCCAAAAAGTTATGGGTTTATTCGTGGGTGTTCCATTAGCCGGAAATAATAATGAGACATTCTGTATATATGCAGGTGCATTTTGGGTCCGAGAGTCAGACTTAGTTTGGGTTCGAAGGGAGTTGATTAGACCGGGACAAAGAAATAACGAACAGCGACATTACCAGCCGGACCCAGTTAGTTAAGATAATCTTTTGCCAGCCGAAACTCAAACTAGAATTAATCATCCACTAAGTGTTACACGCTTCTCATCATCCCTTGACGTTTTAACCACAAGTTGTTGTTTCGTCTTGTTCTTTTCTCTGTGAACCTGCTTCTCGCTTTGATCCGGCCCACATAAGTATTCAGACGAGGACTCAATAACTTATGCAACGAGCTGCAGAAGCGGGTATTATCACACTGGTGCCGTAGACAGGGATTGACCTTGGGTTGCACGTTAGTACAATAGAACTTGTGGAGAAAGGAAAAGGAAGGAAAGATCTGCCCGGCCGAATAAACACTCAATACGCATAGGTGTATGCGTATATATGTATAGATGAGTGAAGGCTTCGATAGCCCGATAGACACGGGTGTATAAAAAAGAAAAAAAAAAAAAACAGAAGGAAAAACAAAACGCAACCAAACCAAGACAAAAACAGACAAAAAACCACAACAAAAAAAAAAAAAACAAATAAAAAAAACAAACGAGGAAAAAGGAGGAAAGGAAACATAATCCTACAGTAAAAATAAGGGAGAGAGAGAAAAGAAAGAAAGGAAGAAAGAAAAGAGGTACAGACAGATACGCACTTCTTCCCCCACTTCAACGAACACTTCAACTACTGGCGATTTTTGTATATTCATATATATATTTTTTTAATTCAACAAGGAGAACGAAAGAAATAAACACATAAATGAACATTTAAAAGAAAAAACAAACAAAAAAAACCCAAACAAGGCAAAAAAAAAAAAAAACGAAAAAAAAAAAGGAAGATCAATTAGGCAATCAACGTTAGCTGCTCCCCGCTCGGAGCTGGAGTCCGATATCCAGGATTCCGAGTTAGAATCACCCCCATCAAGTGTTGCAGAGGATGATCACGATCCAAGTGGGGGATTCTATCCCCCTCGGCAAGAACTACATAGGTGGATTTCTGAGGATGAGATCCCACTTGCAGAGTTAAAATTAAGGTTAGCCAAATCCCCAGAGGAAGAAAGAACGGACGATGAAGAAGATATGCTTCTGAGTAAAATACAGGAAAGGTTGCGAAAGGAAAACTTACCACGGGAGGATGGGGCTCAATTTCGCACCGAGGAAATAGATGCAGGAGTTCCACCCTCTCGGAGGTCCAACCTTTAGTTGTACATCCAAAGAGGATGGTTGCTGCTTAGAATAGAAGGAAGTATAACGGGAATGGGGGTTGTGTCACGGAGTTTTCTCTCCTTATAGTGTGTTCATCCCTAGTAACTCTGCATCCTATTACATTACAGAATGGCTGGGGAGAGGATTCTGCTACTGCTCATTCTGATGATGCCAACCGGTGCGTGGAGGCGCAGTCAGAGCACCATTTTTAAAAAGTCCACAGAAGTGGTAATTACTCGATCGAAATGGGTCCTCACACTCATGATCGACCTGAAGCCCTATCACGATCTATTGGAGAGATTAGCGTCCGAAATAGAGAAGGTAAGAGTGATCGGGGAGGAGATAGCTATGGATCACTATTCTGATAGATACCGTGGGATCATGTATTCCCTTAGGCAAGAGATCCAAGCACTAGAAGACCAGTGGAAGGGGATGGGGAACTACCTGGGGGAATTAAAGCTGCTACAGCCTAGAAAAAGGAGGGCAGTGCTTCCCATAGTTGGTAAAGCACTTAATGTCCTTTTCGGGACAGTCTCAGAGACAGAACTGCGGGCGATCAAACAAAAATTGATAGCTGTAGAGGAAGGTGAGAGGGTCCTGGTGCAGGAGGCAAAGAGCAGTTTGTCAATATTAAATGTCACTAGAGTAGACCTAACCAAAAATAGACAGGCCATCAACCGATTAATTAAGGGTGTCTTAGATGTGGAAGAGGAACTGGGAAATGTAACACGGTCCATGTCAATGGAACTTCGGAGACTAAGGGGCTTTGTGAAGCGGTTCCTGCAACTATCAATGGCAATCAGCAGACTTCAGCAGACCTCAACGTCACTGCATTTGTCACTTGTACATGTTAGAGCACAGCTAGACATGCTCTTCCTGGGGCACCTATCACCAAGCTTGGTACTATTTACCCAACCCCTCCGCTCGGGCAGGATATGACACAAGGTCAATTTTTAAGCGGAGTTTAACAGGTTTGAATTCAGAGTTTTCCTTCTCCTAGACTAATTGCCTCACCAAGGCTGAAGAACCTAGTCTGTCCTACTATTTACCCATAGCTGGAGGGAGAATAATTGGATTCATACCTTCTCCAAGGGTATTAGTGCTATGTGAAATACAATCAGTCTCGTCCAGGATTTGAACTCGAGTCGCCGTGTTCATTTCCCTACGACGATAACGACTACACCACGGGCACCTCCAAAATCATCACCAAGCTTGGTAGGCCCTACTCACCTTCAGAACATCCTACTCAAGATTCAAACTGAGCTTCCTCACGACCTTCGGTTGCCCTCTGATCCCACTAGGGAGCTATGGCGCTATTATAGCTCCTTAGGTTGCATAACTTTGGTGGAGGAGAAAAAAATATTGGCACTAGTGCCCGTGCCACTCTTGGATAGGGATAGTACCTTTGAAGTCTTTCAGGTAATAAACCTACGCATCCCCTACCCTGACCCGAAACAAGAATTAGGCGTTGTTGCTAAGTATAAATTAGAGGCGGAATGTATAGCTCTTAACCTCGCCAGAACACAGTTCATGCTACTCACCAAAAGGGAAGCAGACAAGTGTAAGACAGATGCACTGGGATCATGTACGTCCAAGAGCCCCATGTACACCACCGGGGGCCACCGACTGTGTTTAGTTGAGCTGTTTAGAAATAACAAGGAGGGTATTCAGCAAACTTGTCATGTAGAAGTGTCTAGGAGGGCCATGATGCCACAGGCCATAGGGTTGTCCGATGGGGTTTGGGCGGTGGTGCTGGGGAGGGAGTTAGCCTTATCTCAGGTGTGTAGGGGGCGGTCGACAGTAACCATAAGAGCAGCACCCCCTCTGACCGTAATCAGTTTGCCTATGGGTTGCTCAGCTTTCGGGGGATCCATCACCCTACCGCCCTATTATCAGGCGGAGGAGGAATTTGAAACTAGGGACTCTTTCCTCGCCCTCTCAAACGTCTCTTCAAGCAGGTGGGCGGCCCTGTGGGAACCGCTGGCGGAGAAATTGCCCGTCTTAACTAAGGCTAAATTATCCCAGCTTCTGGAAAACATAGATAATATTAATCTACAAAAGCTGGTGTATAAGTTGGAGACTGTGGGAAGGGAAAATCCTGCATGGTACGATCAGCCCACAGGCACCATAGCCTGGTCGTCTCTAGGGCTGTGTGTTATAGTCGTAATTATAGTTGTAGTGGTATTGATAATCCGGCGAAGGCAGTGGTTGATAAGATGTAGGGTGAAAAATATGCCAGAAAAGAGACATAGTGACCAAGATGAAATGTCAGCCAGGATAGCAGGGACAAAGGAAACAAAGGACACTGCACTTTTCCCAAGTATGGACCAATTAGACACTGCATGTTCAGTACAGGCACCACTTGAAGAGCCGCTACAACTTGGTGTCATAAAAGTGAATGCCTAAAAAGAAAAAAAAAAGAAAAAAAAAAGAGAGGGAAGAAAAGAAAAAAAAAGAAAGAGAAAAAAAAGAAAGGAAAAAAAAAAGAAAAAAAAAGAATGGGGAAGAGAAAGGAGAAGAAGGAGAAAAGAAAGAAAAAAAAAGGGGGAAGGAGGAAAAGAGAGCAAAACTTGAATTTTGCCAGACTTTACTATTGAGGGTGAATTTTTTTTTTTCGTGAAGTGATGGCTGGCTAAAAGTCAGCTACAGTGAACTTTCAGTAACGCTGAGAGACTTGTTTTGTTTGTTGCAGGGGGCATTGAAGACCCCCAGGTTGGGAGGTGAATTCCACAGTGCTTTCCGAAACATTATTCCTGTTACGACACCGATCGAACTGCGGAGATTACTGATGCTCCCACGTCGTAAGGAAAGTGGGGAGACAAGTCCAAAAATACTCCTGAATTGTTGGGTAGGGGTGGTTAAAATTCCCCTGTGTTCTGATGGGTTGGAGAATGGGGCGAAATGTTCGAAAATTGAATAACGTTGGAGGTGAATGGAAAAGTCCTCCTGAAATCGTTGGGTAGGGGTGGTTAAAATTCCCCTGTGTTCTGTTGGGTGGGGGCGGGGCGAATTGAAAGAAAATTGAATAATGTTGGAGGTGAATCGAAAAGTCCTATTGGAATGAAGAATAGGGATGAGTCAGGAGACCCCAGAATTGTTCACAGGAAAGCAAGGTGGAAGAGCTGAATCCAGCAATATTATTATTACTTTTTTTTTTTTTTTTTTTATGTGTATGATGATATGGTAAGGGGTGAGTGATCCCAACCACCCCAGTGCAGTGTTGCTATGTTGTTATTTTATTCATTTATTTTTTATTTTTATTTTTTTTATTTTTTTTTATTTTTTATTTTTTTTAGGGGACAACTGAACCCCATTAAAATTTTGTAATTTCGGTTGTTACTGCCTGTACATTTTTTTTGTTGTTTTTTGCTTAATTGTTATTTTGTTTTCTCCTCGGCCGAGTTGAGATGCATAGTCTCTTATTGTTTTTGTTGAATCTTGTTGTCCACTACTGTTAAAGGCGATAATTGTTATAAATTCTCTGGTAATTTGTGTTTGTAATCAGACAATTAAAAAATTTTTTTTTTTTACTGTTCTTTGTTCAATGTTGCCCGAGCAGGGTCATGATGTGCTGAGTGGATGTGCATAGTGTCTTATTGTTGTTGAATTTTTAATGTAATTTATGAAATAAATGACAAAAATGGTTGGGGGTTGGTGTGTGACACTATGAGTTGGATATATGCACATACATGTATACACACGTGTGTGTGTGCACCCATACCAGTGTGCGTGTGTGTGTGTGTGTGTTTGTGTGTATGTATATATATATATGTGTGTGTGCGCCCACGCACACACGCACCTACATGCACGCACACACGCACGCGCACACATATACACACATATATATGTGGCGAGATGAGTTAGATTCGGCCTGGGTATCGAATTTCAAATGTTAGGAAAACCCATTAACTAGATTAAGGAAATCTAGATAAGAAAATGTTTATACATATAGTTGCGGACGTGTTAAGTACTTGTCAGAACTTAAAAGGGTCTGAATTTAATGTCCCTGTATCGGAGACGGCCAGTCTAGGAACTAATTTTATGTCCAGTTTTTTTAAGAGAGAATTGGCTCCCCAAAAAGTTATGGGTTTATTCGTGGGTGTTCCATTAGCTGGAAATAATAAAGAGACATTCTGTATATATACAGGTGCATTTTGGGTCCGAGAGTCAGACTTAGTTTGGGTTCGAAGGGAGTTGATTAGACCTGGACAAAGAAATAACGAACAACGACATTACCAGCCGGACCCAGTTAGTTAAGATAATCTTTTGCCAGCCGAAACTCAAACTAGAATTAATCATCCACTAAGTGTTACACGCTTCTCATCATCCCTTGACGTTTTAACCACAAGTTGTTGTTTCGTCTTGTTCTTTTCTCTGTGAACCTGCTTCTCGCTTTGATCCGGCCCACATAAGTATTCAGACGAGGACTCAATAACTTATGCAACGAGCTGCAGAAGCGGGTATTATCACACCCGGACCCACATTTGGGTTCGTGAAACTGCTTGCCTCATCAGGCTCACATTGCACTAAGTGAGCCGATGAGCAGCACTGACCGCCAGGGTTCGAGTCTCGGCTCGTTCCCGACCTCCCCTCCCCTTTATCCCCACTTTAATCGGCCTTCGGGCTTTTGACCTTGTGTCAAGTCGTGTCTGGTGGGAGGCAGCGACAAATAAATGGCATGCTCTTGGCTTTTAGCTTTTTGCGAAGCCCCGGAGCCTGTTCTGGACTTCGGTCCGGAGCGTGGCTCTGTAAAAGGAACAATGGCAGACTTGGGGCCTTTAATTAGGCAGCTAGTTTCGACTAGGCTACCTTCGGGTGGGCGAGCTGCACTTTTGTCTCCTTTGTCCCCCTTGTACGGCACTAGACCATGCGTCTAGTTTAAGCCGTAAACTGGCATACGTGCCCGGACCCACATTTGGGTTCGTGAAACTGCTTGCCTCATCAGGCTCACATTGCACTAAGTGAGCCGATGAGCAGCACTGACAGCCAGGGTTCGAGTCTCGGCTCGTTCCCGACCTCCCCTCCCCTTTATCCCCACTTTGATCGGCCTTCGGGCTTTTGACCTTGTGTCAAGTCGTGTCTGGTGGGAGGCAGCGACAAATAAATGGCACGCTCTTGGCGAAGCTCATTAAGGAGGAACCCTGCATTTTGTGCGGTTGCATTCACCTTACCTTCCGGCGTTGGTCCCACTTCTCGTGGTAGATCTGCCTTTCTTCCACCTACATAGGTATGCACAAAGGTCCTTTTTAGGACCATAAGAGGTCACTGTCTGCGGGTCAGAGCATCTCTGGTGGTCAGTAATGACCAGTCGAAATAGACGGCCAGGTGGCAAACACGAAGATGGATTCTAAGACCAACCGGTCTTAACCCTCGCTCGGTTCCGATTGTCCGATAAGCTGCGCAGCGCCAATGGCACGGTCCAGCCTTTAGCTACCGCTTCGCTCTCTGCACAGCGCTAAGATAACGCCCATCTTAGCCTCGGCCGCCTGGCCTGTCCACTCATCCCCACGGCTTTGACACGACAAAGCCTTCGCTCTTGTCCGCTCGTCCACACGGCTTTGACACGACAAAGCCTTCGCGCTTGTCCGCTCGTCCGCACGGCTTTGACACGACAAAGCCTTCGCTCTCGTCCGCTCCTCCGCACGGCTTTGACTCGACAAAGCCTTCGCTCTCGTCCGCTCCTCCGCACGGCTTTGACACGACAAAGCCTTCGCTCCCGTCCGATACGTCCGCACGGCTAGGGGGCCCGGCAAGGCCCTAGACTTTCCTCGACCTCGACGCTCTTGCAAGGTATCACGCAGTCCACGTAACGACTCGCTGTTACGGACTGTCCTACCACTGCAACAACTGGCTCACGTACGACCCGCCGTACGAGCCAGCAACCAGATCGACACACCCTTGGTTAACCACAACATACCGTCATAACCGGGGATATCGATCTCAGCGACTCGACCGACCTCGGCTTACCAGCATCAAACATCTAGCTGAACTCAACGAATCGACCGACCTCAGTTTACCAGCATCAAACATCTAACTGTACTCAACGACTCGACCGACCTCAGCTTACCAGCATCCAACATCCAGCTGTATCTCCACGACTCGACCTACACCAGCGACCCTCGTCGGACGCCCAGCTGCGAACATCTACAACGCGATCATACCAGCTACCAACATCACCCATCTAGCTGAAGACCACATACAACCGCCACGGACATTTACATACACGCTTGTAAATACGACAAAATAAATTGTCATTTGTTATAATTGTTATCTCGCCTTTGTTCCTTCATATTGCTTTGGCTGTTCTCATTCACATAATATCATTTGCGGGGTCGACATACTTATTGGCTCCGCAACAGGGGAGGGTGGGGATGATCTTGGTTGCTAACAACTTGATTCAAAGTGGCAAGCCCACTTATCTTACTCAGTGTCGACTACGGACCGGAAATCCTCGGGGGTAGTAGGGTGCGTCCACTCTGGAAGTAGTCGCTTTGAGAGTCTTAATGTTGGGGTTTTCTCTCTCATGCTTGTCCTTGTTTTTCCTGGAAATTGTCTTCCATCTTTCCTCTTGTTCGTGAGGATTGGTTGGTGGATTGGTGAGCTTTAGGTCTCCGTGTCTTGTCGGCCGCATTTTTCACAGCTGCAGTTTTGGGTTCGGCCGCCTGCTGGTTTGGTTCTTTGCTTCTTTGCAGGCAGAATTTCGCTAAATGCCCCGCTTGTTTACTAGACTAACAGTGTGGCTTCTTGCCTTCAACCAACAACATCAATTGTGTAGAGAAGAGGAAAATCTCGTATTTTGGTTTGTCACGCTATTTAATTCAACATTGAATTTCACCCAATCAGGATGACTTATCCTATTCAGCCCGGACCTTCATTTCCGGCTAGCAAAACGGGTGAGCGGCCAAATCCAATCTCTTCGGCTTGAGACGGCGACCAGAACAGACGTGCCTCTGATCGTCCCTGCTTAGCGATGCTTTTTAGCTAGACAAGCCACCCAGTGTGGACATCTCACTGTGGCTTTAACACTAGCAGCAGCAACATGGACACCCAACGAGGGAACCATCTAATTTATGGATTCTTTACGAGGAATCCCAGTTGAACATAAATTAGAAACATTCAGCATGCCTTCCACAGGCACCACTTCATGCCATCCCAAAAATTGACTATGTCGATCCGAGCGTAACCCCGCTCTCGACAACATGGAGATATCGCAGACTCTCCTCCAAAAACCAGATACAAAACTACATGGTGACTTTGAACACACCCTCACAAGTCCAACAACACGCTGCCATCTCAACAGCCCGCTAAGCCATTTCGTCTCAAACATCCAACAAGCCTAAACACCACGAGTCTTGCAGCACCAAAAATAAACCATATTCAAAGCTGCAAATAAAGAACTTTCGTTGTTGTGTTGTTAAAGAAAAGTTTCGTAATTCATTTGTATGCCTAAAAAATATAGTGTTCGGGAAAATAACAAAATTTCCCGAAACCCGCTAAAAATTGGTGACCCCGAATGGCACCTTCTGAATTACGAAACAAATAAAAAAAATAACACGAAACACGGTCTCCATTTTCGGACAGCAGCACAAACAAAAAGAAGAGAAAAAGAGAGAGAAAAAGCTTTCTGACTCAAAGAACCGAAAGAATACTACCACCCAAGAATTTTCTTCCCAGTGACACACGTGTTCGTTCAATTCATTCGTCGGCTGAGAAGACATAGGCGCAAATTTTTCTTTCAGAAAAATATTCATGAAAAAAACCTTTTTCGTGCTAGAGAAAGACTTTAAAATACTTCGTTTACGAAGCCATAAACGAAGGAAAAAATTTGTGGCAAGTAAAACAATCTTTCTAAAAAGAGATATCATCTTTCGTTTTGCCAGACATATTGGCGCCAATCAGATAGAAAGATACAAGATTATCCCTTTACCCAAGTAACATTTTTCGAACACGTGCCTCAACAAACCCCCCCCCCAATCTTCTTTTTCAGCCCGTCCGCAAGAAAAACACCAACTCAAGCAAGCATAACGAACATTACATTTTGTTCATACGAAACAAAGTTTAAAAAAAAAATTATTACCCTCAGCTCGGTCGATTTGGCATAAAAAAAGGAAGAAACTTACTAATCTGCTCTTTTCAACTGACCACGTGGTACAAAAAATTTTTTATTACAATAACAAAAAGAAAAAGGAAGAAACTTGCTACTCTGCTCTTTTCAACTGACCACGTGGTACAAAAAAATTATTACAATAACAAAAAAAAATGGAAAAAACAAGTGAGTAATACATTTTTACATTTTTTTTAGAAAGTCAAAGCTAAAAGAGCGCCTTCTTCCTATTTAACACTTCATTTTCCCGCCTAGTCATTGGGTGACGCCATCTTGAATTTCAACTTTTATTTTCCTTACTAAGGAACTCTAAAGCAGCACCTTCTCTAAAACGAAACAAATTTTTTTTTTATTTTCACACGAATATCACTATTTTCTTGTGGCTTTTTATCCCTTTCGTTCCTTTCTCATTGAAACGTGTTTCTTTGATTTTTTTGTGGTCTGTTGTCACTGTATGAATTAAAAAGAAAATGGACACTACAGTGGCCATACTCGAAGCTTTGATGCGGCTTATCAATGAAGTAAGTAAATTGGCCGTAGTCAAGTCACAACCGCCTAGACGTCAATACAAAAGTCGTTCGCCATCCCCTCGCCATCCAAGCAAACCTGGACTATGCTATTATCACAGACGTTTTGGCGCTAAGGCTCGGAGGTGCAAAATGCCCTGCTCGTTTTTAAACCAGGGAAACTTAAATCTGGAGAGCTGAGCACAGCACACTCTCCACAAGATTTATATAACAACCGTGCCTATTTTATCACTGACTTCAGGTCCCAAGCACGTTGTTTGGTTGACACAGGAGCAGCTTGCAGTATCTGGCCACTGAAACTCCTCACTGAGAAGCCGCCAGTGTCGCCCATCACACTGCAAGCAGTAAATCACTCCCCTATTCCCACGTACGGTCAAATTTCTCGTTCTCTGGACTTGGAATTACGGAGAGACTTTACATGGATTTTTACTGTAGCTGATTTACCATATCCCATTCTAGGCTCGGACTTTCTGCACCACTTCAACCTCTTGGTGGACATGCGCAAACGACGACTTATTGACGGCAATACGGAACTTTCCGTCACAGGTTATAAGGCAAATACCTCACCCATCAGCCCGGTATTTTTCATTGCCGCCACAAACGACCCATACCAAATATTATTACGCTCTTACCCAGAGTTAACCAACTTAAATTTTGTTGTGAGCAAATCAACTCACGAAACGACACACCACATTGAGACCACAGGTGCTCCGGTGTTCTCACGCCCTCGCCGCCTCCCTGCTGATAAACTAAAGGCGGCGAAGGCAGAATTTAACCATATGCTGCAGCTGGGAATTATACGCCCCTCGTCCAGTCCTTGGGCTTCCCCTTTGCATATGGTTCCAAAACGTTCTGGAGATTGGCGTCCGACTGTGGACAATCGACGACTAAATGCCCTTACGGTACCTGATCGTTACCCAATCCCACATATACAAGACTTCGCTTCATCTCTGCATGGTTGTAAGATCTTCTCTAAACTAGACCTCATTAAGGCTTACCATCAGATACCAGTGAACCCAGCCGACATACCAAAAACTGCTGTAACAACTCCATTTGGAGCGTTTGAATTTTTTACTATGCCTTTCGGTTTGCGAAACGCGGCTAGTACCTTCGAACGCTTCATGGACGAAGTAGTGCGTGATTTGGACTTCGTCTATAATTATATAGACGATATACTCGTAACAAGTGCCTCGCCTGAGGAACATGCAGTTAAAAGCCTTTAACGAAGTGAAGCAGAAATTAGCAACAACATCGCTACTTGCACATCCTGTACCCATCGCCCAGTTCTCATTGGTCGTTGATGCATCGGGCACAGCTGTTGGTGCAGTTTTGCAACAGCAATACCAACAACAGCTACAACCTCTCGCTTATTTTTCGAGACAGCTGAAACCGGCAGAACAACGTTACAGCACGTTTGGCCGTGAACTCCTGGCAATGTACCTCGCAGTGAAACACTTTCAGCATTCACTAGAGGGCCGGCAATTTGTGATCTAGACCGATCACCGTCTGCTTACTTTCGCGCTGCGCTCAAAGCCGGACAAGTATTCTCTTCGCAGTTTACAAACGATATCCGACATATCTCTGGTGAACAGAATGCTGCGGCAGACGCCTTGTCTCGCCTTCCAATTAATTCTCTTTTCTCACCTTCGGATATCGACTTACGGCAGATGGCCTTAGACCAGCCACGTCTGGACACCTTGGATCTATCGTCACCTGAATTTGCAACTTGCAAGTTCGCATACCTGCCAGTGCCCTCTGCGGACACGCAGATTATCTGTGACACCTCAACAGACGCACCTCGACCTCTTGTTCCGATGACTCATCGTAGGGTTGTTTTTGACACCCTACATCAATTGACACACCCCGGACCCAAAGCCACAGTGAAGCTGATTTCAGCTAGATTTTTCTGGCCAAACATGAGGCGTGATATCACTGCCTGGACAGGTTCTTGCGTATCCTGTCAAAAATCAAAGGTGCACACACATATCCGTGCACCCCTCGGGACATTCAGCACCCCAGACGCTCGGTTCAGCCATATCCATATAGATCTGGTTGGACCATGGCCGGTCAGTCAAGGATTTACTTACCCCCTGACCTGTATAGACCGTTTTACATGATGGCCTGAAGCTATTCCCTTAAAGGACGTTTCAGCTGAATCCGTAGCGCAAGCCCTTATATCAGGCTGGA
This sequence comes from Sepioteuthis lessoniana, assembly GCA_963585895.1. Lineage (NCBI taxonomy): Eukaryota > Metazoa > Mollusca > Cephalopoda > Myopsida > Loliginidae > Sepioteuthis > Sepioteuthis lessoniana. The sequence continues at coordinate 12,098 of CAUZXS010005058.1, read as the reverse complement.
TAACGCGTTACGGAGTTCCAACAACAATTACCACTGACCGTGGCAGACAGTTTGAATCCCACCTATTCCAGGAACTTTCCAGGATTTTAGGGATCAACCGCATACGAACTACGAGCTACCACCCTGCTTCTAACGGGATGATAGAACGCTTCCATCGCCAATTAAAGGCCGCATTGCGCTCCTATTCTGACCAACAGCGATGGAGCGAATATGTACCCGTTGTCCTTCTTGGCTGTCGTGCAGCTATCAAAGAGGACCTAGGATACTCTCCAGTAGAACTTGTCTATGGAGTACCGCTATCACTACCAAGTCAGATACTGAACCCTATTGATCTAACGGGAACAGATCCAGCTTTATATGTAAATAGACTGCAATGTTATTTTGGTAATCTCCCACCAATGCAACCTAGGGAACAGACCATCAAACCATCAGTCCCCAAAGATATTTCCTCATGGACTCACGTTTTTCTAAGAAAGGACGCTGTCAAAGTCCCTCTCACTCCACCTTACACTGGTCCTTACCGCGTGCTTTCACGCACTGACAAACTTTTCACCCTAGACATTAATGGCAAAAAAGAAACTGTATCTATTGACAGGGTGAAAAGAGCCTTTCTTAACACAAACACACAAGAGCCACATATTCCCCCTACTTACACACATGAACATATCCCTACACCTGTAGAAAAAAATACAATGCCAAAAGACAATTACGTCACCACCACACGTAATGGTCGACGAGTACATTGGCCCAAAAAGCTCTGTAAAACTGTTTATGTATAAAATGTACCCTTCCTTGTTTTATGGCTGCTATCCTTTTCTCTGTCGGCTTTCCGCCTAAGCAGGGGGTGATGTAGCAGCCACAGATCTATTTCCTTTCGCGAATCAATGCCCCTGTTAAGAGAATCGGTCACTCACTGACCAATCAACTGGCAGAGCGCATTAATTCCTTCTCCCTCTCAGGAACTATTTTTTCTGGTCCCTTTTCTGTAGAACGGACAACGTCAGAGAGAGAGAGAGAGAGAGAGAGAGTCTGGAGCTAGCAGAAGAAACATATCTCTCTCACATGACTGCACTGATTCCACTTGGAACCCTTCGCTCACTGCTAGCTTTAAACATGCTTCCTACGAACTAAAGACCAGCATACAGACCAGCGACGCAAAGAGACACTTTCTCACTCTCACTCCTTCACGCCTGCTACTGTAATAAACCTTACTTTGTTGTGTTGTTAAAAGAAGTTTTGTAATTCATTTGTGTGCCTAAAAAATATAGTGTTAGGGAAATTGATAATTTCCCAAACCGCTAAAATTGCTTCTCCTTGTAGTTGATGGCGTCGGGGATGGCTTGGAAGCCATCACTTTTCCGGAATATTTTGATAATGCGTCTAGCGATTCTGGAATCGATGGCCAGTCCTTCTGCGATGTGCTAGCTTCTGGACTGGTTGGGAAAGTTTCCTTGTTGGTTTCTGCCTGGCCTGTTTTCTTCCTGGGGCGACTTTTTGACGACGACCGACTTGCGGTAGTTCGTCGTTCAGGTCTCAACTCGTGACTGCTGCTACCGTGCATGGTTGCTATTCAGTAACCAGGAGGGAGGTGGGTACTGTCGTGGCCGTCGCTATAATACCATGGCCTGCCGGATGATCAGGTTTTAGTAGCTGACGTCACTATCTGTGGATATCTGTTTTATTTACTACATGGCGTCAGTCAGCGTTGACTCTGTTTCAGAACCAAACATGCATTCCCCATGTGTTGTACCAAAATGCAAAGAGAATTATAAAATGGCTCCAGAGTTCATTGTTTTTCGTTTCCAAAAAGTAAGCATTTATTTGATAAATGGAAACATGCCATTAAAAGGGAGAATTTTACCCCAAGTCCATTTAGCAAGGTAAGTAGTTAAAATTTTAATCACCATTTATTTCAACAGGCGCTAAATTCAAAATTTGTTAAAAAAATTAGTTTTGTCGTAGCACAAGAAAGCAGTTTTAAAATTTAAATTGAAGCTGAAAAAACTTGTTAAACATTATATTTTCTAAAAATATTTTCTAAAAATATTTGAATTAACATGTCTCTTCCTTTTCTTTCTTGTTACATTTTTAAAAAGTTTTAAAATCTTTATTTAAAAAAACGACTTGGTGATTATAATTCAACGTTGTCATGAAGCGAGAAGCGAGAGATTCATAGATCCACTAACGTGACGTCACATTTCATCCGACAGGCCTTGGTATTATAGCGACGGCCACGGTACTGTTGAACTGGCTGCTTTTCAGATGTTTTTTTTTTCTGCTGTTCAGTGGTTGGTCTTAACTTATTACAGACTATATAATAAGGATAGAGAATATTTTTAACGCTCTAAAGGAAGCTGGTAAAGTTATAAGCGACTGACTCTTAATTGCAATGGTGCTCAAGGGAATACCTCCAAATTTTAAACCTTTTATATATACCAACTTTTAAACAAAATGTATTTTCAGTACAAGTGGCGTCAAAAAACGGTTCACACAGAAGTTTTGAGCGTCACAACTGCCAATTAATTCACACAAATGGGGCAGTTTTCGACATAACACTGAGAGGGCATTCGTATTATCTGAAAATTACTGTTTCTACCAGAAATACCATTTACCACTTACATACTTGATATAAAACCGTAGGCCACTGTAACGAATCTGATATCAAAAAGTTACCCAACTTAGTAAAAGGAATGAAGATAAAACCGACACCAAATTATGCTCTTAGCTGTGATATTTGTATTCAGAGGAAGATGTCTAATGACAAAAATAAGACTTTGGATTACAAGTCAACAAAAATCCTTGCACTTGTACAGAGTGATTTAGTAGGCCCCATTCAACCCTTAGCAAAAGATGGTTATAAATATCTAATTTTATTGATGACTATTCTGGCCTTACAATATTATATTTTTTAAAACACAAGTCCGACACTTTGCTCGCTAGAACGAAATATCTATCTGACATCACCGTGTTGCGGACTCTATAAGCGCGTCGACTCCGCAAATGATTCAAGGATTTAAATGCGTGCGAGTGTAGTGTGACAGCCAGAGACAATGAAGGAAGACAGAAGGGAGAGATAACAGATACAACAAAAGTGAAGATTTTATTGCCGGAATTACAAACGTATATGTAAATGTCCGTGGCGGTTGTATGTGGTCTTCAGCTAGGATGGGTTACGTCGATAGCTGGTATAGTCAAGTCGTGGTTGTGTGCAGCTGGACGTTCGATGAGGGTAGCTGGTGTAGGTCGAGTCGTGGAGATATAGCTAGATGTTTGATGCGGGTAAGCTGTGATCGGTTGGATGCAGCTGGACAGTCGTGGCGGGCAACTGAGGACGGTCGAGTCGTTGAATGCAGCTGGACGATCGTTGCAGGAAGCTGAGGTCGGTTGAGTCGTTTTTGTTGCTTGCCGGTACGGCGAGTCGTCGTGGCTAGTTGTTGCAATGCTAGGGTAGTCCGTAACAGCGAGTCATTACGTGGACTAGATGCTGTCTTGCTGGAGTGTCGTGGTCGGTAGATCGATATCCCGGTTTTGACAGTACGATGGGTTAACCGGGGGTGTGTCGATCTGGTTGCTAGCCCGTAACAGCGAGTCGTTACGTGGGCCAGATGTGCAATGCTAGTGTAGTCCGTAACAGTGAGTCGTTACATGGACTAGATGCTGTCTTGCTGGAGCGTCGTGGTCGGTAGATCAATATCCCGGGTTTGACAGTACGTTGGGTTAACCAGGAGTGTGTCGATCTGGTTGCTAGCCCGTAACAGCGAGTCGTTACGTGGGCCAGATGTTGCAATGCTAGTGTAGTCAGTAACAGCGAGTCGTTACGTGGACTAGATGCTGCATTGCTGGGGTAGTCAGTAACAGTGAGTTGTTACTTGGACTGCAGGGAGCGTCGAGGTCGAAATCGGTGTTGGCAGCTTGGTCGTGTAGGGTCGAGCAAGTTGATGGCTAAGACTAAGTCGTGTCTTAGTACTCCGGACCAAGTGAACGGACGCGGAACCGTGGCTAAGGTTTGCCAGGCCTTAAGATGTATGCAGTCGAGCGAGCGGATCGATGAAGCTAGGGCTTTGTTGTGCCCCTAGCTATGTGGGCATATCGTTTACGGTGGCTATGGCTTTGTCGTGCCAGATAGCGGTGCGGGCGTATTGTTTACGGTAGCTATGGCTTTGTCGTGCCAAATAGCTGTATAGGCGTATTGTTGACGGTAGCTATGGCTTTGTCGTGCCAGATAGTTGTGCAGGCATATCGTTGGCAGTAGCTATGGCTCTTCGCGCCAAAGCTGTAGTGGTAGCTAAGGCTTTTCGCGCCAAAGCTATGCGGTAGCTAAGGCTTTTCGCACCAAAGCTGTGCGAGTGTATCGGGCGGTAGCTGAGGCTTGCGTGCCAAAGCTGTGCAGACGTATCGAGACGAGAGCTAAGGCTTGTGCACTGAAGCTCTGCACTGTCGAGAGAACAGGCCAGGAAGCCGAGGCTAAGATTGGCGTTATCTTAGCGCTGCGCAGATAGTGGAGCGGTAACTAAAGGCTAACCCTTGCCTTTAGCGCTGCGTAGCCAAACGGACGAGCAGAACCGAGCGATGGTTAAGACCGGCTTGTCTTAGTGAGTCCTCTTCATGTTTGCCTCCAGGCCGTCTATTTTGACTGGTCGTTAATGACCGCCAGAGATACTCCGACCTGCTGAAGCCCACACGCGTCCGGCAAGACCAAAAATACCTTTGGCCCCGTCGGTATTCCCCTTTTTGGGGCGCCTCAGGCGCCAGGCAATAAACCCCCCCAAGGGAGTTTAAGCCTGGAGGTTTGCCCCCTGAGGCTGGAGGAAATCTCCAGTGTCCAGGCACACCCGGCAGAACTGCCCAGAGGTAAGATGGCCTACCGAATGCAATCCAACAACTGGAGTGGAAAGGTCACAAACACCCTAAAAAAGAGCGGGGACCTCTGTATTTATCGTTGCGTCCCACCAACGCACGAATATGGCATAAGGCCGTTTTTAAGGTGGGCCCGGTCGCAGGGCCGAAGCCCACACGCATCCGGCAAGGCCAAAAATACCTTCGGCCCCGTCGGCATTCCCCTTTTTGGGGTGCCTCAGGCGCCAGGCAATAAACCCAACCCCCCCAAAGGGGGTATAAGCCTGGGGGGATGGCCCCCTGAGGCCGGAGGAACTCTCCAGTGCTGAGGCACACCCGGCAGAACCGTCCAGAGATAAAACGGCCTACCGAATGCAACCCAACAACTGGAGAGGAAAAAAGGTCCGCGGGGACCTCTGAATTTTCGCTGCCTGAAGCCTTTTTCATATGGAAGAAAGGGAACTCCACTTCTGTCGCGCCATGTGAATAGAAAGTTCTTCTACAAAAAATGGACGCAGAAAATAAATACTTCTATAGCCCGGTATAGGCTACCGAAGAGTATTACTTCCATTTTTATAGAATTATTTCAGGCAGAAGTGTTTTGCAAATGTTGGGAAATGTTAATTTATCCCTTTCTTAGCTGTAACGGCCGGTTAGAGTCGAAAAAAGGCTTCATCATTTCCGGCCGTACCCGGATGTTATTTTTGTAAGGCGAAGGTGTAATCCGATCTGTTTACATTCGTAGGCCGGTCGCGGCAACCTCTTAAGGCCATGTAAAATGTTTAAGAATGGACAACAGAACAGAGTTCACTTCTGAACCTTTTCAAATGTTACTTGTATTTAATAGAATCAAACAGGCACAGTCAGTTCCTTATTCTCTGTATCAAAATGGGACCACTAAACGGTGATGGTTAACTTTATTTTCTATGGTAAGGTGTCTCCTTATTTAGTCAAATTTAAAAAAAAACTTGAGGGGCTTGTGTGGAGTAAGGCAAAGGTCAGGGGCAAGCTGTGTTACCGTTTTTTATCTGACTCTATTCTGAGGTTGTTCTATTTTTACCCCATTTGTCTCGTTGATGTAACTCCGAGAACAAGAAAGGCTAAAAAAGAATTATACGAAAGAAGACAGCAACAGATAGGAGATGAAAACGTTTTATTTTATTTTCCCTTTATTTCCTGGGTTCAAGAATCATTCAATAGGTGAGGAAATTTCCCCTGAATATAATTGAAATGGTTGAATCCCCTAGTCAAGGTGTTTAAAAATATGTTAATCGTTTCTTGGTATATGTGTGTTCTCATTTGGTATTTTAAAGCTTTAACATGTTGTTAGTCGCTTTGGGGAGTTTGTCCAAGTCCACTGTATTAGTTTGTAGTTTGATAGGTCCATTTCGTAGCTTTTGTATTTTGGCATATTGTTAACCGAGACGAGTGATACTAGTGAGAAGACTAACCAACGCGTTGTCTAAAGACGAATGCATGGCGTCCCACAAGTTAGCAAAGTGTTGTCACTCTGCTGGTCACTGTCCGAAAAAAAATTAGCCTCCTCCTTTTGTCGGAGGTTACTTTTCTGCATATTTTAATAATTTTCTTTTTTACTTCAATTTAATTTTTTATTTATTTATTAATTCCCTACGGGCTTACGCATTGATGGCTTCAGCATATATTAGAAATTGTTATGATAAAAACACAGGAAAAACCCCACATGAAAGTTTTACCGGTTCAAAACCAAACTTAAATAAGATGCATATTTTTGGTTCGGCTTGTTTTTGTCATGTACAAAATAAAACGCAATTGGACCCTCGTTGTGAAAAAGGTATCTTTGTCAGCTATGATATACAAAGTCCAGCTTACTTGATTTATTTTCCAGAAACAATGATTATTAAAAGAGTTCGGTATGGAAAATTCACTGACTCTTATGATAATAGCTCACTTTCGAAACCAGATAAAAATATCGGAATTCCAGAATACCTAATCACATATGACGTAGAACCAGAAGACAACCCAAACACTGATGGAGAAGGGCAAATAACTCGTTACCCCATTCGACAGAGAAAAAGATACGATTTTTTTGTAGTAGAAAACTGAATTTGGTGGTATTGATTACTGTTTACTCTGCAGACGTTTCTTGCTAATTACTCTGAAGCCGTAAGCTCTCCAGATTCGAATAATTGGATTTTAGTTATGAGGAGCGAATTTGATTCCTTAGAAAATAATACTTTTGAATGGCAGACAGCTCCAAAAAATAAAAATATTATCGGTAGTAGGTGGTTTTTTACTATAAAAAGTAAAAGCGACGGAAGTCATGAGTATAAAGCTCGTTTCGTAACCAAAGGCTACTCGCAAATGTATGGTTCGGATTATTGAGAAACTTTCTCCCTGACAACAAATATGCCCCCCATAAGGTGAATACTGCAAATAGCACTCCAGTATGACTTGATAATTCACCATATGGGTGTTAAGAGTGCGTATTTAAATGCCCCCTTAGACTATTAAATATATGTTGAACCGCCAGAAGGCTTTAAATGTAAGAATGAGAATTATGTTTGGAAATTTAAAAAATCCTTATATGGGTTAAAACAGCGGTTGAAGTTGGAATAAAACATTCCATACTTTTTAACTACACTAAATTTCGTTCAGTCATCTGTGGATGCCTGCATGTATGTTCCAAGTGTCCCCAATCAAATATCCATCATTTTATTGTGGGTTGACGATATACTAATAGCTTCAAAAACTGAGGTACACCTTATGCAAATTAAGACAAAACTAAACTCTGGTTTCAAAATGACTGATCCTAGGAAATTATCCTGGTTTTTAGGAATGCAATTTGAATGCGAAAATAATACTATTAAAATGTATTAATCTAGATATATCGAGAAGACATTATCAAAGTTCGGCATGGCAAATTGCAAACCACACTCAACTCCATGTGAAATGGATATAACTAAAACAAGTGACGAAGTTGATTTAATAGAAAGCAAACATTATTGTGAAATTATTTGCAGTCTAATATCTATATAAAGGTTGCAAAAATACCAGATATTTGTTATACAGTTACTAGGTTGTCTCAAGAGCTAGCAAAACCAAATTATTTCTATTCAATGAAAGCAAAACATGTCTTACGTTATTTAAAAGACACAATCAATCAGTCACTAATATTTAAGAAATTGCAAAAACCCTTCAAATTGGAAGGATTTTTTGACTCAGACTGGGGTAATTTAAGTGACAGAAAAAGCGTGAACACATTTTGCTTTAGATTTGCAAAAAATAACCCAATGATTTCTTGGAAATCTAAACAGAAATCAGTCACGTTGTCAAAATGCGAAGCGTAATTTATCGCTATTTTATTAGCAAGCCAAGAAGCCCTGTATCTTAGAGCACTATTGAGAACCATGACGGAACTTGAGTCATTTAAAAACCCAACAACTATTCATTGTGATAATTAATCCAGTATTGTTTTGACAAATAGGCCTGTCGTTCATCAAAGATCAAAACATATTGATATAAAATTTCAGTTTATATGTGATGAAATAAATAAAGGGTCGATTCTTTTAGAATACATTGTAAACAGATAAAAATGTAGCTGATGTGTTCACAAAGCCAATGACAGGAATAAAATTAAACTTTCAGAAAGATTATTGTAGGTAATTGATTCTTAACTGAGTAAATTAGGCATTAATAGCCCAATCGACTGGGGCTGAAGAATACATCGATTGCATCTCAGTAGAGAGGTAAAACTCCCGATTGTCTGGAATATGACAACAAAAAAAACAAAATCAGCCAATTAACCTAACCACACACAAAAAAAAATCTAAACCACTAATCTTGTTTTCCTATCAAACAAAAATTGTATTACTACAAAAAAAAAAATTATTCCCATTTCTTTTTTTCAATGTATTTCTTTTAAAGGTGGAAAAATCCAGCTTATACTCCCAAACAGTGGGGTGGATTGTCTGGGAGGAGACTTATAGGGTATCAGCCATCTACAAATTACTAGCTAATATTTATAAACTTTCCCTTCAGAAGAAACAGTTGAATAGCCAATCAGAGGAGACTAAGGCATATTTGAACAATGGCAAATTACAAAGTCTAGACTAAATGCAGCCTTATCACTTAGGAGTATCTTTTGTATAACTCAACTAAAACAAGATGGCTACCTAAATTCCAATAGGCAAGATAAAAAACAAGGTTAATTCTTAATTGGAATACAACTTATTTGAATACATTTTCCTTCTTCTACACTGGTTACCTAACCAAGTTTAAGAGTCCAGTTTACCCTATCATTTACTTATAGCTGGAAGGAGAACACATAGATTCATACTTTTCTCAAAGGCATCAGCATATTGAGAGCCACAATCAGCCTTGTTTAGGATTTGATCTTGGGTTACCAATTCCATTTCCAATGACAATAACTGTTACACTATATAGACCTCTAAGTGGTATTAAAAGAATACATGAAAATGTTTGAACAGTTGGAACTATCTCTATCTATATCATATTATTCCATGAATAGACTGTAGACGGGATACAAAATAGAAGAAATGTTTACTGGATAAGATTAAGTAAAATAGCCATGTAGCTTTACTGTTCCCTGGTACAAGTCTGACACTTTTCAAACACCATTTGTAAAAAAAGATCAAGAAAGGGTTTTGGGACTGTCATATGATACTCTATGAAGCCCCTAATGGACATACAATTTATCTAAGGGAGATAATCATCTACTGTATTCTTACACAGGAAAGGTGAGTAAATTACTATTAATTGCAGTGGTTGATATGTGGCTGTACTTTTTATATTAATTCCTTACTGCAAATTTGTAAACAGTCTCTCATCATAATTATTGGAGAAATAGAAGCAGTTTCTTTTGCAAGAAATCAAAATTATCATTGTCGCTAACAAAGTTAAATAGATCAGTAGCAAAGGAATTTATATGAATTATGGAAAGGAAACAGCAACAAATTATAAAAACAATGAATAAAATATTTATATTCTCCTAAGCAAGACAGTAGCTTTTTCTCTGAGTGTTTCTTAAAAGCCTAAAAAAAAAAAAATATTGGGAACCATTAACCCAAACTTTTTAGAAATATAATATGGAGAATAAATAAAAAGTAATCTCTGCTTTTGAAATTCTCCTTGGATGTGAAATTTTCAAATTTTGTGATTTAATCTGATAAAAACAATTTTGCATTATTTACACCAAATTAAGGACTTTTGTTTTATTTTTATATAAAAGGATTTTCCGCCAGATGATATGCAAGCTACCAAATACAAAGGTAAGTTCAATAACTTATTTATGTAGAGGATGTCAACAAAAGATCAAAGATTTCTATAACAGCAAGGAAAGTGCTGCAGTTTTAGAATAAGTAAAGTAAAGTCAGCGACCATAGTCGAGGGTGACCCGAAGGCTCCCTTTTCGATAGCTACTACACCAAGGTGTAGGGGAGGGCACTACTCCATTCCCAGGATTGCTCCACTTTACCCTTGAACCGTACCTTATAATGCTGAGTGTTAAGCAAGGTGGTATCAAGTACCATTTTTAAAGTCTTTGGTATGACTCGACCTGGGATTGAACCCAGGTCTCCCGGGCCATTGGCGAACACTCTAACCGCTGGGCCAATGTCTAAATTGTTTTGTATTTATCAATTAATTTATTTTTTGCAAAAATTTACTTGGATGATTATTTTTTAAGTTACAGAGATTCAAATATACCAAAAAAAAAATGTTCACAATGTATAGGTTTAGATTGTTTGTTTAATGGCATATCAGCCTTTATGGGTTATTTAATGCTAAAGTCATTTTTTTGTTAAAGAACAATAGTAGTACATTTTAACCCATGGCTAGGGAGTATAATCGGATAATACCTTTCCTAAGGGTATTAGTCTGAAAGTGAATGCAATAGCATGATTGGACTTGCAACTTGCTTGCTAAGATATAGCAATCCAGCATGTTAACCACTATGCCATGGAGACTCTCCAGCACCTCACTTACTATGAAGTCACTGTATTTGTTAAACATTATGCTATGTAGAATGCTGCCCAACTCTGCTCACTACAATGTCACAATCCAACATGCTAGCCTCTATGCTATGGAAACTCTCCACCACCTCACTTACTAAGATGTCACAATCCAGCAAGATAGCCACTATGCTATGGAGACTCTCCACCACATTGCTTATGATGATGTTGCCATCTAGCATTGTAGCCATTACACAACAGGGACTTCCTGCTCACAAAGTATGGTGGGGATCAGTATTTAAATGGCATATTAAAGTCTGACTCGAAACACAAATCAAAGGTGGTTTTCGCACGAACAGATGAGGCTTTTGAATATGCTGACTGCATTTCTGCAGAGGACCAAGAATCTCCTTCCCCCCAATAAGTGTCCTGGATATGACACTAAACAATCTGATGGTGAGGCTCTAGTCCTGAAGATTTGGAGAATATGAATTTCCCTTCATTACTCCCAAGTACAATCTGATCTGGAGGGGTAGTATCTGTTAGAGTCCCATGTATGGATTAAGTAGAACTTTTTGACATTTAACTGTGCAAAAAATGGCTTATGCTAAATTGAACTGTTAGAAACAGAACAGTTTGTTCATTTATGTGGTGCATTCAATAAGTTTCTAGACTTTTTTATGCAGACATTTAAAATTGTCACAGACTCTATAAAATTCAGTATGTTATTGCTATACATCTTATGAGATGACTGACCAATTTTTATGATTTCAGGTTTAAATGAACTGCTACAGCAGCAATTGGAATACACCCTACTAAAACCTGATTGTCACAGCTGGTGAATTTCAAAAGTTCAATCTAGATGTGAGGAAGAATGATATGCAATAAGATTTTGCTTTTAACTTGGAAAAAACACCCACTGAAACGTATGGAATGCTTCAGACTGCTTTTGGAGCATTTTGCATGAATTGAGCATCAGTTTTTGAGTGGCATAAGAGATTCAAGGAAGGCAGGGAGTCTGTGAGGGATGATGAGATGTGTGGGAGGAGTAAGGAAGTCAATACACCAGAGTTGATTGGCCAAAGGTTTAGGGTTAGGGTTACTATGTTGAGGTTTTAAGGGAGTTCAGGAAGATATTCCGTCAGAAAGGGCCAGCACTATTCAAATCGGATCAGTGGCATTTCCACCAGTACAATACACCAGTCCACAACTCCATCCTTGTCACAGACTATTTGACCAAGATGGGCATCAAGACAGTTTCTCACCCTCCCTATAGTCCAGACCTTCCTCCCTTGTGACTTTTGGTTATTC
>CAUZXS010005057.1:87500-115000 GCA_963585895.1 Sepioteuthis lessoniana | reverse complement strand
TGTTGCCCCATGAAAATTTCCAAAATATGAAACAATCATCTAAGTATCTTTTCCATAATCTTATAAATTCTGTTTTTACATTGTTGTTGTATTTTTCCCAATGATTTCATATAGATTTTCCTCTAAGTAAGCTCAACTTAGGGTGGCATACATTCATACCATTTTAGTTCCCATACCTGTTCCTAGGATTTGGATGCAATTTGTGTTGTCAAATAGGAAAGTTATTATTTAGGATTAGTTCTATACCATCAATTTTTTTGTTAAATCTTGGGTATGTGTTTCTCTGTATTTTTCTATCCAAAATGTGATGGCCTGGTTTCTTAATTCATGGGGGATATTACTGTAAAGGTTTGTGACATTAAATATAACCATGAGTGTGTCAGGGTCAGTTTTTTTTGTATATAGAGTTTAAAAAGTGGATCTCATCTTTAATGTAGCTTTCTATATTATTTATATATGGTTGTAGTAGAATATCTAGTAGTTTGCTGGGTCTGTTAATGGGGCATGATGCATCTGTTACTATAAATCTAAATTTGAGGTCACTGGGGTTTGCAATTTCTATGCATTCAGATTTCTGTGTTTCTACAGCTTTTTTTTTATTTCTATGAACTTGTGAATTTTTGGTAAGCTATAAAAATTGCTAGTTTTTGGGATAGAATTAGTTAAGAAATCTTTTTCCTTTTTTTTAGTTAGTGTTTCATTGTATGTTTTACAGAATTTTGTAATTTTTGATATGATATCATTGTCTATGCATGCATCAATTAATTTATAGTTAGTTTCATCTTTTAGTATTTCTTGGATTTTTGTTCTGTAATATGTTTTATTAAAAATGACTATGGCACTTCCCTCATCTGCTCCTTTTATATTTTTGTTTTCCTGTATTTTTAAGGCTTATCTTTGTTTGTATGAGAAACTGTGTAGTGAGGTTTATATAAAACCAAGAGTTGTTTTGTAATCACCAAAAGTTTAGATAAGATGGGTATCATCATAAGTACATGTACAATGCAACGCTGTTTAAATAGAAATGGGTTGTATGGAAACTAATCATGACAAACCCCTCTTCACAAAGCATGTCACATTGTTGCTCACTTTAATTTTGCTAAAATGATCTTAAAGAAAATTGCTTTTGGGAACAAGTGATGAAACAAAAATTGAACTTTTTGGATATAATAATGTACAGAAGATTTGGCTCAAGAAAGGTGAGGCTTTCCTCCTAAAAAATACAGTACCAACATTAAAACATAGGGGCAGCTTGATGTTTTAGGGTTGTTTTAGCACAAGGGGAACTGGACAATTAATTGCAATAAGAGGAATAATGAAATCTGAAGACTATATCAAAATTCTGGATTAAAATCTACAACTATCAGTGCAAAATTTTGATCAAGGTTAGCAATTTATTTTCCAGCAAGATAATGATCCAAAATATACATCTAAATCAGTGACTACATGGCTTCAGAAAAACAAGATCACAGTTCTGCTTTGGTATTCAGTGATTCCTGACTTGAATCCTATTGAAAATCTATGGCAAGAATTGAAAGTTAGAATAAATTGTTGATCACCAAAAAATCCTTCAGAAATTCGAACATGTAAACATTGAAGAATAGAAAAAAATCCCAGAAAAATATTGTTCAAATCTCATAAAAAAAACTTTAGAAAACAATTGCAGCAAGTTATAAAGATGAGAGGCCATCCTATTGACTATTAATATTGCAATATTAATATTGCAAAAATTGTTCAATTTTTTTCAATTTTTCATACTGTACAAATAATTTTGTCTTTTCCTTTTTTGTTTATTTTTCTTCTCATATTTAGTAAATTTAACCTATCCTTCACAAAATATCATATAAAAAGTCTGGCATCATATGTGTATTCAATTCTAAGAAATGAATTACAATATAAGACCTTGTGCCAGACTGCATTTACTAAAGGCTTCTTTAACTACTAGACCAAAGACCATTTACAGCTGTGTTGCAGTTGTCCATGATAAATTAAGATATACAGGGAAAATTTAGCATTGTCTGAAAACTGAAAAATAATTAAAAAATACTCTGTATATCTTAAATTACCATGGATAGGTAACACTTCCACCCAAATGATAGAACAAATTAAAAGGTCTGTCATCCACTGTTTCAAAGTTATTAATCCACGATTTGTTCTTAAATCCAACACACTTTTTCCACTTAATTTCAAAGATAGTGTGTCTCTGCATCATAAAAGTTTCATTGCCACACTACCCAAAGATTAGAGAATAGAATAAAACAGCATGTACCCCTTGCTATCCAATCAAATGATTGAACCCGTTCAACTGAATTGTGCAATTTCATTTTGACCAGTTAACTTACTTTTTCTGCCATATTCATTTCATATTATTGTAAATAGTTATTATTTCATATACCATCAGGTTTTTATTTTTGTAAATAAAATTTCATAATCATCCCACCCTCTTACTTATATGGAATTAGTTTAAATTTTCATAGAATGATTGACTTGTTTTAATGACTACAATCCGGAAGTTTTTACAATAAATAAGATGTTATGGTGAAAGGAATAATGAAGGAAGTTTAAGTCAGTGAAGATGGCTTGTTAAATTAATAGTTGAAGACCAGTGAAATAACCTTCCCCAAATAATTGGCCTAATGCCAAATTTGTATATTTACAATAAATATTTGAAATTAATTGAAAGGAAACATGGTTCCAACAAAAGAACAATCAATTGGAAAGGATCGTAAAACTCATTCAAGAAAACAATCCATAGTGCAATGTGGTGAAAGAGATTGGTTGTTCACAATCAGCTCTGTCTGTGGCAGAATAACATTGCTCCATTTTTCTCTGCATAGCTTCGAAAAAAATATACCATTACTTTAAATAATTCAATCTAGTTTAAGTAAGGTATGTTTTATGAAATCAGAATGTTCAAATATTTAAAAAAAAGTGTTTTGCATCTTGTATCATATTAATTTATTTATTAGTAAATAAAAAGTGAACATTTTCTAAGTGTGCTAATTCCATACATCTTGCAAGAGGTATTTTAAGAATGTCTTTAAAATTGGCATGTATGATCTTTTTTATACAAGTGCAACTAAATATATTTTAAAGTTTTGTAATTTAGTCAATGCTATTATTTTTCTGATGTGACTAACATTTTTTTGTAACATCAAATGTTTAATAACAGATTAACTTATAAGAAAATAAAGTAAAAACATTACATTTTTAAATTGTTTACTTGCATTTAATGAACTAATAGCAAAATGCCCCAAAAATTGTTCTTCATCTTTTGATGTCAGAGATGTCTTTAAATGCCAATTTTTTTTTACTAAAGCATTTAAATGACACACGGATTGTTCAAACCTATCAATCACCTGCTCTTAAAAAGTAGCAATAATGTGTACTATTAACAATGATGTAATACAAATTTTTATTGAAATAGAATTTTCAGCATTTAAATTAAACATCATTATTTCATTTAAATCAGCTTAACGTTGCAATTGTGTAGTATTTTAATCAAAATTTCATTTATTATCAATGATCAGGTACTCGTAAAAGTGGCTGTGTTGTAAGCCAAGGAAAATGAAAATTATTACTATATTCAATTAAATAAGGAATATCTAAAAAGTTAGTATTAACTACCAGAAAAATTTAATGCATCCTTCAATAAAATTAACCACTTTATAATGACATAACTAGGGCAAGTGAGCTACTTCTGATTGTATTATTAAATCAATACAAGGATAATGTTTTAAATACAAGATCTTTAAGCTACTAATGAAACTTGAAAATATTTTCGATTCATTTATAAAAATTGTATTTTACTGAAATGTATGTTGTAAATGTCAAGAAAATGCATCTTTTTAGTCTTGTCTTGTATCCAACTTTTAAACTAATTACAAAAACTGAATAACATTTTTAGTTATGAAGATTATCTATCCCACTTTCCTAGTCTTTGGATAAATGAATTTTAAAAATATTAAGTAAAATCTTTTAGTCTCCAAATTTAGTTTTCAGTAACTTCCTTTTTACCATGAAATTAATAAATCCTATATTGTTATAAAGACTATTCACTTTATTATCCAACAAAAGGAAAGTTTTGAATCACCTGAACATTTTTTTCAGGTTGAAGAATATGTATGATAATAAAAAGCAGTCTTACTAGCAAGTACCATTACATCTAAACTACTTCCAAGACTCTAAATATATCCAACTATGAATATTATTTATTATATTTTACAATGATACCAAGTTTATTAATACACACTAATGAAAAGTATTTTTCTTTCAGGGTGTGTCATGACCATAAAAATACTGGCTTTTTAAGAATTCCATTTCTCTTCAAGGGCAATAGCTTTGTGATAATCAAATTCTATACAACAGATAGTAACAAATCTACTATTTACATGGATTTATTAATGACTTTTAATGAGATATTTGAACTTTTAATACTAGACAAACCATGAACTCATAGGGTTCCTACTGCAAAAGCAGTTCATGATATTGATGTTTTAATTTAGGAAGGAACAAAGGATTCTAATTAGCAATCTAATTAATAATTGCCATTCTACTGAGAGGTTGGATGATTAAGAATGACACCAAAAATGCACACACTATAAATTTATCATTCAATTGCAAATTTAACTGAAAATTGCTTCATTCTCCAATTTAGAAGATTTTAAGTTTATTTCTCTGATAAAAATCTCACTATAGTGTGCCATTTTTTCTTAGTATATATAACTATATATAAACATTTAAATGAAAAAAAATAAACATAAATTTTATCAATTTGTCAATCCTGATCAGTTCCAGCTTGAAGCCATCATCAAGACTGTTTAAATTTCATTATTAGGCTTACAAACATTAGAATTAGCATTCAAATGTATAAGAATCAAACATGCTATATAATAATGAGAAGCTTGGTTACTATTTTAATATAATTTCAAATGTGAAAGTAATTTGATCTTATTTTCTTTTTTCCTGTAGATGTCACGTTAAGAAAAATCAGTCTTGAGAATCAGTTAATGAGAATGTGCTTGGGGACTAAAATGTCGTGTTTTTGGTTGTTTAATTTCTTGTTAGGGTTTCTATCAATATTCAAGGGTTTCTAGGATTGATGCAATGTTAGATCATTTTTTCTCGATCTTCTAAATTAGTGAATTTAGCACCTCTTAAAGTTGTGGTCCGTTAGGAGAAAATATTGTTCTGTTATTACAGTTGATTCATGGTTGATTTATGAATTAATGTATTATAAATTTTCATAATGTGTGTATGTGTGTGTATATATATATATATATATATATTTAACAGAAACATAATGTGAATTTTTAGAAATATATAGGTTTTATAGTCAGTTTTTCATAGACACAGAATTTATAGAATATATGAAGATAGAATATTAGAGTATAGAAAAGAAAATGGTTGGTTGTTTAGGTTTTATGGTATATCAACCTTTGTAGGTTATTTAATGCCAAATCCATTTTCATACAAATAATCAGTTCTCTTTCAAACAATTCAGTTTAGCATGAGTACACAGTTTAATTGTCAAAAACATCTCTATTTCAAGCTATTCAGTTTAGTCAAACAGTTCTAATTCAAACAACTCAGTTTAGTGTAAGTACAGTCTCAATGTCTAAAACAGTTCTATATCAAACAATTCAGTTTAGCCTAAGTACGTAGTTTAAATATCAAAACAGTTCTATTTCATTTCAAAATTAGCAATTACAATTTTTGTTTAAGTCAACAGTCATACTAAGTTCTTACTTGTAACTCAATTATAATCTATTTAATTTTTATTGAAATTTTAAAACTAGAATTTAGATGTTAACTTTAATGATTCTGCATCTCTTACATTTGTCTTGAAGTATAATGAAGATAAAACTGCTTTGTGTAGTTAATTAAGTAAGGTTTATCTTGGTGGTTGGCTAGTTATGCTTAATGCCATATCAACTCTTATAGGCTATTTAATGCCAAATCCTGTTTATACATATACATTAAATATATATGATTTGTAAATGAATAATTTGTAGGTAACATTATTTTCCAACAAGCTAGAGCTCATTTGTTTGCACAGTTAAATGGTTTCAAGTATTGCTATGTAATACAAATAATTCAATTTAACAGTCATTTGTTTACTTACAGTTAAATGGTTCCAACTATTACTATGTAATACTAATAATCTAACTCATTTCTTTGCACACAGTTAAATAGTTTCAAGTTTAGAAAATGATTACATATTTCTATTTGACCAATACTACCACTCTGAGCGTGAACCAAGGAGTAGTGACAACGAAGGATTACTCCACATTTCCCAAAGCTCCAAGACTGGAGCCTCACCATCAGATGACTTAATTTCATAAGCAGGATCCAACTGCATCTCTGTAATGGGTAAAAGTCCCCGTCTAACCCCACTACAGATATGCAGCTGGCATATTCTACAGCCCCAGCTGACTGGACTGTTATTTTGATTGTACCCTTCATAAGATTTAGATTTTTTTAGAAGAAACTAACTTGAACTTAAGTCATAAGCTGCTTCTTTGTCCCCAGACATTTTTACCATGTATGAAATAATATTCTTATATCAATGATAGAAATTAATCACACTCATTATCTAGTGCTTTCTTTGTTACCAGGGACAAAGAGTCCTTGTATGCAATGCATGCCTTAAAATTATTCATTCTGGAAAAAATGTGTGTCATATAATATTAATCATTGATAATTTTCATAATCTTCTTTGTGAGTGTATTTTTTAAAAATTTCCCATTTCTTCATTTCTTAGGATAGTTGTTAAAAGCAATATTTAGGTTTGTTGATTTTGTTGTTTAATCGCATATCAACCTTCTTAGGTTATTCAATGTTAAATCCATCCTTCTAGAAGAACAGTAGTGGTACTATCTAACCCATAGCTGAGGGGATAAGGGGGTTCATACCTTTCCCAAAGGTATTTGTTCAAAATGGAACATAATAGCGCGACTAGAGTTCAAATTTGCTTACTACGATTCTGCAGTCCAGCGCTTTAACCATTATGCCACAAAGACATCCCCCAATATTCAGGGAGTGTAAATAGAGAAAATGTCTGCTGGTTTAGTGAGAAAAAACACAATAGCAATGAATTTAGAAGCTTTCCTATTGTTTTTGAGAAGGGAGAGCATGAGAGACAGAATATAAGATGGGGTGGGTGAAAGAGAATTACAGAAAAGCAAAAATATTTTTAATTATAGGAAAAATATTTTTGCTAAAGAATTACAGAAAAGCAAAAATATTTTTGCTATTAAAGCTATAGCCTTTTTTGACCATGGCTTCTAGACATGGTCAAAAAAGGCTGTGGCTTTAGTCTTCTCTTTTTTATCATTCCCTTCAGGCTGGGTGCATAAAAAGATAAAGAGGACATAATGATGAGAGGGTGAAAGAGAGACTGTCACAGAAAAGCAAAAATTATTATCATTGCTTGCATTGTAGTCATGGTTAGAAAAGGCCATGGCTTTAGTCTTCTCTGTTTTATTATTCCATTTAAGTTGGGTGCATGAAAAAGAGAAACAGAATAATAATAGAATTTCTGCTTTTCAGTGGCTTTCTCACAGAGAAGTCACAGAGAGAAAACCACTGTAAAGCAGAAATTCTTTTGCTTGCTTTCCACCTATATTAAACCAGCAGATACTCTCTACTGAAGTGATCATGTTTTTAGTGTGGTTTAAATTAAAGACTTGCCTATTCAAAGGACTTATAATCAGACTGATTGAGATGAAAAATTTGTATCATTTGTTTCTGAACAACATTTTAGATGAAGTTATTGTTTACATTGAGCAAAGATTTAGACAATGAGAAAATTCAGATTTGTTAAATTGTTAAATCTGAAGCTTTGGTAGATCCATCAAGTATCCAAGAAGTCACAGAGATAATATGAGAATTTGAACTGAACTAAGCTCTGGCAGAAGTAACCAAATTACTATGCATGATCCTGACCATACCTAACATACCTGCTTCCTGTGAGAAATTCTTTTCTTTACTAAAGTATATAAACAATTATATGAAGTGTTCTCAAAGTGAAGAGCGATTAAGTTGGTTTTCATTTCCATAAATAATCTTTTAAGAAGATTAAGGTAGAGCATGGTGCTGATACTTTTTATAATATAGTGATTGATGAATTTACCAAAAAGAAAAGAAGAATTGAATTGATTTACAAATAAATTTTAATAACTCATTATTTGCAGATTTTATTATTTTCTCTTGTAACCAATGTCAACAGGGTATTATTAAGGGAGTGGGGCATCAAGTCCAGTGGTAAAAGGTATCAAGTCTGAAGCAGGGCCTGTTGGTAAAAATGTATTTTCTCACATTAAAATTAGTTTACATCATAATCACAGATGGATGGGAAAGACAAATAATTTTCTGCCTTGGCAGAGAAGGAAAAGAAAAGCCTCACTCTGCATGAAGAACTGCATGCCCTGATTCCAAAGTCACTCTTTGTTTCTTCTTGTGGGGGTTTCCTGTCTTTCATGAGATGGAGTTTAAATCACTTTATCGAGCTGTGAGCATCTCTCAATGCTTTCTGAAATACAACTGTTTTTTCTTTTTCGTGTGTGTATCAGAAAAAGCAATATTTCTTTATGCTTCTTTGTCATACAGAAAAGGTAATGCTGTACATGTTACAACTGCTCTTAACACACCAGTTACATTTTTAAAAGTTCCACTTTATAGTCAACATGTATGCTAAAAGAACCACTTCTTTTTTTAATGAAATCCAGAGTAACATGGAGAAAATATTTGCTTTCTTAATGAATGTATCTATCAACAGCTGATTCTGAAGTAACATCAGTTGTGGACTGGCACAACCACTTAAGTAAATGGTTGACCAAAATTACATCTATCAAAACTGAATTAGTATTGTACTCAATTTGTATTAACATGGTCCATATAATTTAAGCAATAAAAACATGCTTTTCAAATGGTGTGATTGGTTATATAAAAAACGAATACATTAAATTCCAATATTTAAGCAGAAGCACAGAGAAAAAAATATTTCTTAACATTTTTCTCAAATAAAGTATAAATATATATCCCAATCATTCCCTAAAAAACACACACGCAAAAATCTTCAATAGTTTTACAACTGGGTTGATGAGTTCAAGTTAATGTATGATTTAATTGGTTAATTTAGTGCGTAAGTATACATGAGAAGATTACAAAATATAAGGTGTTTTGATTGTTTTTATTCCTCTAGAAGAGAGAAATTTAATTAATTTTTATTTCACTTGTTTTCAGTCAAAGAACCACCTTCTTCAGCTGTTTTATTATTAAATTTACAGTTACAAGGGCAAATTCATTTAAATTTTGATATTTCATAATAAAATAAATGTATAACTTTTATTTATTAGCTTAGAGCACATTAAACTAAAGACTAAAATTAATCAAATCACTGACATTTAATTCTTCTACCTTTTTAAATACAAATTTTGAAAGTATCAAACTCAAAGAATAAACAATCCAGTTAAGATTGTTATAATCGCTTTATTTGCATCAATATTAATTAATCAGTTAACAAAATGTATATTAACAAGTATTTGAATCCTGTACAAATGCAATACTTTAACATCAATTTCCTGTCCTTAAAACAAAAATGCATTAGATAAAATAAAATGCTTCCATGGAAAATGTAAACCGAGGTAACTTCTTTAGAGAGACGTGTTGAAACTTGAGTTTTACAATAATCAAGACAAGGAAAACGATGATCTAACGCAGTTTAACAAGTCTTGCTGCTACTCATAATAATAATAAAATCCATCGAATATTCTGAATTGAAACCAGAAAAATAGCAACAGGTTGATAATGGAGATAAAATCGAGACTTGAATTGGAAACATACTAAAAAAAATAATACCAAGTTTTAAAAAAATTAATTAACTAACAAATTACTGAAGAAAATAAACAGTGGAAAAATTCTGATAAAAGAGAAAAAACATTGAATGGGAATTGAAATTTACAGATTAGTGGCACTTTAATATGAAAAATGCGGATTGTGATTTGAGTCATTAGTTTGAATTCGTTAATAGTTGTTACCGCTATTGTATTTTTCCTCTGTATGCGACACAAGAGATGTACTGTAAGGCTATGATGACCTTTAATAAATAAATAATCTGACGTTTAAAGAAAATTGAAGGCGAGGCGAAAATGGTTAACTTTTAATATCAATAATGAAAGAAAGAAAAAACGTCGGCAGAAATGCAGTCTGTGCAAAGGGAATTTTTATCATTACACTCGAATGTTACTCACGCTTCCAGCTTCAATATAACCCAATTTAAATTTGAATTATTGAATTTTAGATATGTGTGTTCCAGACATCTCAGGTTCATGCAATCATAATTCTATTGAAGATCCAATTATTTGATGTCCGTAGAAAAAGTTTCCTTGTTTTAAATCGCCATTTTTGCGCATGCGTGTTTCGATTTTTTTTTAAATCACCGATCGTGGATTCGAAGGAAGATTGTTTTTATTGGGAATTATAAAATGTTTAAAATAATATCTTACGCCTACAGTATAAACAGTTTGGCACATTAATTACTACAGTTAAAGTACTCCGTTCCTTATTTTCGTTCAGGATCAATTGCAATAATTATGATTACCTTAGATAATAAATTGCATATTTCGTCGAAAAAAAAAAAAACGACTTTTTCATAATGTCATAACGTGTCCTTAATGCTTGCGAACAGTTTTCTTGATCGATGAACCAATACTGTTTTAAAAAATCACAACTTTGGTTTCTCTGGCAAGAAAAAAAGTTATTAAAAAATTGATTGTATTGATTTTTTTAATTTTTAAAAAAAATTACTGATTTTTTACTAGCCTACATGGCCTATTCCTACAAAAAATCACTATGGGAAGCATACGAAAAAGAACGAACGTTCATGTAAATTTAATTCGTTATATTAATCAACGAATATTTTATGAACAATTTCAGTTAAAAATAAAATGATCCAGGAGAATTATTCCTACTTTGATCCAAATGAGATAGAAAACAAAACCAAAAATAAAACAAGTTTATTCATTTTCATTTCACACACTTCCTTTCGTCTCACCACAAAGAATTACAGTAGATGCCTCGCCTTACTTTTCTTAGAGCAGCGCAACAGTTATCTATTAAAATTTAATTTAAAATTACTTCCAAATTTAAACTAACACCGCTTATTCATTTTATTGAGCTACAAATTTACTTCTATTTACGTAATTCAGAAATTTTTAATAATAAGGAACTCCCTTCTGATGCCCCATATGCCCGCTCCTCCTAATACAATACATGAAATAATTATGACCATCAGTAGAGACGAAAATGAGTCAGTTTTGTTTTGCTTTTTTCTTCTTGTTCACACAAGACAGGGAATCTGATCAATTATTCTTTCTTTTCTTTATGTCTACACAAACGTAAAGCAGCAAATCAATTCTATTGAATACAAATTGAAAAGAATAATTGTCAATTTTTTGTTGACGATTTGTGACGAATAATAGCAATCCAGTGTTGATTGTTGAATGAATGAATACTATTTAATTTATCTTTTTTATTAAATCAAATCCAGTAAAATGTTGAAAAATAAGAAAAACATGCAATTATATATCCCTATTGACCCAGGTTCCAATGTACTAAAAACTAATAAATTTAATAAATAAACAGCTAAACTTAAATAAGATGTAAATGAGGAATTTTGTTTGAGTTTGAAAAAAGAAATCAAGATTATCTTTTTCTTTGATATCAAGAATGGCGTCTAACATGCAAGGAATAAACTCTAAAAACTGACAAACCCACATTTTTACAAATCTAGTGCCTATCCGTAAATATGAAAAATAGGTCAATCGGCTTCTCTGATATAATTGGTACTATCGTTGTTGATGAGTACTTGTGTCAAATGTGTGGGTACTTAACCGTGGTATTTGGTTGCTACAATGGTAGTAGTTGAATGAATGAGATAGACAGACAAGAGAAGAATGGATGGAAGAAAAAAATGAAATAGATCATATGATGTACATCAGTACATGGTGAAGTAGCACAAGAGTAATAAAGAATCAGAGAATATTTTAATTTCCACAAATAGATAAATATGTTCAATTCAACGGAAAAAACGCAACAACATATAAAAATGGTTTCAATATTCTAATAGAGAAGCTGTACCATCAAATACTACTTGTGCTTGGTATAAAAGTGGTACGGATGCTTAAAGAGACTGAAGTGTAGTGAAATTATACGAAATTAATTTTTCAAAATTAGTAGATTTCTCGTTTATCATTTTATGAACATTGTCTCCTTGAACTACTTGACATTATTTATTTCACATTGTAAGATGAATACTATCAACAAAATTCACAAGGATAAAACTAGGGAAATATTTTTTAGAATAAAATATTAAAAATTTATTTTGGAGTCGTGATTTCTAGGGAAAGCGAGCCTTAATATGTAGATTAACAATAAGCAGATTCAATGACCTGGTTGAAATAAATATACGATCGATGTAAACAATTCTTATATCCCAGTTCTTTAATCCCCCAATCATTTAAAGACCCTTTTTTACCACAAGAAAAAAGCAAACTGAAAGACTTAGCGTTTTTAGTCTTTTTTGCGAAATAGGAAATAAATAACAAAGAAAAAATAACATGCAGCAGCTTTTAAAAATATTTCTTACTATAATAAAATGAACAAAATATGTAAATAATTATAGGAAATGCAAGAATAATTTTTCCTTATCAAAATAAAAACACTTAACGGCTTTCATTCATTCATTCATTCTCTGGCTGAAAGATGGTTGTTGGTAAGCTAACAGTGGAAAAGCTTAACGTAGCAAGTACATCCTAAACGAACATCAACAGCAAAAAAGAAAGAAATTATAAATCAAATAAAAAATGTTGATCAGTGAGCTAACAGTGACTAGATCTGTTTTATGACCAAAAATTGCACCGAACAAGCCAGGACTTGTTTTAGCTGAAGAATGGTGAGGATGAAGAAACATTAGACAGGAGAGAATGAGAGCAGAGTCCTGCACTGCAAGTGCAGTACTGACTCTCAAAAATGAGCGATTAGTAACGACTTCCAATCAAATAATATGTATCAATCTTACCTTAACCCGTTAAAAAGCTGTTTAGATTTTTCCAGTAAGTGACAGAACTCATTCACGACCTTTTTCTCACTTTCATCCATAGTCATATCTACCGACATGTTGAAGTCGTCATTCACTACGCCATAGTCTACTGTTGCAAGGAACACTTCCACATGGGTAAACAATTATCGATGACCAGTACGGATGGTGCAACGTGCAATAATAGCAACAATTCATTGCGAGATAATGAGATAAGGAAAAATGATTTTTTTTTTCCATTTGAAAGAAAAAATCAATCTGTAATTCATCAAAAATGATATTGTATTTATGCTTTAAAGGCAAAAAGAAATTTAGACAGTAAAACATGTTTACTGAAAATAAATAAATATAATAATACAAACCACAACCACCATAAAAAGAACTATAATAAAAATGATGTTAATTATATGCACAGAATCTTTACATGCCTTTACCATATCTGTGATGAAAATCTTTTTATGACCAAAGCAATCTATTTCTATTGTTGCTTTTAAGTTTACTCTACTTTTTCCAGAACAGCATCATTAAGTTTTCCACTATTTCACAGTAAAAATAAAACCATGTGTTGGATGGCTGAGTAAAATTATTGGCTGTCTGCTTCATTTGAGTTTGCTATTTGGTGACAGTATTATATTGTGAATAATATAAAAACCTTTTGCATAGGCCAAATCATAAATTTCACAAAATGTATGTTTTGCAAATAATCTCACTTTTTAAACCAAAATTGAAAACAAAGAAAAAAAACCCAGAGGTAAAACAGATTAAGAAATCAAGAAGTAATGTAAGAAAACTAGATTTGTAATATTGACTTAATCATTGGTAAACTATTGTCAATAAAAGGAAATATATCATAACTTAAGTATCATGAATAGATTTAAAGGATGAAAAATATTCTGAATAACATATTTCAAGATAATACAAAAATCCATTGACAAGAAATAATCGGTAATTTTGTAAATATTTCAATGTTCATTCACATTATCATTGAACTGATCATAATACTCTTAAAATTTCATGAATATTTTTTTTAAATAAGTAAAATATAATGAGATAAAGAAAAATTAAATAAAATAACAAAAAGTAATGATCATTCATAAGCGAACAAAAATACTGTACTTTACTCATTAGAGTAAATGATTCTCTATTTATAGAAAAAAAAAAATTGCTCCATTAAAATATAATCATAAAGTTTGTTAAAGATCAGCCAACTTACAATAATACATTCTTAGCTTTGTTTTGATAATATATCAGTAATAAGTAATAGATATAACTGCTTTAGTAAAATCTAAGTGCACTTTAAAAGATTTAATCCCCTAAAATATTTTGATTATCACATCTGCAAATTATGTTGTATGCTAGTGCAGTGTTTCATTCATACAGAATATGAATTTATAATTCCATGTACTTATTAATGCCACTAAAGAGCACAAATTTTCAGATTAAAATAGTTGTCAACATCATCAGTATTTTTTATATACTTCAGGTTGAAAGAATTGGGGTAATGCCAGGCCAAACATTTTTAGACTGTTCTTAGGGAACAAGAAAAGTTTTTATCGACAGGAAAAAGCTTAGCTGGTTGACCGAAAACACACACACGCACGCACACACACACACACACACACACACACACACACACAGTTATAGTCTTTATTGTGAAGATTGATCTAATAGGATGTGATCATTTGTAATTCCAGGATTTGTGTCTGTGAATGTCACATTGGAGTTAAACATCCGTAAAGACCCCAACCCAGCATAAATGTTTTTCTATACATAAGTAAATCTTCTTTGTATAAATAAGTATGCATTCTGTGTGCGTGTGTATGTGTGTGCATATAAACATGTACATACATTCATGTATATATATATATATATATATATATATATATATATATATATATATATATATATATTTACGCACAACATAAGCTTTAATTTTGTTTAATTCCAGATTTGTATCTGTGAATATCCAATTTGAGTTAATTGTGGGTATATAAATGGTATATTTAACACATCACTCAATAAGTCTGGGGCGAACTAATAAAACAACAACTTTTCGGCAAAATTCAACTTTATTCATCAACATAGTCTCCTTCTAGGGTGTTACACAGATTCCAACACTTCTCTAACAATTTGGTGCTTTTTTTTAATGATTTGTCTTTGGCCTTAAAATATGCCTCAGTTTCTGATATCACTTCTTCATTGGAGCCAAATCTCTTTCCCTGGAGCATTCTTTTGATATCTGTAAACAACCAGTACTCACTAGGGGGCCAGATCTGGAGAATTGGATGGGTATAGAAGCAATTCAAAGTGCAATTTATTTAGTTTTGCCATCATTGTGATTGACTTCTGACATGGTGCATTGTCTTGGTGAAAGAGCACTTTTTCTTCTTTATTTGTGGCTGTTTTTTGGTGATTTCTTCCTTCAAATGCACCAATAATACTATATGATATTTGCTATTGATGGTTCTTCTTTTTTCAATGTAATCAATGAATAAAATACCTTGTGCATCCCAAAATACAGAAACCAAAACTTTGCCTTCTGATGTTTGTTTCTTGGTCGTTTTGGATGGCTTTCACCTGCTGCTGTCCACTTAGCTAACTGCCGATTTGACTCTGGTATGAAGTGGTGGATCTATGTTTCATCCATTATCACATATTTATGCAAAAACTCCTTTTTGTTGTGTTGAAACTATTGCAAACAACACTCTGAATCATTGACATGTTGTTTTTGATCGACTGTAAGCAAACGCAGCACCCACTTTAAACACAGCTTTCTCATTGACAAATGTTCATGCAAAATGGCGAATACACTGCCTTCTGATATCTCCAGCTCTTCTGTTATCTCACGCAACTTCAATTTATGATTGGCCAAAACGAGTTTGTGGAGTTTTTTGTTGTTTTCCAGGACAACTGCCGAATGTGGGCAACCTGAGCATTCAGTATCATTTGTGTCTGTATGATTGAATTTAAAGTCAGAATACCACTTCTTAACCATTGTTTCTGAAAGAGCAGAGTTCAAATAACACTTATCAAGCCATTGCTTTACTTGAACAGTATTTTTTCCCATCAGAAAGCAATGCTTTATCAACACACAAAATTCGGATTTTTCCATTGTTTTGAAAATTTGCAACAGTAAGTAAAAAGTAAAGTCGAAGGTTTCCTTTTCAATAGCTACTACACTGAGTCGTTGGGGAGGGCGCTACTCCATTCCCTAGATTGTTCCACCTTACCCTTGATCCTTACCTTATACTGCTGAGTGTTAAGCAAAGCAGCATCAAGTACTATTTTTTGAGTCTTTAGTATGACTCAAACTGGGATTGAACCCCAGTCTACTCATTAGGCCAATGGCCCGGTACGTAGCATCACATAAATAACTAATTTGTAAACTAATAATCTGATTGGGCTCAAATTTTGACATGTGCCATTTGAAGGTTAGTACTTTATAAAAAATCACATGGATTTTTTATTAGTGGCACCATCTATATGTCTGGCCCAGGACCTCTTGAGTGATGTGTTAAAAGTTTTTTCTTTTTTTTAAAGTATGTATTCTGTGTGTGTGTGTGTGTGTGTGTGTGTGTGTGTGTGTGTGTGTGTACTGGCACATACAAACATACACACCCACATCTGTACACATATATATTATCAGAGTTCCCCGTGGTATAATGGTTATTGTCGCAGGAAATGGACACAACGACACGAGTTCAAATCCTCG
Organism: Sepioteuthis lessoniana; assembly: GCA_963585895.1. NCBI lineage: Eukaryota > Metazoa > Mollusca > Cephalopoda > Myopsida > Loliginidae > Sepioteuthis > Sepioteuthis lessoniana. Next base: position 98,189 of record CAUZXS010005057.1, on the reverse strand, counting down.
ATGAGACTGATTGCATTTTACATAGCACTAATACCCTTGGGAAAGGTATAAATCCAATTATTCTCCCTCCAGCTAGGGGTAAATAGTAGGACAGACTAGGTTCTTCAGCCTTGGTGAGGCAACTAGTCTAGCAGAAGGAAAACTCTGAATTCAAACCAGTTAAACACCACTTAAAAATTGACCTTGTGTCATATCCTGCCCGAGGGGAGGGGTTGGTAGATATCTATATATTATCAGAGTGGCAGTGTTGATTTTTGTCTTTTTTGATCTTTTCTCTCTATTTCTCTGTCTCTCTCTGTCTGGGCATACATACATATACATGAATGTATACACATTCATATATACACATGTTTTGTCAAGAGCATCTGGTTTGTTTTAGTTTCATAGCAGATCAACCACTGTAGGTTATATAATGCCACATTTTATTCATTTATATATATATATATATATATATATATATATGACTCAAAAAATAAACTATGACTCAAACGGAAGACTAAAAAAATTATATATATATATATATATATATATATATATATATATATATATATATATATATGAATTTTTAAATGAAAGAAAAAGATGACAAAGTTTCAGACATTCTATTTCAGTTGGTGGCATTGTTTCAAATTTTATCATGTAAATAATGTTTGAAAATTTATTCAAAAATAATTAAATATTCTTCAAACAAAAATGATTTCCATATCACTTCAATCGATCTATGTATCGATGTTCATATTTATAATATTTTGTTCATATTTACTTATTTTCAACAGTCCATAATACATTAATTTGTCTTTATGAATGTCTCACTGCTTCTTTCTATCGATCTTAGTCTTTATATACTTTGAAAAAAAAAAAAAATATATATTGTGACGCGAAAGGTTTACTTTTATCCCAGAACGGGGTTTTATTTCGCACGTGTGAAGATGGGGCAGGTTGGCACTTGATCCCCTATAGAATAAGTCCTCGTTCAGAGTTTTTCTCTCAGGCATATAAGACCTGGCATATTACGTGAGCGATTAATTTAGGGCCAGGCTGACCGCCGCTGGCTAGGGGTTCCAAATTTCACACTATCCACACACCCACCAGGTCGCTAAACTTCCACCCCTAGACGACAGAAGATATGGACCTATAGGTTTTAGTCGTAATAATATTATATAGTAGTAGTTGGCAACTCCGGTTTCCCGTGTGATATTTTTAAGGAATTAATAGGACAACTCTAAGCAAGATAACATAAGGCGAATAGAAGCTGAAAAGGAAGCATGAAGTAACAAATTCGTAGAAGATACGGCAAAGAACAACTTCGACCACGTGGTAACATTAAAAATACAGGAATCCTTTACTATACAAAGAGATACACTTTCAAAGTGTCAAATATGTATAATGAATTGAACAGTCCATGGACATAAATGTCTTTCTTTTCTGTTCTTTCGTTTTCCTTCAAATAGAGAGAGAGAGAGAGAGAGGGTGGTATATAAAATTTGAGTATAAGGGAGAAATAGCCCCAAAGTTACACTGGAGAATCTTTCTTCTTTCACGGGCTAATAGACTTTATGCTATTTTTAATACTGGCTTGAAGAACTTGGGTCCCTCGTGTCTCAGATATTCTTTTGTCTTCTACCCGGAGTAAATGGCTATGGGTCTGTCTGCCACGAGCCCTTTTCAATAACTAACATTTCTTCTCGTTTTTTTCGCCGACGGGGAGAAGGGTGCCACTTCCGTTTTAGGGCCCCAGCCAATCATTGGCTTCTACCTTCCTCCCCCCCCCTGGTCAGGCGATTTTGTTAGGGCTACTAGATGTCACCCAAGTCAGGTTACTGTGAATTCAAACAGCAGTCATCCTACTTCCATCGTCTCAGTGGGATATCACGTGACATCCTCCGCTTAAGAGAAGAAAGAGATAAAAGGAATAGCATTAAAAAAAAAAGGTAATTCATTTCACTGTTCTCTCTCTCCTTTTCTTTTTCTTTTTTTCTTTTTTTCACTTTACTTTCCCTTCTATCCCCCTTTCTTCTTCACGCTTTGATGAATTCTTTCCTTTTCCCTTTTTTCGTCCCTCCTAATTTTCACCATAGAGGAAGACAATTCCTCTTCTCTTTCTTTCTCTCTCTCTCTCCTTTTCATTTTCTTTAATCTTGTCTTCCTTTCTTTCTTTTTCTCTCCCGGCTTTTGGCCGTATCATGTTTCAACCTTAAGGAGGTAAATTCCTTTTTCTTTTTTTCGTCATTTTTGACGACTTTGTAAGCTTAATTATCAAGCTCTGGGGAGAGAAATTTCCTTTTCTTTTCTCTCTTTCCCCTTTTCGTCACTTGTTGACGCACCTCTTTCCCTCAGTTTCTCTCTCTCTCTTTTCTTTCTTTACTCTTAACACTATGAAGGAACATTCCGCTACTACATTTTCGTAGGGCGTTAGAGAAATAAACCTGGGTATTTTTTTATTAATTTCACTCTGGAACAGACAACTGGCTTAATTTTTCCTCGAATTTATTCGGCATTTCCGAGTTCTTAATTTTTCGAGGTGGGCCTTCTTGACGGACATATTTCTTTAACTTGTTAGCATGACACACTTGTGTCTTCTTCTTTCCCTCGTGGGTATCAATTCTATATGTCCTCTTGTCTATTCTCTGTGATATTACGTAGGGACCTATATACCGTCCACCACAATGTGGTCCTTTATTTGAGGATAGTAGCAGGACTTCGTCGCCCTTCTTAAATTCTTTCTTAGCCATTTGTGAGGGTCCTCTCATCTTTCTCTTATCTTCTCGATAAGTATCAGGGAATTTATTCCCATTATTCTTTGGAGTTTTGTCCTTTCCCTGATGATTGGTCCCTTTGTCTTTTTGTTTATTGAGGTGTGGAAGATTCACTTCCTTCCTTTCCACTTTCTCACTCTGCGAGCGACTATGTAGTTTGTGCCGCCCACGTGGCTCAGCCGCCATCTTGTCTTCCTGTTTGGCGTTCATTCTCACCATCTTTCTTTCTTCATTTTTGGCGCTCATTTTCGCCAACTTGCTTTCTCCATTTTTGGCGTTCATCTTCGCCATCTTCTTTCCATGTTTGGCGTTCATTCTCGCCATCTTACACGGGTGACACATTTTTGTTTTTACTTCATTTCCCAGTATGAGGGAGATTCCTTTCATAGGTAGCTTGTCTACCACACCAACTTGAATTTGTCCATTTTTCCACTGGGACTTTAGGGTTATTTTACATAGTGGTATTTTTACCCTCTTTCCGCCAATACCCTCTATCATCACAGTCTCACGTGTTGCTTCTATTACCCCTTTAGGTAATTTATTTCGTAGAAGTAACGACTGAGATGCTCCGGTATCTCGTAAAATTGATACTTCCACTGGTCCTCCATGTGGGCCTCTTATCATCCCTTTTTTTCGTCCAAGGTCGATAAGACTCGTTCCCTCTAGTTGTTGTTACAGTTCCTTGAGGTTTCCCGACTGGGTTTGGTTTCTTTCAGGACCTTTTCCAAGCTGACACCTTATGGCTATGTGTCCAGCCTTTCCACATTTATAGCAGACCACTGTTCTGCTGCTACTTTGGAAGGTCCTTCTATTTTCTTCCTTAGGTCTTCCTTCAGGGCTTGACTCAGCTTTAAACTTCACTCTATTTCCCGTGAACGTTTTTTCCTTCGTTTTTCGGTGTGTGAGGACGTACTCGTCTGCTAGTGCGGCCATTTCGTAATTCACGTCAGTTTTTCTTTCATTTAGGTGAACCCTGACTTCTTCTGGCACACAGTTTAAAAATTCTTCAGCTAATATTAGCTGCCGGAGTTTTTCAGCGTCTCCGTCTATCCTCTTAGAGTCACACCACTTATCCAGCGCATTCTCCTTTTCTCGCAGAAATTCCACATAAGACTGGTTTTCTGTTTTTCTCTGTGTTCTGAATTTCTGTCTATAAGCTTCTGGAACCAACTAGAAGCTTTTTAGAACCGCTGCTTTCACCAAATCATAGTCGGCGCAATTTTCTGTGGGCAGAGTTGCATATGCTCTCTGTGCTTTTCCTGTCAGTACAGTCTGGAGTAGCATCGTCCAACATTCTTTCGGCCATCCGAGATTTAGTGCAGTTCGCTCAAAATGTGCGAAGTATTCGTCCACGTTGGCTTCATCAAATTTTGGGACTAGCCTCGCTTGCTTCGTTACTTCGAAACTGTCATGGCTTCCTTCGCGTCCTCTTATTGCCAAGTCGACTTCTCGCAGCCTCGTTTCTTGCTGAATTTTAGCTTTCTCCAGTTCCATCTTATTTCTCTCTAGCTCCATTTGGGCTTGTATTTTAATTTTCTCCAGTTCAATTTGTTCTGGTGTCATTCTCATTATTTCCGTTGGTAGCTCTTCCAATGCTGCTTCCTCGAACACATTTTCGTCCACCATTTGCTCGGCTATTTTTCTAACGAGTTCATGTTTCCTCATAGAATTTTCAACATTTAATTCTAGCTTCTCGCCAATTTTCATTATCTCGCTCTTTCTCAGCCTCTCCAACTTTTCCATGGAGGGTTCTTTTAAAAAGTTTTCTATTTTGTCCATTTTTCTTCAATTTTTCCAAACAGTTATATCAACGGGTAATTTTGACTATTTCGACGATATTCCTTTTTTTTCTTTCACGGTCTCCCAGGGTAGATTTAGACGGCAGGAATTGTCATACGACTACAAGAAATAAATATTATTAATACTTATTTTTAATCCCGGATTTGAGCCCCCATTCAAAAGCGTATGTGACACGAAAACTTTACTTTTATCCCAGACAGGGTTTTATTTTCGCACGTGTGAAGACGGGGTAGGTTGGCACTTGATCCCTTATAGAATAAGTCCTCTTTCTGAGTCTTTCTCTCAGGCATATAAGAACTGGCATATTATGTGAGGGATTAATTTAGGGCTAGACTGACCGCCGCTGGCAAGGGGTTCCAAATTTCACACTATCCACACACCCACCAGGTCGCTAAACTTCCTCCCCTAGACGACAGAAGATATGGACCTATAGGTTTTAGTCGTAATAATATTATATTGTAGTAGTCGGCAACTCCGGTTTCCCGTGTGATATTTTAAAGGAATTAATAGGACAACTCTAAGCAAGATAACATTAGGCGAATAGAAGCTGAAAAGGGAGCATGAAGTAACAAATTCGTAGAAGATACGGCAAAGAACAACTTCGACCACGTGGTAACATTAAAAATACAGGAATCCTTTACTATACAAAGAGATACACTTTCAAAGTGTCAAATATGTATAATGAATTGAACAGTCCATGGACATAAATGTCTTTCTTTTCTGTTCTTTCGTTTTCCTTCAAATAGAGAGAGAGAGAGAGAGAGAGAGAGAGGGTGGCATATAAAATTTGGGTATAAAGGAGAAATAGCCCCAAAGTTACTTATCTTATTTTTCGACGGGGTTCCACTGGAGAATCTTTCTTCTTTCACGAGCTAATAGACTTTATGCTATTTTTAATACTGGCTTGAAGAACTTGGGTCCCTCGTGTCTCAGATATTCTTTTGTCTTCTACCCGGAGTAAATGGCTATGGGTCTGTCTGCCACGAGCCCTTTTTAATAACTAACATTTCTTCTCGTTTTTTTCGCCGACGGGGAGAAGGGTGCCACTTCCGTTTTAGGGCCCCAGCCAATCATTGGCTTCTACCTTCCTCCCCCCCTGGTCAGGCGATTTTGTTAGGGCTACTAGATGTCACCCAAGTCAGGTTACTGTTAATTCAAACAGCAGTCATCCCACTTCCATCGTCCCAGTGGGATATCACGTGACAATATATATATATATATATATATATATGTGTGTGTGTGTGTGCATATATATACACATAAACATACATATACATATACACGCACACACATATATATATATACCTGCACACACACATATATATCTACGAGAATCATTAAATAAGTTTCCAGACTTTTTTTGTGTGGGCACTTTTATTGATAGTACACACATGAAACTCTAGTCCCCTTCCTCTGGTTGTAATGCACTTGTACCGTTCCAACAACTTCTGGAAGGCCCCATGGAAGTCCATCTTTTTCACATGTATATATTTGTATATACAGATAGATACATATATATAGATATAGATACATACAGTATGCATGCGTATGGAATCTGCTGTAAATGGATGTTTAGTGTTTTGAGAAATGGTTAGTTTCTGTAACACTATATAAATTATTTGGCAACACAAATGAATAACAAAACTTCTTTTAAACAACACAACAAAGAAAGGTTTATTATTGTAGCAGGCGTAAAGGAGTGAGAGTGAGAGAGTGTCCCTTTTGGTGTCGCTGGTTAGTATGTTGGTCTTTGGTTTGTCGGAAGCGTGTGTGAAGCTAGCAGCAGCGTGTTCTTCAGCGATGGGGTTCCAAGTGGAATCAATAGGAGTGGATGTGAGAGATGTCTGTTCGGGCTGCTGGCTAATTGCCCTCTAAGGTTGTCCGCTCTACCAAAAGGGACTAGAAAAAATAGTTCTCGAGGAAGAAGGAATCAATTTGCTCTGCCTGTTGATTTGGTCGGTTATAGCCGAATTGCTTGTTGGGGGCATTGATTCGCGAAAGGAAATAGATCTGTGGCTGCTACAGATGGTTTACGATACTAGAAACCCAGTTTCACTTGCGAAATGTGACGGCATCGAAAACGAAGTTTTATGCAATAGTATCATCGTTGCCAGCTGAAGAAGTGGGTAAACTACCGAATGCTACCCTCGCATCAAAAGACCACGGGGAATTAAAACGGACCCTTATAGAAGCTCACGAACGAACAAAACCGGAGCTTCTGGAGAAATTAATGTCGGCTACAACAATTTCAGGGCGACCGTCGGCATATCTACATGAACTGCTAGCCGTAGCTAAACGGATTGGAATTAGCGACGACATTGTGAGGCACAAATTTCTGCAGGCATTACCATCAACAATATCTCCAGTAATAGCCTCGCAAAAAGATTTAAACCATACCCAACTTGGCAGGTTCGCAGATGAGCTGATGCCACTACTGAATAACGATAAGGCATTCGTTGTTGAACGGCCCTTGTCTACTAAGAATAACTCACAACCTAATTATAAAGGAAAATACAGCCAAGACACTTCAGTGCCACTAAATGTCAGGCCGTATCGGAGTAACCAACGGACAAAAATTTGCAAAGTACATATTTATTTCGCCAATGAAGTAAGAACATGTAAACCTTGGTGTAAATGGCCCAAAAAGTGTTGCTTAGTTCCCGATTAGCTACACCTACTGGAAGTGATTCGGAAAACTAAGAGGGCGAACAAGTTCAGTCCCACAAGGTTCGCCGCTGTTAGAAATTAATGCAAAATTAGGGGCTACCAAATTGAAATTTATTGTAGATACTGGCGTAAGTATCTCAATATTACCTTCTGCAGTAAATGGTATTACATTAAACCCGACTTCCATATCACTCTCCACTGCAAATGGGAAGAAAATAAAATGCTACGGACAAGCGAGTCTGGAAATTGGGATACCGAGTTTAAGGAGATCTTTTACCTGGACATTCGTGATCGCTGATATCACCAACCCACTCCTTGGATTGGATTTCCTCAACAAGTTTGGTCTAATAGTAGACTGCAGTAACAAAACCATTTACGATCCGACAACAACCCAGAGAAAGAGTTTAAAAATATCTGCATCATCGGTGAATCTAGTCGTAAATAAAACGGAGCTCCCGTCATTCGTAAGGAACGTGATTAACGAAAAATATCCGGACCTAATCACACCACACAAGAACAGTAACAAAAAATACTGCGGCATCTACCACAGAATTGACACAGGAAGCCATACGCCAGTATTTGCAAAACCCAGGCGGCTTGATATAGAAAAACTGGAAGCCGCGTGTAGTGAATTTAAAACCCTGCAAAAAGACGGGGTGATCTCCCTTTCCAAAAGCGAGTGGTCTAGCCCAGTGCATATAGTAACTAAACAAAACGGAGGATTTAGTTGTTGTGGAGTTGTTGTTCTCTCAATAGCATAACTAAGACTGACAGGTACCTATACCAAATATAAACTTTTTCTGCAAAACTTGCGAAAATGTTTGAAGATATTGATTGTGTTCTTATTGATGACATTTTAATTTTCTGCAATTATGAGATTTCTCATAAAAAAGACATTGAAATTGTTTTTAGTATTTTGAATGAACACAATTTAAAACTTTCAGCTACAAAATCTGTTTTCAATGTGACTTCCCTAGATTTCTTAGGCTTTCATATTGCGTAGATGGCATTAAACCTCCAATTAGTAAAATTGAAGAGTTAAAAACTGTTCCTTACCCTAAGGACCCAAAAGGGTTACGCAGATTTCTTGGAATGGTAGGAAAGGCTCGTTCACATTAGATAAATCTGAACGACAATCTTTCAATTCCATAATTAAGGAACTTAATGATACATCCTCATTAGCTCACCCTGAACCTAACTGTACTAATTATCAGTTAGTTACCGACAACAGTAATTATGCTGTTGGTGCGGCATTGCACCAAATTGTGGAAGGAAATCCAATAACGATCGGATTTTTCTCTAAAATATTAACACAAACACAAATAAGATATTCTACATTCGAGCGTGAGCTTTTAGCAGCTTATTTATCAGTGCTACAATTCCGTCACCTCATAGAAGGTCGCCAAGTGCTGCTTTTAACTGACCATAAGCCATTATGTGGTGCATTTTATAGTTTAAACCCTGCTAAATCAGACAGACAACAACGACAGTTAGCAATCCTGACAATGTATTTCAGATATTGAACATGTAAAAGGTTGTCAGAATATAGTTGCTGATTGTCTATCCCGACCAACTCTTGCTGTACAAATAGATGCGTGTGATTTACCTGCACTTGCAGAAGCACAGACATCTGATACTGAAATTCAATCTTTTCAGGACTTAAAAAGATTCACCATACCTGTAGATAACCAGTTTATATGGTGTGACTTTTCAACGTCTTACCCCAGACCTTTTGTTCCATCTAAATTGCGTGAGTCCATATTCTATAGTATCCATTCCATAAATCACCCTGGCATTAAATCATCCATTAAGATGATTAAAGCTAGATATTACTGGCCAAGCATGGATAAATCAATCAAAGAATTTTGTGCATCATGCACAGCGTGCCAACAAGCAAATGCCAACAAGCATACATACAAAATCACCTATTCAGACGTTAGAAATACCATCAGCTAGTCTTCACACTGTCCACATAGATATAGTAGCACCATTCTCACCAGCAAAAAGCCCAAATAGCAGTTACATCAGCCCTTATAGATATATCCTCACGTGTATTGACCGCACAACTCGTTGGGTAGAAGCACAACCCTTCAGCGAAATCACTGCATCTAGTGTAGCTGAGGCCTTTATAAACACGTGGGTCACGCGTTGGGGTGTCCCTCTGCATGTTATAACTGACAGAGGCCGGCAATTTGAAAGTGAGTTGTTTAGTGAAGTAGCAAAAATAGTTTGTTTTTATAGACTACGTACGACAGCTTATCATCCTCAATGTAATGGTTTGATTGTGAGAATGCACAGGACCATTAAAACTGCTATTACAACACGAAAAGAGTCCTGGCTCTATGCTCTTCCAATAGTACTTCTTGGGATTCGCAGTATGCTCAACAGCTCTGATTTTTCTCCTTTTTATGCTGTTACAGGCACACAATGTTTGCTACCCCAGCTGCTAATAGATAGCACAAGCGAGGAGGCTATAACAGAAAATTTCACAAAAGATTTACATAAAACCATGTCACAATTTAATGTGAGAGACTTCACCAAAAGAATTACTAAGTCTGCAAAATCTTATGTCCCAGAAAAACTTTAAACTTGTGATAAAGTTTGGATTAGAGTGAATCGTGTCGAAGACCATTAGAAGCACCCTATTCAGGTCCCTACACAGTCCTTCAGTGAACACCTAAATATTTTCTGGTTAAGATAAATAATGATATAGATACACAAGTTTCTATGGAGAGGTTGAAACCATATATAGAAGTACAAAAACAAATAGTAGAGAAAAAAGTAGAAGAAAAGATGAATAAGAATGAAATGCTTAGTGATTCAGAGCAGGAAATAAATGCTAGAAATAAAAAAGATTTTCCCATGATACATACAAAATCTTGTTCAGGTCGAACAGTTTCCTGGATGAAACATAACGAGTACTATTATTAGTAGTACATTCCGTTCTAAAGGGGGAACTTCTGTTAAAGTTGATAAAATGGCAATTGGTGAGTGTTCTAAAAATTGAAAAATATAGACACACTGATGCCAAGAATTTAAAATTGGGTGGCAAAAATAAGGAACCGTTTCTTTTGGTAGGAGGAGATGAAGAGGAGTAGGAGTTAGGAATAGGAGTTTTGGTAGGAGGTACACAAAAGGAAGACGCGAGGAAAGAAGTTAGTTCACTACTAGAGTCCATGAGGGACAAGTCAGTTGACTACTAGAATCCGCAGTGAACATAACTCAGCACTTTCCGCTCCTGTAGCCACAAAATTTAAGAGGTTACAACAAACTATAATTACAACTTGATGTAAAAGTCTGATTTTCTCACACCAAAATAAAACATCATTGAATCGAAGTTTGTGTTTTCTTCAATAATTTCAACAACGAAGAAATACAACAACACCATTCTTATAGATGAGGCTGGTTTATTATTATCTGTGCTCCAGTTACAGATGTGACTTGTTATTTTTTCAAGGAAGAAGAC
>CAUZXS010005057.1:0-82500 GCA_963585895.1 Sepioteuthis lessoniana | reverse complement strand
GGGTATTTGCCCGAAAGTGAACGTAATAGCGCGACTGGAGTACGAACTCGCGTACTACGATTCCGCAGTTCATCGCTTTAACCATTACACCACGAGGACACCCATATGAAATAATAGTTAAAATAAAAATAGAAAAGATTATTAAAGATGCAAACCTTTCCATAAAAGTTCAAGTTTTCAAGCTCTCCAAAATGTCGATCCACCCACATACAGAAGACTAAAAATTAAAAGAGGAAACTACCACATCATTGATAACACAAAAGACCTATATCATGGCTCCTCTAGAGGAACACAAGCTTACCATTTTCAGCACTAAACTTGTACGCTCACATTATTTCATTGATAATCTCATCTTTAGAAACCTAATTTACTTCATCTGCATGAATTATTTTTCCAACAATAAAAGTTAAATCATGTTTGAGTAATCTAAAACTTGAAGCCCCTAGCATAAAAACACAGATTTTATCCTTTTCTCTTTGTTGTTATCATAATAATCATAATATTAAGAGATTGGCCAAATTCTTTGTATCTTGCTTGATATCTTTAAAATATTGAAATATTTGTCAAAAGGACAGCTTTTTACATCACTTTTTCCTGATTTACATTTAAAACCAGCTCAGTCTTTTTCAATATATTCAACTTAAAGATCTGTACGATGATGAAATGGTTATTATTATTTAGCGAGGGGAAACCATTTTTGTAGGCAGAGTTTTTGTTGTTGGTAAGCGAGGAATGGTTGTAACGTATGTGTGTTTACGTTGTGTCGTTTCCTCGCTTAGTGTTGTTAGTCCCCTCACTAAGTTTGTAGGGAATTGAAAGGTAGATGATGAAGATGAAGTAAGATGTCGAAGGTCGAAAGGTGTTTATATGAATAGGTTTTTATTGCAGCATGGAATATGGTTTGCTTTTGGTGCTGCAAGACTCGTGGAGTTTAGGCTTGTTAGTGTTGGGACGAAATGGCGTCATGAGATGTTGAGAAGGCAGCGTGTGTTGTCGGACGTGAGGGATTGAACTTTTGCATTTTTGACGAAAGACATGTCGCAGTTGTAGGAATTGAACTTGGATGTCACCGTGAGTTTCGCGTCTGGTATTTGGGGGAGAGTAGGCGTTATCTCCATTAATGTGGACCAGCGGTGAATTGGGAGCTTGTGTGTCGAGAGTGGCGTTACGCTCGGATCAACATAGCCAATTTTGGGGTGACACAAAGTTGGGCCTGTGTGAGGCATGTTGTATGCATCTAATTTATATTCAACTGGGATTCCTCGTAAGGAATCCATAAATTAGATGGATTCCCTCGTTTGTCCATGTTGTTGCTGCTGCTATGTTAGAGCCACAGTGAGATATCTACACTGGACGGCTTGTCTAGCTACAAAGCATCGCTAAGTAGGAACGGCCAGAGGAACGTCTGTTCTGGTCTGCGTTCCCAAGCCAAAGAGAGTGGGTTTGGCGGCTTACAAGCTTTGGTGGCCGGAAATGAAGGTCCGGGCTGAATAGGATTAGTCATCCTAATTGGTTGAAATTAAGTGTCGAAATAAATTGAGCGCCAAACCAAAATACGAGATTTTCCTCTTCTCTACAGATCTTAAGTCTCACACCAGAATTTATAAATTTGTTCATGTCCAAGCATCTGCCTTTTTGGTCAGATCATTCATCAGAAAACAATTTTTCTAAGAACTGCAAGAGAATATTAGAATCCAAAAGAATTTCAGCATTTGAAATATATTTCAAATACTCATTAAAGTAACCAGTTTGAATTGAACTTGAACTTCTGTCAATCAATAGAAAATATAATTTATTGGCTTATATTTAATTTACAGTTCATTTAAGTCTTTTTCTGTTGTTTTTAAGCACTTTTATCAGTAGGTTTATCTGGTAATTCATTGAGCGATTCAGAATTAGGAGAACTTTATTCTTGAAAACTAAATTGAATGTTCTTTTTACCCATAACCGTTCAAAAATCACATGAAATTGATAGATTTACCAATATATATTATAATCACCCGTAAAAGAATACTTTTAGGTTTTCAGATTAGTTTTTGAAGTATTAACTTGTAATTGTATCACTTTTAGCTTTCCGTAGTTACAAATATATGACTTTATTACTTAGTTATTGATGATTTTATCGATACTGATGCTGAGTGGGTGGAAAGAAGCTGATCTGTTACACATATATTTCTCAGAAACCCCACGCATTTAGAAAATGTAAGAATAACAGTCAACTACACAAAATAATAACTTTGTCTTGGTGCCTTAATTCTAATTTTATTTTGTTCATATTAATTTTTTCATGCAGCTCTTTTATTCGCTTTTCTTTAATCTTTTTAGTACTCCAGACGCTTGTGTGCCGTAAATGCGCTATTACCGGAAGTGGTATGTTTTTAAGTGACTCGAGTAGACGAACGTGTAAGGCTGATATTTATGATTATTTTTGGACTTTTCAACAAAAATACAAAACAACAAAAAAAAACCGAAACTCACATTTGAATAACAGGTAAATTTTACTTATAGTTCTGTTTACTATTAGTTCATGTTATTTATTGTTTAACTTATCACATATATATTCATAAGTTGACGAAACTGAACAATTGTCTCCTTCTAACATGTGGTGTACTAGTATAGTATTTAGCGGTATGAGTTTTTTTTATTAACCGGAAATTGTAATTTACTAAGCTTTTTGTTTAGATCTGGCACAAGGCTGTATGAAAGGGGTACCCGATCAAACTCGAACTCACTCGTGAAGTATTGCTAGCCTAGCTTATTAACTATTATATTACCCGAGCCGCCCAAGATCCTGTTTTATTCGTATGATAGATTCGTCCAAGTTTTTATATACCAGATATTTTTATAACCTGAAAAACTTTGCTATTTATCTGGGTAATAGTTGAGAATCACTTTAAGGAACAATCCAGTTTCATTTCTCTGCACACTATGTAGAATAAAAATATTAAAAAAACAAACAAACAAACACTTTATGTGAGGTTAAGATTAGCTCATATCAACTTCGTCTCGTCTTCTTTCAGACTAGACATTGGTAAAAATGAAATGTTGGCTGATCCCCAAGATACTACTACTCCCATTATTGCATTATAGGGGAAGAGTCTTAAAACAATATAAACTATTACTAAAAACTGTCAAGACCTCGCTACTCTAAACGATCATAACTTCTCCATGCACAAAAGGATAATTCATATATGTTGAGTTTCGGTATTTGAGGAATTTTGACGAGAGAGAAAAAAAAGGCAAGTCTTGCAAAAAAACAGAATAAAGAAGAAAATTTCATTAAAATTAAATATTTTTAAAGGCATCGGATGGATTTTAATAAACCGTACAGCATTTTATAACACTTTAAAAACGTCTTGCAATAATTTATATCATCTAAAACTTTTATCGTGCCATTTTATGACTATGTCACAGAACATTAACAAACTCTTCAAATACAAATATCTCTTGTTCTATGTACACAAATAATTTTTATTTTTCCCCTCCACCATCATCAATCTTATTAATGGTGTAAAGATTATGATGATAGAATTAACATTTGTGTAAGTTTCAGGCGATTTTCTGCCACATGTCACTTTTTCGTTAAAAGTGCGTTTAGGTCGTCAAATATTGAAATTCATGTGGTTGAATTTTGAATTTTAACCGATCGGGTTGGAATTAATCATTATTTTAATGCTCTCATGAGCACTTGTAAGTTCCCGATTGTTTCTAGTATCATTCTGGCACTTTTGTGGCACAGGTCAGTTTTTGCCACTATTACTAGTGAATTAAGTTCTCATAAGGTGCTCATAATTACTAGTATGGTGCTAAACTAAACTTAGTAAATTACTAAGCACATGTATGCGTGTGGGACCCAACATTAAACCGACCTTGTGTCAAGTAAATGGATACTATCTTATTCATATCATTTTTATAAACTTTTAAATAAAAGTTTATAAAAATTATATGATTCATTTTTCTCAAAACATTGAAGTCGGAGCCATTAGTTCTGTTTTTCAGATTTCAATTAATTATACAGTCGTATAATGTTTTTTTAATGCTTCGGTTACTTCAATGGTAATTTATTCACAAGTAGCATGGAAATATATTTGAAATTTGCCAATAACAATCGTTATCAAACTGAAAAATGCTTTAGAAAATTATTAGATTAGTGCAAAAATAATTGATGTATATTTTAGACTAAACTACTTCGCTACTAACAATATGGCTGCTATGGACCTTTCGTATTGTAACAAATCACTACCTCTGATTGGAAAAAAAAAGAAGAAATCTGGGAATTATCTGATTTTAATGATATATTCAGTATTACTTTATGAAATTTATAATGCATCAGTTACTTTATCAAAAAAACTTGCAATTTTTTTTTCGGGGGTCTTAATTTTACTCCTTCAAATATTTGGGGTGCTATTTAATCAGTAGGAGTATATAATAAAAAGACAAAAGTCTGAAGGCGTGAATGGAATATAGAAGAAATTTTTTTAATTGGAAGTTTTAGATAATAGGATCTAAAATCTGAATGTTAAATTAAAACAAAATTATTTGCAACTTTTAATACTATGATTTTACAGATAATATCATTTTCTTTTAGATCATCAAAATAATTTTGTATTAATATTTGTTCTACTTAAAAAAGGGCCTTAAATTAGATATATATACATATAAAATATATTAGACAAAAAAGTATGGAACCCTACAAGTGACACTCATTTACTGAACAATTTTATGTTTTGTCCCTTGTATTCAAGTCAAAAAAATTTATTTTTAGTATGCTTTGCTTTAAGTTACAGTTTCATTTAAATTTCAGTTTCATATCTTGAAAGATTCTTGTATTTTGATTTTTTTTTTAAATTTTGAAGATTTTTAAATCATTCTTATGAAATTAAAATAATTATGTTGTACAAAATGGCTTATCAAATATTTCTTTAAGTAATCCAGTCTGTAAAGCTTTGAGCTTGCTAATCATTTTGGATTTGAATTTTAAAAATAACTTTGCTAAATATTGTTTTATATAATTTCAATTGAAATACTCTATAGAAAAAGAATTTAATCTTGTGAAGTTTTTGGAAGGTTCATTTATTCTTATTCACTTAAAGACACAGAGATTATTACAAGATGATTTAAGAATGAATAATAGATATTTTCTTGGGAAAAATATATTTAGGTGTTCTGAACATTAAAAAAAAAGAATGAATCTAAAATAAACTACTAAAATCAGTAATTTTTACTTTCTTTCCTTTGACTGTGAGGATTTGGGGTTATTGATTGTCATTTAAAAAGATTTGATTCTAAACATTATTAATATAAATTATCAGATTAGTCTTTTTTACCATAGAAGATTTGGATTGTTGCAGAAAATGTGCTTAAGAGAGTATAAAATTTATGCAGAAAGTTAATTTAAAATATGCTCACAGATTGTTTATAATTACATATCTAATTAACTGTAGTTCTAAAATAGTAAAAAAATATAAGCATTAGTTCATATTTGTGATTTAGTATGACTGATTATCTGTAATTCACTTTTTCAATGATTATTTTTAGTAACAATATAAATATTTAGTCAAATGTCATTAATTTTGAATTAACTTGGTTCTTATATCTGATTTTTTAAAAATTGTCAACGGTCTAGTATTATTTATAAATACACATTGAATTGTTTTTTACATATGAATGTTATTGAGTCATATTCAAATAAATTATTTCAATGTTAAAACTTCAAAATATCCATATAATATCTCTGTTCTGTCATTAACACCTGTATTAATCCCTGACCCACTGATCATTCCTTTTTACTTCAATTTCCAATGTATAGCTATCAAATTGCTTGCAAAAACTTATACAACCAAATTTTAGATAAGTGATTCAATTTTGTAATATTCTGCTAAATATATTTAGTTTGTTATTTTGGAAATAGAAATTGAAAGTAAAGAAGAGAATTGTCAGTGGGCATCTCTAAGTCTCATCCTTGCCTATGCATGCCAGGTTCAAATGCAGCTAATTCTAAATTATTGTAATAATTATTATTTCATTCTTTACCCATATATATTTGCTAAATAAATCCTACCCTTGATAAAATAGGTTACATAAACAGGTCGTCATCTAATGTTTTGCCTAACTATTTCTTCTTTATTATAATTCTTTCTATTCACAGAAGAATTTAATATGTCTGAGATACCAGCTGTGGCAAAAGAAGCTGTCTTAGTTCCTGCAGAACCACTTTCACCAAAACACTTCACTAAAGTAGAAGGTTATGATTTTAACAAAGGTGTCAATTATCACAATTTACTCCAGTCCTATGCTACATCTGGATTTCAAGCAACAAACTTTGGTAAAGCAGTGCAAACAATTCATGCTATGGTAAGTTTTTGCTTTTAATTATTAAAGTTGATAAAGTACCAAAAATAGTCTTCAAATTTATGTTGAGAATAGAATTTTATTGGCTTTATTTCATTGTAAAATCAAAAAGATTATCATCTCATATTTAGTTTAATCTTCAATTTTTTAAATGGAAAGTATTGTTTTATGATAAATATTTCTTTCAAATAAAATAATTTTTAAAAAGTTTCTGTAAATTGTAGTCACACACTTAAAAAAGGGCACAGAACCGCCTCGTCAGTGATGTTCTTGGGGTCCTTACAAGTTTCGGGTCTTCCAACATCATACTTGCTCTCCCAAGCGACCCTACCAAAATTATTGTTCCAGCCGGTGATCCTGCAGTAAAAATATGCCAAGCATGCAAAATCACACAGTTTACACCTCAAAAGAAAAAAAAATTTTTTTTTTAAATGCTCCAGCTAATGAGTTTTTAAAATGGTATTGGCCAATGAGAAACGACTTATGTCACTTCCCTCCCAGTCGCAATGAATTATAAAGGTAAACATACCACAAGCTCGTCTTTATTCTATATCTTGTATGAGTACACTTACATGCACTTAGCCAGGTTTGGATCAAGATAACAGGTAAAATCCTACTGACAAGTAAGTCTTAACTAAGAAGGAAAAAAAAAAAGAAAACTTTTTTCCTCCCTACCTTCTTTATGATGAATGAATTTTAAAAAAAAAGAAGAAAAATAAATAAATAAATAAAATAAAATATATATATATATATATATATATATATATAATAAAATATATAATATATATATATATATAATAAAATATATATATATATATATATATATATAATAAAATATATATATATATATATATATATATATATATATATATATATATATATATATATAATAAAAATGAATAAATAAAAGGAAATCTATAAAAAAAAACAAAAAAACTTGAGGAATTGCTTTACCAGACCTTCGTAGTAAGATGCTGTCAGACATAATACGAGTAGATTAATCTTAGAGGAAACTTATTCTTGATACTGTATGCAATGAAATTTGTCTTTTTTCTCTCTCTCTCTCTTTCTTTCTTTTTTTTCTTTCTTTTTTCTTTTTTTTTTTTTTTTTTTTTGTACAAATTTTTACATTCGATTATATACAAATATGTACAAGGGGGAAAACTACACTACCTCTACAATTCCTCTTTTCCTAACCCTTCTATTTACTATCAAATACCTCCACACTCGTTAGTCCACACTCCATGGTTCTGATCTTTTAATCCATAACCATCTCGAAGCTTTTTCTGCAGATTCTGAAATCGCTCTGATGGCCTTTCTCTTTTTTTCTCCTATCATCCCTAAACGACCTAGAATTCTGCACACTGATCTTCCCGCAAAACCACGGCAGCCAACTTCTATTAGATAACATGCTGTCCGCCATTCGTTAAATTTATATTGCTCTACGAGCTCCTGATATTTTTCGAGCTTTCTTTCGCAGGCCACATCGATGTTTTCCTCCCACGGGACTGTCAGTTCTATCAGCAGCACCTGTCTTGTTTCAGTTGACCAAAGAATTAAAGCCAGTCGCAGTGTTGTTGTTGTGATCTGCTCTGGAACTTTCAAACGTTCCCCGATATCTACTCTCCACTGCCAGTCTTGAGCGGTAGATAGTAGGCAAGAGTTGATTTTACACGCCTTAGTGTTTTAGTGTGCCATTTCCGGCACACAGAGGACATGATGGTATTCCGCTCTTCCCCCAATAAATTTGCCAGACTCGGTAGTACATTATAAACTGATTGCACTGGAAATTTCAACCGGCTAGCATCGGCATGCCAAATATCTGACCAGCTTATTTTTCTTTTCACAAAGTTCTCCCATCACATCCATGCTCCTTGCCGACATAGTCCCACCATTTTGCTTTTTCTTTCTTCCTCAGTGCTAGCGCAAACCTCTTCTTGAATTAGGTTCCGTCTCTGCTTCCCCTTGGCTTTATGAGTACTGGGAAAGTAGCCCAGGCCAGCTCGACCTATCGCCACCGTCCCCACGAGAGCCTTCTACCTTAATCGCTCCTTGGCATTCCCCAGCTCTTTCTTTGCACTCCATTTCCTTTATGTGCGAACTTCAATACCTGTTGTCGCAACTTTTGGATCTTTCGAATCCCTATATAACATTACTTCTCTCATTTGTGAGACTACAAATTCCTCCATCAAGCCTTTAAGGGGAGTTGTAGTGCATTTGAGGAGCCATATAATGCGGCTCTACTCAAGCTTCTAGGAAACCCAAGCCATCTTCAGAGGTAGTTGTTAATTTTCCTTTCCATGGCTTCCACGATTGTCATTGGGGAGTCATAAACAAATAACAGCCACAGAATCCTGGGGAGGACTGTGTGGTGATATATCCACGTTTTGAAATGGCCCGGTAGGCCGGACTTGTCCACTCTGGTCAGCCACAGCTCCAGGTCACCTACCGCGGCTCGGACAGCATTGGTGTCTCTCAGTGTGGTGTTGAAAATATTTCCTAGATTCTTTACGGGGCACTCCGACAAGGTGGGTATCATTGTTCCTGCTATTGAAAAATGGAATTTGTCCGCCGTTCTCCCTTTCTTCATGACGAACGACTTCGATTTAGCAGAACTTCATCCTCGCCCACGCTATCAGTTTTTCAAGGCTGCGTAGGATCCACCTGCTCCCCATAACTGACGTTGTAGTAACAGTCAGGTCATTCATGTATGCTCTTATCGAGGGCTGGCGCATTCCCGTCTTCATCATTGGACCTTGACACTCAATCTCAGCCGATTTCACAATCATATTGATGGCCTGGGTGAAGAGGGTAGCTGATAGCGTGCAGCCAGTAATGATACCCCTCTCTTGTAAATTTAATAATTAAGGATCAAAGTTGTATCTACTCTGGCCGACCAGATTAGGTTTTTAAAAAATCTCATTTCACAAATGGTTTCATAATGTCAGAGAACTGTCATTAGAATAGGTTTTATAATTCTTTATAATGACTGTTCTAACATTATTTAATTAATATTTTTAATAATTTTGTTCAGTTCCTTACATTTTTTTACCTATTTAGATCATTATCTTGAATAAAAAGTTACTTTAAATATTGAATATAACTAGAAAATATAACTTAAAATTAAGCTTTATTGTACTTTTATTGTAGTTTTAAATTTCATTTGATAAAATTAAAATGAAAAAATGCTGGTTTGACAGGATTTAAAAAGAAAATCTTTAAGCCCAATTGTTTTTCAATTTGTTTCAATTTATTGATAAGTAGGTTTTATCAAAATTTTTAAAGAAAATCATTATCTTGAATTCTAAACAAATACTTCCCACTAAAACTATGTATTGTTTGTTTTATTCTCACTTGACTTGCTGGGTAATTTTCTTATTTTCACTTTCAATAAGGCAACATATTTTGTTATGTATTTTTTAACCAATAGCTATGAGAGCCTACTTCATTCTTTTCATACTTTTTACTTTAGCTACTATTAAAACATTTTTTTCATATGTTATAACTATGTCATCTTCATATGAAGAAATAAAATCCAACTTTTCTATAAGCAAAATAAACTGAAAAGAATTTTTTTTTCTAGAAAAAAAAAATGACTATTTCAAACTATTATTAATACTTGATTTCTTTTTTGTTTGTACAAGCATTTATTTCTGTGCAAAGAAACTTTATCAGAAAATCAAGAATCAAAATTTGTGTAAAAATATATCATGTTCCTAAATATTGAAATAGTATCTCTTTTTTATCATTTGAAATATCTTCAGTAATATCTAGATACATGTTCATTATATAATGATAGAAATATTTGCCATTGATTTTAGAATCAAACCATATTTTTTTAGGCCTGACTCGAATCACTTTAGTAGTAATAAGTTTTTCAATCTGATTTGTAGAAAATTAAATATTCATTTAAAATGATTACTCTGTGGAGATACATAATCTTCGTCACTGTATTATTCATTAATATTGCTTCAGTTTTCAAGATTTTGTGCATTTAGTAACTTTGAAAGTCTAATTTCATTCAAAATTATTTTTGCTGTTGGCATAATAATTGCAACACTACTGTTTGGCAATCAGAATGAGTTGCTTGCAGTTTCAGGACAAATGTTTTGCTCAGCAAAGTCACCTAACAGAATGCTAAAGGTTAATTGGAGTAGATTGATAAATTATTTATTCATCATCATCATAGTGTGCTGCTAGCATGGATTTCCCTGACCCTCTCCCACCACTCATCCCTACCATCCATTGCTCTCAGTAGATCTCCCATGCTATATCCTGTATCAGTACAGAGCTGTTGTAGATAGGTTCTAGCTGGTCACCCTACCCTTGCTCGTCTGTGTGAGGGGGGTCTATTGGAGTAATTCGTTTATGAGCTCGCCTTTACTTCTCCATCAGTGTCTTGCATACCTAATTTGGTTGGTTTTCGAGATGGGTGGTAGGTGCTCCTTTGTGGGATGTTGCCTCCAAGACTTGTTTAATACAGCTTCCAGTATTCTTTTGCAATTGCTGTCAAGCTTTCTCTCCATACGCTTAGTCAGCGTCCATGTGGTGCATCCATACAGCAGTATTGACATGACTGCTGGTTGGAAAAATCTATGCTTTATTTTATCTGATAGGTCTGATTTCCATATGACTGATAGTCTATCAATAGCTGTCCAAGCCTTCACTAGTCTTGTGTTGATATCAGTTTTGGTAGATGAGATGCTGCTTCTGAAATAGGTGAACTTGTCCACAAGTTTCAGTGATCAGTATGGAGATGTTGTCTCTTTGATTAAAACATATGAGCTCTGTTTTATCTGCATTGACATGGAGGCCTATGCCACCTGCTGCCTGTTTCAGACTATGCAACAGGGCTTGGGCCTGGGTGTGTGTATTTGCCAGAAGCATTATATCATCATACGCTGCGCCCATAATCATTTGTGTGGGGTATCTTCTGGTTCTTGCCATTGCCAGCATAAAGCTATTTTCTTTCATTAAATCTGCTGACATTCAAAGCATGTAGTCTAGGCAGATAATAAACAGGTATGGGGCTAGTGTGTCCCCTTGAGCACACCTGCAACAATGTCAAAGAAATCTGTCTCCATTCTGTGAGCGAACTTTTACTTTTGTGTTTTTATATTGCATCAATAGTTCTTGGCTATTCTGAGGTCAACCTTCTTGGCAAAAGGAGGATTCCTTTTGCCCATCTGTCTATTATGTTCTGGTTGTTGCAGTATCGGAGCAGTATGTCATCAAATTTTCTTGTTTTCTACGTTCTGGGGGTATTTCATCAAGACCTGCAGCTTTCCTATTTTTGATTTTTCCTTGTACTATGTCGAGTTCTTCTTGCATAAACTGTCCTAATTTGATGTCTAGTGGATGGCTAATGATTTTCGTGATAGGTTCATCCATAACTTTGGGGGATTTTCGAAGCAGATTCTTGAAATAGTGTTTCCACAGGTGTATTCGTTCTTCTTGGCTGACAGTTTTTAGTTTGGCTCTCACGGTGCTCTTCCTTCTACTCACCTCATTTACTGTCTGCCATGCTATCCTAGATTGTCTATCTTCAACTGAGTCTCTAATTTAATTGATCTGGTCTTGAATGTATTCTGTTTGTTCTTTTAGGTATGCATTATTTAGTTTGCTTTGTGCCTTCTTAAGTTTCTGAGCATTGGCGTTAGTTGGGTTTCTCCTATTGCATAGGGATGTGGTTTTCCCATTGTCATGTTTTTTCTTAACTGCTAATGTCTCCCAGGGAATTCTGTTTGCCACTTTAAGAAAGAAACATATAGGCTCTCCATATATATTTATTTCTATGCATAAAGTCAGCAACAATAAGCTGGAATGACATTATTTTTTAAAAAAATCAGCTAATTCTGGAAAAACTTGTTAATTTAGTCCAGTATTATAGATTTTTAGTGGCTACACTCTAGGATAATCTTCCTGGTAGCATCAGGAAAATTGGTCAGTTGCCATCAGCAAAGCAATTGAATTGATGAAAAATCAGATTTTGATATAACATTATATGAGGAAGCTATGCTACATGGTATATTTTATAGGAACATTTCTTTTGAAGACTGAGTGAAATGATGTAGTGTTGAAGTGTTGGAAAATAGCTTGATATCATCTCAAAAGTTGCCTGGATACTCGATTAATCAGCATTCTAGAATGCAGACACTAAAACCACAATCATAGTAGATTGAATCCAGATAGAGAGTTGAGTGAAATTCATTGGAAGAAGAGGAGGATAAACAGACAAGAAAAAGGAAGGGATAACACTTACCTGTTCACATTCTTAACTGAACCCTTTCCAAATTCTCTCGCCCTGTCAGCTGGGGCTGTAGAATGTGCCGACTGCACCTCTGCAGAGGGGTAAGACCTTCCCAAATGAGGCCACCTGTTAGCCGTGGGTGGTGACCTGTAAGGTGCTAGGACAGATCCCTGGTGGTTGAGCAGTCATTGATCCGGTGACAGAGTGGTCAATGGCTTGCAACACACCACTTTGGCCCTTACTTGGTCTGACGGGCAGTCGGATTGGGCCTGAACGGATCAGTCGGCTGGTCATGTCAAGACCTAGCACCTATGTATTTTATCCTGACCATACTTTTAAATCTGCACTTGCAGCAAGTTCCCAACCCTTATCTGTTAGTTGCTAGAAGGCGGTGGCTGAGGGTCATTTGTGTTGAGAATAGGAATTTGACCAGTGCTGAAAACTTGAAATTGGCAACGGCTCAGAAGCCTACCCTCAACTCGATTATACTGGTCGCGTATCCCCCGTCTCAACCAAGGCGAGTGGGTTACCCCTTTGGTTCATTTCCAACACAAGTTGGACTCTGTGGTGGGTGGTGGAGCGCAGGGCTAGTGAAAAATATACAGCATATATGGCGTCTTCAAACAAAAAATCTAAACAAAACCTCTCGGGATCAGACTTGGAGAATGAGGCTGCAGACTTCCCTAGATTCATAGTTATTGAATCTTTGGAGGAGGTCTGCCTAGCCAAACTCTCAGCTTTCCTCATAGAAAAAGTAATATCTACAAGAGCTAGTCTGAAAACTGTTAAGAAAACAAGGAATGGTAACTTGCTTGTCGAGGTAGACAGCCGGAGACATGCAGAAAACATGTTAAAAATAAAAATGTTTCATATGACCAAATACAGAGCGTACACGCATGAGAAACTCAACACTTCCAAGGGAGTTATCAGGAGTAGAGAGTTGGCATTGGCTACAGAAGACGAGATAGCATCAGCCCTGGGAAAACAGGGAGTTACAAATATAAAGAGAACCTCCATCAGAAAAGGTAAACAACGAATCCAGACCAACACTCACATCCTAACATTTAATAAGCCCCGAACTCCAAAAGAGGTGAAGATCAGCTATTGTCTTGAGAGAGTTGAGCAGTTCGTCCCAGCTCTCCTAAGGTGCTTCAAATGTCAAAAATTTGGATACCACATGGAAGCCTGTAGAGGACGACAGACATATGCCAAATGCGGTGAAAGGACCCGGACCATGCAGAAGAAGATTGCTTAAAAGAAATTTGATGTGCAAACTGCAAACAAGATCATCCGGCTTATGCAAGAACTTGTGCTGTTTACCAAAAAGAAAAAGAAATTATTGCAGTTAAACACAAGAGGAATGTTTCTTTTCCGGAAACTAGAAGAATTGTAGGGAGCTATATGGGAGAAACCAGCTATGCCTCTGTTGCATGGAGGGCGGATAGAACCAATGACAACTAAAAATATAGAACACTCGTGGAGAAATTGATCAAGTTGGAAGCCAATGATTGGCCAAAGTTTCAGGAGCACCTGAAAAACTACACTCGGTTGAATTTTACCAAGCACCTACTCAGCAACAAGTTGGGAATGGTGAGAGATTCAATGTTGTAGTCCAAACAAAAACACACATAGGATCTATCACTCCAACACGAACTACTCCTAAAAGTGCAAAATCTCCATCAAAACAGTCGTTACATAAATCACCAATCCGTCCACCAAAAAGCATTAAAGATAGACTAAAAAATTTATCTCCCATAAGACCTGAACAACTGAAACAAAAATCACAACTCCCCATTAGCCAAACTGCGAAAATACAGATGAACATCAAAGTGAATATGGAAAGACCAGGAAGTACATTCAAAATAACTTCAACAACAAAGTCGCCTATAACAACCAAACAATCCAATGCTCAACAACCAACAAAACCCCTACAAAGGACGTATAGTATAGAGAGTATCGATAGCGACACAGATTGTGTAGTTGCCAGTCTTAATCTTGAAGAAATAATCAAAAACTACAATACTTGAAGCCACTTAACCGTCGGCAAACTTATAAGCTCAATCACTTTTTTAAATTGTTAATCTCTTACATATCATACGTATCTATTTAAATGTGTGCTAACAAACGACTGTTAAATTTTTATTGTTTCATTGTAACTCTTGTAATAATTTAACTGTGTAAACAATTGAGGAAAAGTAAAGAGAATGATTTATTGGCTTAAATTGGCGAGCATAGTTGAGGGCGACCAGAAGGCTCCCTTTTCAATAGCTACTACATTGTGGGGTAGGGGAGGGTGCTACTCCTTTCCCTGGATTGCTCCACTTTACCCTCGATACATACCTTATATTGCTGAGTGTTAAACAAGGAGGTATCAAGTACCATTTTTAAAGTCTCTGGTATGACGCGACCTGGGATTGAACCCAGGTCTCCCAGATTGTTGGTGAACACTCTACCCACTGGGCCACTGAGCCGGTTTTCTTAAAGTAAAGTTGGTGAGGAATGATTTATACTGCCTGCATATTTATGCTAAACTGAATTGTTTGAATTAGAACTGTTTGACGAAATCGAATAGCTTGAAATAGAAATGTTTTTGCCAATTAAACCGTACTTGCATTTAAACTGCGTGCTTATGCTAAACTGAATTGCTTGAAATGGAACTGTTTTTTACCGTAAAACTGTACTTAAACTAAACTGAATTGTTATATATATATATAACTGTTTTGACAAAAATAGATAAAAATGGTTGATATGCCATAAAACCCAATCAACCAACCAAATTCTCTAAACGCAAGGATCAGAGTTGGTAACTCTAACGAGTGTTTTGTCATCTCTTCCAGTCTGGCTTGCCACTTTAAAAAAGAAACATATAGGCACTCTATATAAATTTATTTCTATGCATAAAGATAAGATATCAGCAATAATAAGTTGGAATGATATATGAGTCAAGCTGTTGCAACATCTTAACCTAAGAATTTCAACTGCCTCTGTGACAGTCTAGGGTTTGTGGATTCTTCGGGAGGCAGCCTTTCCTTTTTCTGTAATCTTGAGTTCCTCTTTAACATGGATGTTGCTGCAATATAGAAAACTTGTAATCTTGAAAGTTGTGTATTGACTTGATATCTTTGATATTTGTTCAGTATATAAGCAACATTCCTGAGGAGATTCTTTGGTAAAGTGTTGTGGAGGTAAACCTGTATTTCCTGTTGTATTAAAATGTGTTATTCCAATGTGTATATATCCTTAATAAATTAAGATCGGTGGACTAGATTTTGACGGACACCATTTATTGAATACAACCTGACTGCTGTACATATTTTTCTTTTTTCACCATGACCAGAAAATTGGATTTTCTGGTCGTGGTAATTCAATTCACAACCTCACTGCTATTCTGTGTTTGATTTATTACCACCAAGAAAACTACTTCTTATTTTCTTGTTTAACAAAATACATGTTTTAAAAAATTGGCAATGGAGTAATCCCTAAAATTGAATGTACCTTTAACAAATGAATGATTTAGGAATGAGTATTAAAACCTGGTTTTAACTAAAAGAAAAAAATCAAAATTACAATCAACTACGGGTACAATTTGAATTTCTTTTTTTATGTCATCCAAGTAAGACAAGTTAAAAAGAAGTTTTGGTTTCTTTTTGACAGAAGTGAGTCAATGTAAAGAAATATTTTGTGCGACTTTTGAAAAGCATTATTATGTACTTGGGGTTTGTTTTTTGTTTTTTTTTAACTTTTGTGATTGTGACTTAGATTCAAAACTGTCGCAAATTTATGAAGAACTATGTGTTGTTCTTATAATGGAAAAAATTGTGATTTAGATTTAGGCTTGAAACTCTGTTGCAATTTTACAAAGAAGTCGGTATTCTAAAAAGTTTGGAAATTTATTTTGAAAAATGATATTTATTCAAAATTTTGATTGTTTTCACGATTAGGTGTTAAAAGGAAATTTTATTCTCTGTCATTTAAAAACAATTTGTGTGACTCTGGCAAAAAAAAAGTGCCTAATTAAAAAAAGAAAAAAAAAGAAGGTTTTTTTTGTTTTTTTTTGCTTGGGCTGAGTGTGTAAAAGAAATTATATGTTATGGAAGAACTTATGCAAGCAGTTAAAGTCCTAGTGGAAGCACAAGTTCAACAAGAGGAGGACTCAACAATTCTTGCAAGAAGAATTAATTGTTATTAGAAAAGAACAATTAGACATATTAAAAACAAATTTTTTTACAGAAGAAGGAATTGCAAATTCAGTTTCTGAGTTCAAGTATAGCCCAGAAGAAGGAATAACGTTTCCAGCATTTTATCGAAGATTCGAGGTGATTTTTTTCAAAACAATGTGCTTCTTGGTCAGAAAGTAAGTCTATTACTTTAAAAATTTGGCACTGACGAGAATATGAAGTATACAAATTTGATTTTACCCAAAATAAACTGATGAGATTTCATTTGATGAGGCTATAAAACTTTTGTCTAGTATTCTTGGCGAGAGAAACAGTTTGTTTTATACCAGATACAAGTGTTTGAATTTAAGAAAACAAGAGGGTGAGGATTTTGTCAATTCTGCTGGAAATGTAAACCATGTGAAAGGTTTCATTTGAAGGATTTATCCATTGACATGTTCAAATGTTTGTTTCAGGGATTCACTGCCAACTGCAATAAAGACATTCGTTTGTGAATATTTAATAAAATGGAGTAGGACCCTGATATAACTTTGCAGAAAATCATAGAGTAGTGTCAACGCATGTTAAATGTTAAACACAACAATTTTGCAATTAAAGAGGAAGATATTTCCCATGTTCATGCAGTCAGACCTAAGTTGAAATCTGCAAAAGATTATATAAAACCATCTCCATGTTATGGATGTGTTGGGCTACATTTTAAATAAGACTTATTTTAAAAATAAAAAGTGTTTTTTTTTTGTGTGTGTTTTTTTTTGGGGGGGTCACAAAAGTATACACTGCCAAAGGAAAAATAATAATTTAGAAAAAAATGGTACTTTCAAAATAAAAATATTCAATGTCCAGTGGAAAATAAAAATAAAAGGTTTAATGACAGAGTAAAAGTGATACTGTCAAGAAAAGAGATTGAGGAGGGACAGAAACGGAAATATGTAAATGGTGTAAACATAGAATTACAGCTTGACACAGATAGCAATATATCTATTATTTATGTTTTGATGTGGAAACAGACAGGAAGCCCTCCGTTGAAAAAAACAGAGTGGCTTGAGTATCGGGAAAGAAATTAAACTTTAAAGGAGAGTTTATGTGCCATATTTTCTGGGAAAAATGTTAAAATCAAAAGTGTATGTGTTACAAAGTATGTCAAATTTTTTTTGTAGTGATTGGATTGTATTATTTGATTTGTGGCAGCTGCCAATAAATTCTTACTGTAACAGAGTAGATGTTTCTTCAAAAAGTAAAAATAAAGAAACAGAAAAACTGGTTGAAGATCTGAAGAACCGTTTTCCTTGCGTATTTTCGGAAGGTCTTGGAAAGTGCATGAAAACCAAAGTGAAATTTGAACTGAAAGAAAATGTAAAACCTGTGTTTAAATCCAATAGGAAAGTACTTTTTGCGGCATTAGAGCCAGTCAATGAAGAATTGAAAAGATTAGAAAAGCTAGGTGTCATCTCAAAAATTGGACTAGTCCTCACCCACAGGTTTTGTAAAGAAAAAAAAAAATTGAGTTTTTGCAGATTTTTCTACTGGGGTGAATGATTATTTAAAAGATCATTCTTAGCCTCTACTGTCACCAGAAGATATATTAGCCAAACTGAATGGAGGTAAGGTTTTCTCAAAAATCGATTTATCAGACACCTACTTTCAAATGGAAGTTGATGGTGAGTGTTCAAAAGTCCTAACCATAAACACACATAAGGGTTTGTACAAGCTAAATAGGCTTCCCTTTGGATTAAAAGTCGCTCCTAGCCTTTTTCAATAGGTCATGGATACTATGTTGGCAGGTTTGGATTCCGTCATCACGTATTTGGATGACATTTTAATTAAAAGGGAAAATAACAACCAACACTGTTAGCACATAAAAGAAGTTTTCAGAAGGATCAATGATTACAGTTTTAAGCTCAGTTCTGAAAAGTCTGAAATTAAATATCTAGGACAGATGATAAATGGAAAGGGCCAAACACCTGACCCAGAAAAAGCAGAAGCCATTAAAAGTATGCCAGTTCCAAATAATGTGATAAAACTGCAAGCATTTTTGGTTTTAGCTAACTATTATGGCATATAAATTCCTAATATGCAAAATCTCAGAACTCCTTTAAATAACTTGTTAAAAAAAAGGAGTAACATGTGATTGGACAAAGGATTGTTACAGAGCTTCCAAAAAAAATTTTTAATGTTGGATTTATTTTTAGCTCATTTCAACCTGAAACAAGAAATTGTAGTTGTATCTGACGCGAACGATTACAGAATTGGTGTGGTAATTTTGCATAGGTTTGAAGATGGTATGGCAAAGCATCAATGCATCAAGAACTCTCCTGTCGACTGAAAAGAATTATTGCCAAATTGAGAAAGAAGGGCTTGCGATAATTTTCATAAATTTCATAGATTTGTGCATGTAAGGAAATTTGTTTCGCAAATGGATCATCATCCATTGTTGTCAATTTTTGGATCCAAAAAAGGTATCCCTACACATACAGCTAACAGGTTGCAACATTGGGAAACCATTTTATTAAACTAAAACTATGAAATGGAAGTTTTTCCATCCAAAAAGTTAGGACATGCAGCTGGTCTTTCAAGACTAATACCAAAATTTTCGGTACCATTAAAGTGTTGTAAAACAAGAGCAGTAGCCCAGTCTCCAGACAATTGGGTAGCCTCAGTTGACTAAAAATAACACACGCGACTAGCATCCTTCCTCAGTACACCTTTGGTCAACTCATTCGTTCTGTCAGTCAAAAAAGCTGCTGGCATCCTCTTTTATGCAAGTTACAGCCTATTGAAATTTACATGCATGGTAGATTTCTTCTTGTGAGAGACGAGATTGGCCCACTATAACTTCTGCCTCCAGAAGTGGACATATTTTTTAGTGCTTGACACGCAAGGCATTGTCTTTATGAGCTTTGATCCCAGAGGTAAGTTTCCTCTCTTGCTACACTGCCCCCTGATCTCATGATCACAAACATGGCAGTCTGGCGGCAGCCACTTTCACCGAGTGCTTCTATGCAAAGGCACAAGAGGGGGTTCCGTCATGGCTCCTTCCTCAGGCGAATCGTCTGATTCTGTATCTTCGGTGTCACACAGTAGGCTTTCTACCCCACTCTCAGAAGTTTGCAATCAGAGTCTTCCTCCAGTGATGTCACACTGTGTCACAGATCCTTTACGGATTGTGGACTAATCACTTTGGTCACCCGACATTTGCCGAATTTTGTGGTACATCGATTCTGCACCGTCTTGAACCACACGTGATTCCCAACCTGGTAATAGCTGTGTCCAGGACCTGAAGACGTTATCGGGGCGTCAGCCCCTTTTACCCTCACCTCATAATGATAGATCTTGTTGGCTGGCGCGGTGGGAGGTGACACGCTGTCTTGGGGTGTGACATTGTGCCAATAGACAGCCTCCTCAATCAGACAGTGGATTCTGGCTGCAATACGCTTCACCGTGCAGTGACATAGCTTATTCTTATGGCCACTGCTTCTGTTGTTGCCATGATTTGGTCTGCATTCAACTCATCCATGTGAATAGTGCTGATCAATGGCTTGGGTCCATTCTCCATCTTCATAGTGGTGAACCACCTCTGAGGCACCCTCATCAGTCGGTCGGCCATGTTCTTATATGACGGAACCAATACCACATCCACAGTTAACTCATACTCCTCCACAAGCTTTTTTAGAGTGTTCATCTGCCTTCTGATAAGCATTTCAGTTGCTGCTTTGGTATGTACTCGCGTTCTCCCAGTTAGTGTCCAATACCCAATGGTGCATGCACACCGAGTCTGTTTTCACATGCAGCACCTTACATTGCCATTGGAGAGCTAAATTGATGCCCTTTAACACGGTGTCCAGTTCGGCAAGTTTAATATGTTGGGCATCATTTTCAGGTCACGGCCAGCAGGCATCTTCAAGCACTGTTTTGTGTCTCTCCAATGCTACTCCGATCACTAAGTAGATGGCATCAACCCACACGTTCAGTTCCCGTCCATTTACACACCAATCTCCATGGGCTGGATCGTCTCACTGCACAGAGTCCACAGTCTCAGATATCATACGCTGCAGCAAGTTGTCCCTTTGTGACCGAGCTTGCCCTCCTCTTGAGTACTCCGCAAACCACACAGAGCCAACCACACACCGGAAAGTGCCCGACAAGCCTCCTGCATAAAGAGCACACTGCCTGTTGCATGACAATATCGGGAGCATCTGGAACCATGCTTCCTCTGCAATTTACCGTGTTCCATTGCGACTGCCAACCCTAACACTCATGCGCCATCTTTCAATTGTTCTGGGTCCTTACACTCAAGTCCAAATCTAGCTAGGTGTTCTCTAACACAGGTCGCGGGTGTAACATCTTCATTGACGTAGATGTTGTCGATGTAAGCAGACGCTGCATGGCCCACAGCCTCCTCCTGCAACAGCACCGCATTGACTATGGCTTTCATGATGAGAGGAGCCACATTAAGGCCAAACCCTAAACATGTCAAGCGGTATCTCTGTCCGCCAATCTTCACAGCCTGGAACGGCCACAGTGTCTTCTGGACACGCACCTAATGATATGCCCTCTTAAGGTCCAACAGGGATACATTGAAACCCTTTTACCACCATTCATGCAATTTAGCTGTGCAGACATCAGTTGAGCTGTCGGAAGTCCATCACTGGACGTACTTTTGATTTGTGCTGCTGCAGTACGGCCATCAGGGGAATCAGCCCTTTGGGGAGTCCTAGTTCTTCCTCTTTGTATGGCACAAGCCAGCCATTGCTCATCTATGTGCAGAGCTCCCACTCCTTGTCCTTCCAGATCACTGCCCCAATTGGATATTTTGCCACCCTCTTGTCTAGTGCCTCAGGTGCGTGCACCTCTGACCACTTCCATGCCACAGTCCAGGCCCAGCTCTGATGGTTGAAAGTTGCGGTGAAATCGGGTTCATTGATGAAAATGACTGCACACTTGACAATTTCCTTGTTGCCTAGTTGTACCGACCCTGTTGGTCCCGCAACCATGCCTCCCAGTGCTTTTATAGTGTCGATCCCCAACAGCAGGTCAGATCCTAGTGGTTTACCACGTACCACCAGCATGCTGATTTTCGCAGAACTGCCTTCCTCTGTGGACACAGTTACCATTCCGTCACCACAGCATGGACGAGACATGCCTCCAATCGTCATCACGTTCACAATCGCTCTCCTCCAAGACTGGCATCAATCTGCATCAATGATTGTTCATGAGCAGCCGGTGTCAATTAGTGCTGAACACTTTGCACCATCAACATAGATGCTCGCTGCTGAGAGCACCGCATTCACATCTTCATGGGGGAGAAGGCTGGCGCTGATGCCTTGTCCCCCGTTTTGTTTCCCAAACAGTCCCAGGCCCAGTGTTCAATCTCACCACACTGGAAACAACGTGTCCCACGCTTCCGGCAGTCCTTTGCAATGTGACCCTTGCTGTTGCATCTATGGCAGATCACATTGGAAATGGAGCCACTCTTAGCAGCAGGTGTGATGCCGCAGCAGGGTGAGCTCACAGCCGCGACCACGTCCTGGCTTTGGTCCCCAGTTGTCAATACTCTGGCTTGCGCTAGCAGATCTCCCTTGGCCAGGGTTTCAATATTCGAGGCTTGCTGCAGCTCAATTAAAATGGCCTTAGGGAAACCTGTGACGAAAGCCAGCTTCATGAACCTCTCCACTCCAGCTCCCTTGAACACAGCCAATCTAGCCAACTGCCTGATTTTGTCGACACGTTCACCACCCAACCTAACTGTGGTCAAATTTCTGTATGCTGTGAACACGCCGTCCATAAATGCTTCCTTAAGCTGGGCCTCAATCAGGCTGATGTCCTTCTGCTCCTTCTCCTTCATTTCAATATAGAAATCCAGAGCATCTCCTGGTACAATGGCAGCAAGCTGGCGACATCATCTACAAGCTGAAGTCTGGCCACTAGCCTGACCATTTTTAGCCATGCCACCACATCACCCTCGCTGGAAAGTGGCTTTAAAATGTCGCTGCCGAGGTGAACCTTTGCCATTGTGCCGAAATAGCTTGTTATAGAACAAGAGCAGTAGCCCAGTCTCCAGACAATTGGATAGCCTCAATTGACTAAAAATAACTTACACGACTAGCATCCCTTCCTCGGTACACCTCTGGTCAACTCGTTCGTTTTGTCAGTCAAAAAAGCAGTTTGCAAAGAACAAAACCGACCCGCTCCTGCTGCTGGCATACTCTTTTATCCAAGTTCCGGCCTATTGATATTTACATGTGTGGTAGATTTCTTTTCGCGAGATACGAGATTGGCCCACTATAACTTCTGCCTATCGTTCATCGCCTCTGGCAGGTCTTCTGGGCTACATTCCGTATCCTCACATAGCTGCTGAATGTATGTTCGTGCTGGTCGTCCTGCTTTTGCCCGGCCATATGTGGGGGTCCATAAGAGTACATCACTTATGAGCTCGTCCCTGCTTCTCCAGCAGTGTCCTGCATGTCTGGTTCGTCTAACTTGGATAGTTTTTGTGATAGGAGGCAGGTGGCCGTATAGTTGGTGTTGCCTCCAGGACTTGTTCAAGATTGCTTGCAGCATTCTTGTGTAATTGCCGTCTAGCTTCTTCTCCAGCCGTTTTGTTAGCGTTCATGTAGTGCATCCATCAATACGACAGCTGCCTGGAAGAAACTGCGTTTCATTTTATCGGTTAGGTCTGATTTCCATATGATCGATAGCTTATTGATGGCTGTCCATGCCTTCATTAGTCGCATGTCGATGTCCTTTTCACTTGATGAGACGCTGCTTCCTCGGTAGGCGAATTTGTCTACTAGTTTAAGAGGGGTTCCGTCTTGTGTGGAGATGTCACCTGTTTGATTATAGCACATATATTCCATTTTGTGTGCATTGACTTGGAGGCCTATGCCTGCGGCTGCTCGTTCCAAACTATGCAGTAGTGTTTCTGCTTGGTTGGGTGTATTTGCCAGTATCGCTATGTCATCGGCGTAGTCGGCGTTGGTAATTGTTTTTGCGGGGTATCTTCTGCTTCTTTTCTTTGTCAGCACGAAGCCGTTTTCTCTGATTTTATCAATCGATGTTCTAAGCATGTAGTCTAGACAGATGATAAAAAGGTGTGAAGCTAGCGTGTCCTGTACTCCTGCTACAATGTCGAAGTATTCTGTGTCTCCATCTGGTGAATGTACTTTCATTTTGGTGTTTCTATAGAGAATCATTATTGCTGCTACGGTTTCTTTAGGTAGGCCGTATGCTAGTAGGATTTGTTCCATCTTCCCTCTGTGAATGGAATCGAAGGCCTTGGTAAAGTCGACAAATAGTAATGTCGCTTGTATGTTTTTTGCCCGTACACCTTCAAGGATTCTACGGATGATCAATATTTGTGAGGTCGTGGATCTATTTCTTCGGAAGCCATTTTGGTTTTTCCTTAGGATGTTGTCGATTTTGGGTTCTATGCGGTTTCATAGTAGGGCATTGTAAATTTTGGCTACAATGGATGTAATTGTTGTGCCTCGGTAGTTCTTGGCTAATCCGAGGTCACCCGTTTTAGGGAAGGGGAGGATGCATCCCTTCATCCATCTGTCTATCTGATTTTGGTTATTGACTGCGTTGCAGTGTCGGAGCAGTATGTCGTCGAATTGTCTGGTGTTCCATACCTCTGGGGGAATCTCGTCCAGCCCTGCAGCTTTCCTATTTTTAATTTTTCTGAGAACCGAGTCAAGTTCTTCTTGAGTGAACGGTCCTAGTTTGATGTCCAATTGCTTACTAATTATTCTGGTGATTGATTCATGCATTACTTTCGGTGGGTTTCCTAGTAGGTTTTCGAAATGCTTTTTCCACAGTTTTATTCTTTCCTGTTGGTTTGCAGCTTTCAGTTTTACTTTGACTGTGCTCTTTCTTCTACTCACTTTGTTTATTGTTTGCCAGGCTATCCTAGATTGCCTATCTTCCACTGAGTCTCTAATCTTATCTATTTGATTTTGTATGTATTCTGTCTGTTCCTTTATATATATGCCTGCTAATTGATATTGTGCTGTTTTTAGTTGTGGCTTAGCTTTTTTAGCTCAAAATACATGACATGCAGAAGCTGCATTTTTTTATGTAGAGTAAAATCATAGAAAACTAAAATGATCTTGCCTTCATTTTTAAAGGGAAGTAACGGTCAGTCATGGTTTAGTATAATAAAAAGCTGGGGGAAAGTTTCAGTGGAATCTTTTTGACCCTTCACATTGTGAGTTGGTGAAGCATGCACATATACTAAAAAAGGTGGATTAGAAAGGAATATTCAGTGTGGAACTGGTAAGGAGACTCATTTCATTACAATAACACAAGATTGTATCTGATTCCGTTTTTTTTTTTAAGCTAATTGCTCATGATTTAGAAGAAAATGTTTGTGAAGATGCATAGCATATTTTGATTAATTTTCTGGTTAAAATCATTTTAATATGATTGAAATACTTTCTCTAAAGATTGAGTAGCCCTCATTGGTGGGAGAAAACTTTTTAGGACAATACTATGCAGTAAAATGAACAACTTTAATCATGCTATCAGTTAGTGATACATAGCTCAAGTTAGCAATGTATTTATGAAAGAAGTCCCTGTGCAAATAAAATTTCATGGTGCAGAAAAATTTCTGTGCATGTATACCTTATAACTTATTAGCACAGCAAATTGACCAACATAATTTTTATCAGTTGAGAAACTGTTTAATCTGTGAATGTATTTACTCAATTCCTCTATCACAAACAGAATGCAACACAAGCTGGCTTGAATTTAGAATTTACTTTCTAATTGTTGTAAAGCTAAAGTGCCCAACCTACTCTACTAATAATCAATAGCTGTGGTGGAGCAAAGTGATAGTTATGCCTTATTTCTAAGGGCCTCAATGCAAAGTGATGGCATTATGCTTCTTCCTAAGGGCCCACTTCTCAGATTTGAACTTGGCCCACTGAGTCCCTTTCTTAAGATGATAACCAATATGCTGTGTGTGTGTGTGTGTGTGTGTGTGTGTGTGTGTGTGTATAAAAACCTAGATTTGGCAATGTATTTTATAATATGAAAATATTTTTTGCTTATTGTACCTAATTTGGATTTATTTTAACTCATTGGAATACTAAGAATCATGCATATATAAATTCATTTAAAAAAATTTTTTAATTTATTTTATTTATTTCATATTTAGGTGTATAACTTGTGCAAAGCCTAACATCAAACTTTCTTGTATGTGAACAAGTTTATTTTTCATATAGGCAAAGATATATGGTCTTGTCAAGATACAAAAATTCACAATATTTCAAAGTATATATTAAAAATAATCAACTTCAGGAAATATTTTAAATTTCAACTGTAATATATAAAATTATTGTTTACTGGAACATTTTAAATTTTTTAGGTAATTTGTATATATAATTCAGAATATACTGAATAAGTATAGAGCTGGCATTACATCAAAATACAAAAGACTATTTTTTTTTTTGTATTAAAAATTCTATATTCTTTTTTGACCAAAGAACATCCATTACTTTATTAAAGTTATGATTTTATTAAGCTTAAAAACTTTACAATGGCCTTAGTGGGTAGAGTGTTCGCCAAGGGTCCGGGAGACCTGGGTTCAATCCCAGGTTGTGTCATACCAAAAACTTGAAAAGTGGTACTTGATGCCTCCTTGCTTAAGACTCAGCAATATAAGGTACATATCACGGGTAAAGTGGAGCAATCCAAGGAAAGTAGTAGCGCTCTCCCCTACACCTCGGTGTTGTAGCTATTGAAAAGAGAGCCTTCTGGTCATCCTCAACTACTACAGACTTGTATATCTAACATATACTGTCATTTTTTAAATCAAGGTTTTTTCATTAGTTCTTAAGTATAAACACACTTTTACTCATATTCTTTTATTGAATAACTTGAAATGTTTCCTCTCTTTTTGTTGTTAGATGGCATTAGGAGCATTTTGCTTTAACAAATTTTATTCTAAAAGATTTTGCATGTACTGTGACATTTTAAAGAAATTGTCAAAATTGGCATGTTTTTGTTTATTGATTCTAACATGGGAGATAAAAGAAAATAAGCAATTTTGGGGGGCATAGTATTGTAATAAAAGATTAAGAAATATTTTTTTGTTAAATTTTTTCTCAAGTTGGATAGTTCAATTGAAGTTGAAAGCTAAGGAATTACCTGAGAATGTTATACAACCACCCTTATCCTCTCCAGCTATAGGTTAAATAGTACCACTACTGTTCTACAAGGGTGGCTTTGGCATTAATAACCCACAAAGGTTCATATGCCATTAAACAGAGAAACAAAACCAAGTAAAAAAGAAAAAATACTGAATAGAGTGATGTGATGTGATGGTTCACTACTTAATTGTCGTGAAAATGTTCCATTTTTGAAAAAAAATTTGTAGACTATAAAAAATGAATACTTTGTTGAATACTTATATTGAATATAGATTGTGGCTTGAGCAAAATGAACCACCACTCACTGTACCTGTTGAAGTGAACTTGTCCACCCTTAATATAAAGTGGAAGTGAGTCAGCTTTGAGTTGAGCAGTAAAGTGTCTACTATGATTTACTACAATGCATTATTCTTTCATATACTGAAGAACACATTACAACAGTGTTGACAGGATACTAAGCACTTGTGACATAGTTAAAAGGAGAATTTTTTTTCTGGTTACTGACATTTCACCAAAATAAAGGAATTGAAACTACTACTTCAACAACAGAAAAGTTAGAACTCCTACAGCTATCATGATTGTTGGAATTGTAACTTGAGGAAAAAGGAGAAAGTAGCATTGGAGATTTTCTGTTTACACTGGAATTCATTGCTGAGTCGATATCAGAATTCAAGTATGATGAGCTGGATAGCCTTACTTTTGAGCCATATTTCTGACATTTTCAGGACATCTTTGAGAAAGAATGTGTGAAGTGGTCTGATGAAAAGAAATTCAGACTCCTAGGAACAGTTGAAAATCAAAAATACTGTTATTACATCCTGCCTCATCGACTGTTGGAAACATCATTTGAAGATACAGTGGAAATTTTTACAACAATATTTAGAGGAAAAAGTTTCTATCTTTCACACAAAGTATCAAGTTCTTAACCTAGCTAAGAATGCAAAAGATGACTTTTCCACATATGCTGAAATAGCAAATCAAGAATGTGAATAGAAATCAAGGTGTAAGTTAAAAACGTTAATAGAAGACTAGTTTAGATACTTATCTTTGTGTTAGGTCTGAAATCATTTTGGGACAAAGAAATACAAGCAAAAATGTTGGCAAAACTGGAACAGGACCTTGATATAACCCTACAATCTATGTCTGAAGAATGCCAGAATAAATCAAAAACATGATTCAGCCCAAATAGAAGAAACCAAAAGTACAAATGGAAATTCAGGCAGTACAGAAAATGCCCACTAATGACGCCTCTTCAAATCCTTGTTACAGATGAAGTGGCCTGCATTTTCGAATGAATTGTCCATTTAAGAATAAGGAATATTTTTGTTGTGAAAGGTATGAACACATAAAAAAATTCTGCAAATAGGTCATAATAGGAGAAATTATATCACTGAGAATGAGCCGGTGACGGTTATATTCACATTCAGAGAAAGAAAAAGTATGTCAAACAGGAAATTTGTGCAAGTATGTATAAACAGAAAACCAGAAAAATTATAACTTAACACTGGATCAGACTTAACGATAATTTCAAAAGAAGCTTGGAAAAAATAAGTGCATCTAAAATAGAAAAGAATTATCGTGAGGCTCATGGTGCTTCTGGTTCAAAACATAAAATAGAAAGCGTAATTAATTGTGACGTCTCCTTTCGAGGCAAAACTAGTAAAAATTTATTGGGAGTGGGACTGGTTACAATTTTTTGACTTATGGGATGAATCAATTAATTCCATTTGTCAGTCAGTAAAATTTGCCGATAAGAATATTGGGGTTTTAAAAAAGAAACTGAAACAGAAGTACCAAGATTTATTTAATGGGGAACTTGGAGTATGCACTAAAGCAAAGGCGTCTTTACATGTGAGAGACAAAGCAAACCTGATTTTTAGACTCAAAAGAGCAGTACTTTTTGCTGCTATTGAGTTGCCCAGTCGGCTGAGGCTGTACAGGGTGGAACGATAAAATTGTTGTTCAAAAGAAAACAACACTACAGCTTCATTTTAAAACTTTTATTGAAAAAATCAATTCAGGTAACTTGATTATGTAGTAGAGCTGACATCTATTCAATGTAGCCGCCTTCAGCCTCAATACGGATTCGGAACTGGGAGCATGCCTTTTCCACAAGCGCCGGCGGGAGCTCGGCAAATACTCGGCAGATGGCAGCGATCAGGCTGGCTTTGGTGTTGTAGGAGTTTGGTGTTGGTGATGTTCTCAACGTATGACCAAACGAAGTAGTCCAGCGGGTTCGAGGAGGGGGGGCCAGTGAGAGAAGGGTACAAAGTCGTAGCACTCCTTCTGATGCCAAGCCTGGGTCTCTTTGACTTGTGGGCCGGCACTGAGTCCTGCTGCCACACCCAGGGTTTGCCACCGGCCACCTGATTGCACCAGGGGATCACCACACTCTTCAGCACATCCAGGTACACTTTGGTGTTGACTTTCAAGCCGACTTCGAAGATATGAGGTGGCATGATGTGGCCTTCCGCTCCACCTCCTCCTCCAAAGGGTCGTCCGATGCGTTGAGCTGTGCCCTCAAGCGTTGAACCATCCGGATTTGCATTTTGAGGGTGCTGGCAATGGTCCTGTTGTCATAACTTGGATCAGTAGAGTGCATGAGTTGTACAGTGGCGCATCTCCGATCTCACTTGTTGAACATGGTGTCACTTTCAGACATAATAGAAGGCTCCTATCGATCTTGGGATTTGTACACAACTGGCCAACTAGTAGATGGTCTGCAACAAAAAAAGAAAACTGGTTTTCATTAAACGGAAATGGAATCATGTTGTCTTTTCTAGGGTGACAATTTTATCGTTCCATCCTGTAGAATACACTTCTTCTCTGCTGAGGGGTAAGACCTCTCCAACAAGTGTCCAGGATATGACACTAAACAATCTGATGGTGAGGTTCCAGTGATGCTGGAACTTTGGGGAATGTAGAGTACCCCTTTATTGCCATCGCTCCCAGGTCCACTCTGGCCCAAAGTGGTAGCACCTGATAGGGTCCTATCTATGAGTTAAATAGAACTAATGGCATACTTATGCTAAACTGAATTGTTTGATTAAACTGAATAGCTTGAAATAGAAATGTTTTTGACAATTAAACCATTCTTACATTTAAACTGTGTGCTTATTCTAAACTGAATTATTTGAAATAGAACTGTTTTTTGACATTGAAACTGTATTTATACTAAACTGAATTGTTTAACATTGAACTGTTTTGACATTTAACTGTGTGTAAACAAAATATGTACTTATACTAAACTGAATCAGCTGAATTAGAACTGCTTGACTAAACTGAATAGCTAGAAATAGAAATGTTTTTCACAATTAAACTGTACTTACATTTAAACTGTGTGCTTATGCTAAAATGAATTGTTTGAAATTGAACTGTTTTTGACATTGAAACTGTACTTACACTAAACTGAATTATTATGTATAACTGCTTGAATAAACTGAATAGTTTGAAATAGAAATGTTTTTGACAATTAAAATGTGTACTCATTCTAAACTGAATTGTTTGAAATAGAACTGATTATTTACATAAAAATGGATTTGGCATTAAATAACCTACAAAGGTTGATATGCCATAAAACCTAACTAATCAACCATTCAACTGCTATTGAGGCAGTAAACAAAAAAGCAGGACAGACTATAAAATCTTGGAATCATTTCTCCAGTTGAATTCTCAAGTTTCCCATTGTAATTGTAAAAAAGAATTCTGGTAAGTTACGGCTATGTGAAGACTTTTCAATGTGATCAAATGACGCCATACAGGACCACAAGTACCCTCTCTCAATGGTTGAAGAGGCTTTCACAGAATTAGAGGGAATATTTTCTCAAAGAGAGACTTATCAGATGCATACCTTCAAGTGGAAGTGGAGGAAGAAAGTAAAAATTTCCTCACTGTTCACACACACAAATGTTAGTTTCACTGTAAAAAACTATTGTTTTGTGTAAAGGTTGCCTCTGCCATCTTCCAACAAATCATGGATACCATGTTGGCAGGACTTGATTTTACAGTTGCATACTTAGATGATATCCTGGTTCGAATTAAAAACATGAAGAACATTTAGCGAGTGTATTTGAACAGATAAGACAGTACAGGTTAAAACTAAGTGAAAAGAAGTCAGAATTGTTTATGCCAGAAATGAAATATTTGGGACAAATTGTTAATAAGGATGGCCACAGACACAACCATGAAAAAAAATAAGAGCTTTAGAATATATGTCAGTTCTGATGGACACTGCCAAATTAATCATTTTTGGGAATGGTACACTATTATAACTTGTATGTTCTAAGAATGCATGATTCAAGACCCCGTTAAATAAACTTCTAAAAAAAAGATGGAATTGGTCGACTGACTGACAGAAGGTGCTCGAAGAAATAAAAAAAAAAACATACTGATGTCATAGTTTGCACTAACACATTTTGACCCCTTGCTGGACATAATGGTGGCCTCTGATGCTCGCCAATATGGCATTGGGGTGTCACAAGGGAAAAGACAGAAAAAAATTGCAGTTGCTCATGTGTTAACAACATTTTTATTAGCAGAAAAATATATAACCAAATCATGGCGTTCTATACTACAGCCCAACTCATGGCACAATTGAGAGCCAGAACTGGAGGCCTATTGAAAAAGGTATGATTTTCAGAAAATTTAGAAGAAAATTAAGTTGACCACTTTTGAAAATACTTAGAATAACATTTTGATTCATACCTGAAGATAATAGGATGTGTTGATAGTTGAATAAATGAAAATATGTATTTTTGCTATGGAAACTGATAATTATTAAACAACACAAAGGGGTAATTATGATTTCTGGTAAAAGATATAATACCCATAATCATCATCATCATCATCATGTTGTGCCGCCAGCATGGATCTCCCTGACCTTCTCTCACAACCTGTCTTCAAGGCTACATCCTGTATCAGCACAGAGCTGTTGTAATATAGGTTCTTGCTGGTTATCTTGCCTTTGCTTGTCCATGTGAAGGGGTTCACAGGAGTATGTCACTTATGAGTTTGTCCCCACTTTTCTAGCAGTCTGGTTTGTCTCACTTGGATAGTTTTTGTGATGGGTGGTAGGTGGCCGTACAGCAGCTGCTTTGTGGGGTACTGCCTCCAGGATTTGTTCAATATTGCTCACAGCATTCTTGTGTAGTTGCCATCAAGCTTTTTCTTCATACATTTAGTTAGCATCCATGTAGTGCATCTATATAGCAGTATCGACATAACTGCTGTTTGGAGAAAACTGCGTTTTATTTTATCGGTCAGTTCTGACTTCCATATGACTGATAGCATATTGATAGCTGTCGTGTTGATGAGACACTGCTTACTAGGTAGGTGAACTTGTCCACTAGTTTCAGAAATATAGACAAATAAAACAAAATCATTTGCGGAAAGTTTAAAAACTTTTAAAGCTGTTTTTTTCTGATCTGGGTGTGCCATGTTTGCAAAAAATTTTCAAAACTATATTTGCAAAAATAGAAGCATGCTTTTTCTCCTTGTTGAAAAAGTGAAACTCAGAAATAAGCATAAAAATGTTACTTAATGATTTATAGCAAAACCTTTTACTTTATTGTATATTCAATTCACAATATAATTCCTCTACTTAAAAAAAAAATGTAGATCTTTTCCTTTATTGTATGGAAAAGGATGAAAAAAAAAATTACCATTGGCAAGTGTGGTCAGAAGGAGCTTTTAGCTTTTGATGGTCAGTTAAATTGGTATATTTTCCATACTTTTCTTAAAGAAAATGGGTTTCACATTCACTGGGTTGATTATCATTTCTTGTAATATATCCAGCTATTTACACAAGAGCCATCTTTATTTCATTAGAAAGAGATGGTTCTAAATTTTCCAGATTGTCAAATATTTCTGAACCTTCCTCACAAACTTTATAATCACAAGATGTACATTGGTGACCTGGATTAACATCAAATTCATCAATATTTACATTTTGATTTAAAAGTAAAGATGTCTGCTTAATATTCAGCTTTTCAATACACTGTTGAAATAGGTGTCACCTGATCCTTGATGAAGTTAACCAAATTCTTTTTCTACTGGATCAGTTGAAAATTGCCCAAGTAGTACATATTTATGACTTGTAGCTAAAAGCTGTCGACATAGACTATCAATTCCATTGCAAGTATGATGTATGGTAGTAGCAGTGTTTTGGGATAATTGTTTTTTTAAGATTACCTTGACTGCCAGCCATATTAAGAGCCATTTTGCCAAATTCAATGATAAAATCAAGTCGGGTAGCATTTGTAGATCTGATTTCAACTTGTAGAGGATCATTATGTAATTTATCAATTTGTTGAGACTTAACATTTAAAATTTTTCACTATGTCAAAACCTTGTTTATGAAGAGGGCAATATCATTCTTATCTACACTTATTCCAGACTGAGTGAGAAATGCATTATATGTTTTTTCAGAAAACATTTTGAGGCAAGTAGAAACCATTTGTCTTTCTATTGGCTTTGGAGCAATGGAAATTTCATTTAAATCTGAAAGTTTGACTAGTCTTTCAGATTCAAAACAATATAACTGTTTTAAGATGTGCCCATTTTGCAACTTGTCTCCTCATGGAGAATTATGCACCCTTTTCAAGTGGTATTAAGAGTATTAAATATAGATAACAAAAAGATTTTTCGTTAAGTTTTGAAACTTTTGACGTCATCTTTCCTAATGTTGCTAATGAGGGTAATTGAAAATCATCTCTTAATCTATTATAAGTTAGACCATAGTCGAGGGTGACCCGAAGGCTCCCTTTTCGATAGCTACTACACCAAGGTGTAGGGGAGGGCGCTACTCCATTCCCAGGATTGCTCCACTTTACCCTTGAACCGTACCTTATAATGCTGAGTGTTAAGCAAGGTGGTATCAAGTTCCATTTTTAAAGTCTTTGGTATGACTCGACCTGGGATTGAACCCAGGTCTCCCGGGCCATTGGCGAACACTCTAACCGCTGGGCCAATGTCCCGGTCTAATCTATTATACAATGTCTGTAATGTTGCATAGTAGCCAAAAGCATGTATAACTATATCTGAGCTGTATTTTATTCCAACC
Source organism: Sepioteuthis lessoniana (assembly GCA_963585895.1). Taxonomy (NCBI): domain Eukaryota; kingdom Metazoa; phylum Mollusca; class Cephalopoda; order Myopsida; family Loliginidae; genus Sepioteuthis; species Sepioteuthis lessoniana. The sequence goes on along the minus strand of CAUZXS010005057.1, from coordinate 48,513 downwards.
ATTTTGGGAGCCATTGCTAAAAATTGTTGACTCAGGACATTTTTCTTGTGATCAAAAGCCATCGGATGATTTCTTCCAGTTTTGACCTGGTATCAACTGTATTTATATGGATTTTGGACAGGCTGCTAATATAACAAATATCCATAACGAAATGTTTCAAAGTGCAAATTGTTATAAATTTTCAACATAAAGAGAGGAGTAATGTCAATAAATTTTGATCATTGAACAGTTAAAATATTTTCATCCCAAAATGCTACAACTGGACATACAAAGTCTTTTTTGTTGTTAAGCAGGCTTTCTTTCAAATTTGTATTTTTAATTTTATCTAATTCTAAAAAACCAATAAGTTCATCAGCAATTTGATTTCTAACAGTACTGGAGGTTTTTTTTATATTCCCTTGAACAGCTGAGGGTGTTGGTATTTGACTACTTGGCACACCTGGCCATACAGATGGTGGATTTTTGGGATGTATTTTTCCATGAACTTCTATGGTATGAAAATTTGAAGGCCAATGTTGTTCACAAATAACAGTATTATTTTTATCATTTAGGGTTTTTAGACTATTGTCTTCATCTTTATTTTTATATTCGCATTTCGGCTGACATGTCCTCCAGCCTTCTTCAGGTGTTTATCGAACTCAGGACCCTTCACGGAACTTCAAACCACGTCCTTTATTTAATTCTTTCTTGTTATTCATCTGCAGTCAGGATTGAACCCGCAACCTCCAGACAATTGTTTCTTTAGAACCTTAAGGAACCAACGCCTATAATTGTTACGCTATGTGTCCTGCTGGACAGTTCAGAGTAAATTTTTGGGACTTATATACCTAATGTTCTCACATCACTATGATTGCTACTACTATGTATGATTTTTTTACCTGAGCTCATATTCCAATTTTTTTTTTTTTTTTATCTAACCATTTTGATAAAAAAAAAAAAATTTTTTAATTGAAATATGAGCTCAGATAAAAAAAATCATACATAGTAGTAGCAATCATTGTATTGGTTCCCTAAGCTTCTAAAGAGACAATCATCTGGAGGTTGCAGGTTCAATCCTGACTGCAGGCAAGTGTCAATACAGTAATACTTAGCACTTATACCTGGCTATGGTTAACGGAATCAGAAAAAGCGACTTCCATGTATTAAATAAAGGACGTGGTTTGAAGTTCCATGCAAGTTCTCTATTTAAAATTTATTCAAATGTATTATTTAAACTTAAACTTTTAATAGAAAAATGTTGACTCATGCTAATTTTTATCATGGTTAAAAACATGAGAAAATTAAACTTTAATTTCGTTGATATTACATTTTCACCCACACTAACCATGTTTTTTTTTGTTTTGTTTTTTTAACGATATCAAGAATAAATATCAAATTAAGTAATTACATTAAATTTATACAAAAAACATTTTTAATTCATGTTATTATAAAAATAGTTTGCTTTACATCTTTAAAGAAACTAAATTAAATTCTATTTAAATTTGTTTAATGTTTTATTGTTTTGCTTCCTAAAATAACACAAATTGCTAAAAAAGAATTGAATTTTATCAATAGATAATTCTTTAAACTTTAATTAAAAAATCTTGAACGAAGTTTAAGAGGGAAAATGCCAAAAATGAATTAAACTTGAATTTTAAAATGTTAAACTTTAAACTTAACTTTTTGTGCGAGTGAATTTCAGCCCCAAAATTTCCTTTTTACAATTTAAATAAAAATAATGTATCAACTCAAACTAAAAGAATCAAATATACTTCAACTAAATAAGTTAAATGATATTCCAACCAAAGGTAAAATTAAAAGATTAGCTCAAACTGAAACTAAAATGACCATTAGGCCTCCAGCCTAATGACTTGTATGTGCTATGAAGTGGCCTTTAGTGTAGAATGCCATGAGCTAAATTGAAAAGAGGCATTGGTGATAATCTTCTCAATAAAAAATTTCATAAAATGATACATGGCAAGAGTTTTGTTCTACAAACCACTTTCGGCAATATTCAACTCAAAAAAGGGTTTTCCCGTACATTTCGCCAACCGATTACAACAGTGGGCTACGATATTGCTGTGATATGATTTCAATATTGAATATTTACCAGAAGAGAAAATGGGGCATGCTGACAGTTTTTCAAGGCTAATTACAAGATTTCAAGGATCACTAGAGGATACAGTAATTGCATCATTAAAGTTAGAGAGAGAAATAAGATATGTCTTATAGAACACAATGAGAGCGTTACCAATCATGTGAGATGATATTCGAAAGGAATCGCATAAAGACGAGGGGGTTAGAAAAATAATAGATCTGAGAAGTGAGAAAAAAAAGGAAATGAAAATAAAAAGGCATTTTTAGTATGCGATGATTGATGTATGTCAAATGAATTGTGATTTTAGAATCATAACAGAAAAGAGTACTAAAGCAATTTCATGCTGGTCATCTGGGGGTATCGTATATAAAAGCGCTAATGCGTAGCTATGTATACTTGCCAGGGATAGATTGGAAGACTGAAGACCTAATGAAGTCTTGTGAAGTCTGTGCCTTGTCTTGAAAATTGCCAGCAGTACAGTCCTTGGTCAGGGTTGTATTGTCCAGACTGCACATTGACTATGCAGGCCCAGGAAAAGGGATGGTAGTACCTAGTAGTAGTGGACAGTTTTTTGAAGTGGCCAGCAAGTGACATCATTAGAATAGAAAACTGTTCTCTAGGTTTGGGCTCCTGAATACAATCACATCAGACAATGCAAACCTGTTCATGGTGGCCGAGTTTGAAGATTTTTGTTGGGAGCAAACAGTTGATCATATAATGACACCACTGTATCATTCAAGGTCCAACAGCCAGGTTGGAAGGTTTGTGGATGTCTTCAAAAGAACTGTGAGAAAAGCAAGTTGGGGAGGAGCAATAGAAGAAATGACACTACAAGAGTTCTTAGCTGCTTACAGAAAGAGACCTCAAACCTCATGGAACAAATGTTCAACCACAAGATAACAACCATTTTTGATAAAATGTTGCAGATATAGGAAAGGATAAATAGAATAGGTACACTCATGTTTTGAAAAGACGAGCCAGTGTTATTTAGGGTTTATTGAACTGGGAAACAAAAATGTTAACCTGGGAATATTGTCAGATGTATTGGCAAGATGGTATATGTGATTCAGGGAAGGTCTACATAAAAGGAATATCAATCAAATATGATAAAGGAAGTATTACTCTATACTGTTGTTTGAGTGGCTGTGTAAAATGTTCCTATTAGAACCACTGGTTGTTTGACTTGGTGGAGATATTGAAGTAGACTCGTCTACCCTTAAGTTTCCATCTTAGTGGTTGTAAGCTATCTCAGAGTTGAGCAATAAAGCGTGCACTGTTATTTACTTCAGCATATTGTTGTCCTTTCCTGTACTGCAAAGAACACATTACTGAAGAGTACTAAACAAGATAATACAGTATACATAGTCGGACTAATTCCTACTATGTATACTGCATTATCTTATTATCTTCTAAGAACACCCTCTAGAGAAAGCAAACAGTTGATTTAAACAAATACTGAACCAATGAAGGCAATATCTGATTTTAGAAAAGAGTCCAAAATTGGTGTAAAAAAAAAACCATTCCATCAAGATAATGCCAGACTGCGTGTTTATTTAGTGAAAAGACAAAAATTATTACAACTTTGAATGTTTTTACTCATCTGCCATATTCTTTTGATATTAGTCTTTTAGACTGCTATTTATTTTGGTGTTAACAGAAATGTTTTAATGGAGAAAAAAATGAAAGAATTGAATTATAAAGTTGCCTGAAATATGGTTGAAAATAATACAACAAATGGTAGTTATGTTGTTTAATAAAGCTAATGTTTAAAAAAATTGTTTCATTTTACTTAATGAAATTATTATCTGAGCAAAAGATAATTACTAACAAAAGATATATTGTCAAATGTATTTTTTGTTATAAAGCAAAAACTATTTTATATATGTATATTGAATTTACATTTATATTTTATTAACAAAAACTCTTCATTATATCTAAAATATTTTTTGCAAAAGATATATGTTAATACCAGTAAATGATTATCTATAGTATAAAAATGGCTTTAAAGTTTTAATATTAAATAAATATTTATTTTTGTTAATGGCACTGGTCAACACAATTTTTGATGCCCAGAAACAAAATACGTTTATTTAGTTAATTCGATAGTGCTGATTCCAAAAATGACCTTAGTTTTTCATGTTTGGCTACCATCTTTGCTGTAATGAAATTGCTCAGTTTTGGAAAAAAGATCAATTTTTGATCTTGGCTGATTGCAAAATTTAGGTAAGTCATAGAAACCCATCAGTTTTCAGGTAGGCCAAGCAATTTTTATCAGCCACCTAAAATAAACTATTCTTATAAGAAAAAAGTGTTTTTGAACAAAAAAAAAAATTAAATAGAAGTTCCAAATTTTTCCAATTTATTTCCAAAATTCAAATTAACTGTAAAAGTATATTACTAATAATTAAGGTAACATCAAAAAATGAAACCCTAAAATCTTCTATTTGATATTCATAATTCTATCCCATCACTTTTGTCACTTCACTAGAGAAGAAAGCCAAACACATTGAGAGCTTTTGTTTTCACAGTTGGAAAGAAACTCCAACTATAAATATCCCAATTGAATGCACCTTAAATTGTATATGATGAAAATGGTTTCACTATAACATTAGAAAACTTATTAAGGATGATGAATTTGTTAATTCAATGAATTATGTGCTTAGACATTGTTTGTTGACACGGTGAAAAACTTCTTAGACAATCGTCAGACCAAAAACTACAAGGAGTTAGTAGAAAAGCTGTTGAAAAGTCTACAGCACATAGGTGCTAATATGAGTATTAAGGTTCATTTTTTTTACATAGCTATCTAGATAAATTTCCGGACAATTGCAGCAATGTGAGTAACAAGCAAGGAGAACGATTCCATCAGGATATCTAAACAATGGAAGAACACTAAATAGGTACAGTGGGACAAACAAATGATGGTTGACCATTGCTGGAGTATCAAAAGAGACTTTAAAATACATTGAATATGGCTGACCATCAAGAAAGAGAAATTTTTACCATAGTTCTTGTGTTCACAAAGGTTTTATTTCTACAGTTAATTTACTTAATGATTTGATGAAAATACTTGTCTTGGTTATTTTTAAAAACTTAGTCTGATTGTTATTGCAAAAATAGTATTTCTCAATAAGCAGACCAATATTTGTTGGTTTAAATATGGATTGAGAGGTTTCTACAATTTCACTTTGAGAAATATTGCCATCGGTCAATATCATGTATACAAAAAACAAATGAAAAAAATGCGGCATTTCTGTACAGCAAAAACAATGTCTAACCAAGAAAAAGTAAGGTCATTCAGCACCCTCAAATTAGTTAAATTTCAAAAAAAATTTTTTATTAACCAGTGTAGTATGGTTTGTAATTGTCTAATGTTTCTCTCCCTTGAAAGTTTCTCATCATGAATCATAAGATTAATATTTCTATTTATTAAATTCATTTACTTCATTTTATGTAATATAATGTAGTTGTTTGCTTCTTTTTTGGCTTTTTTAAAGGAGATTTGAAAAGCTTTTGATTGTGCTGTATATGTTCATATTTAATAATTTTTTCCCCTTTATTTGCATAATACTTTTAAAAGAAGCAAAACAAATTAAAATTCTCTTTTATTTTTATCATTAGCAATTTAAATCTTATAATTATATTTTTTTACAGCTTGACAAAAAACTTGAACCTCTATCAAAAGACATATTAGAGGAACCTAATTTAAACCCAGTTGGTCGGGAGAAAACTAATTGTACAATATTTTTGACATATACTTCGAACATGATATCTGCTGGTATCCGTGATTCCATTCGGTATTTGGTTGAGAACAATATGGTAAGATTTTACTCTTTTACTTTTACTTGTAGAATATTGGCAATACGTTGTATATTCTTTATAATGTAAAAAAAACGTCATGAAAATTTGTAGAATTAATTTTTTATTTGAAAATAAGAAGTTATAGAAGCCTTTATTATTTTCATTACTTTTGTTTTATCAAATAAATTTATTCATCATTATACAAGTTAACTTTCAAAAGTTTTACTTACCATTCCAATATTGTATCACAGCTAATTATAACTGATAAAAATACATTCTATCACTAAATTTTAAAACTAAATGTTATATCATACAATTAATGTCAGTTTTCTTCTGCTTTTTTGTTAAATAATATGGGTAAATTTACATATGTTAATTTGTTTAATCTCGTTTGAAATTTTTATTTTGTTTTTAATATTAAAAAAATCAGTATGCCTCCTAAAAACCTTTTTGCACTAGATGACCATCAACCTCTATAAGAATTCATCTCTACATGACAGGTTTTTTTCCTCTTTTCTTTGTCTTGTTGGATGTCTAGCCACTAGGCTTGATGAAAGAAATCAATTGATTTTTTTTTTCTAAATTATTCAATCATTGATGATTCATTTGGTACCTATTGCTTAGGTTCTAAACTATTTTAATTAACAACCATTTGAATAAATTTGAATTTTTTAATTAAACATGTTTTAATTGAATTTCCCATTATAAAGTTTTATAACATGTGTATTTATACATGTTATAAATAGAATAAGATTACAGTAGTTTTTTTTTTTCTACATAAACTCATGATTTATTGAAAAAAATAAATTTATTTAAAAAAACTAATTCTGCATTGACTTATGTATATTTTATTTTAGGTTGACTGTATTGTAACATCAGCTGGGGGTATTGAGGAGGACATCATTAAATGCCTAGCACCAACCTATATTGGAGATTTCAGATTGGATGGCAAAAAATTGCGACAGTCTGGTATAAACAGAATAGGTAACTTACTTGTGTCAAATGACAACTACTGCAAATTTGAAGACTGGTTAATGCCTATTTTAGATGATTTGCTAAGAGAGCAAAATGAAGAAGTAAGTATCATATGCATATTGGTAATGTTTGATTAATATTGGATATTTTTATCATTTACTTTTGTTTTTTTTTTATATAAAAGAACAATAGTTCAGGTTTCATTGGCTAAACACCTATTTGCTCATTTCCATGTACTCATGTTTGAAAGGAACAGAGGCATGACACAAAACTAGAAAAAATAGATCAACCTCAACAACAAGAATTACCTCAACAAAAAACAGATCTGAGGCCCTGGAAACAATGGAAACGGAGGATGAGACCTCATATCTAAGCAAAACCCAATCAAAAAAAATCTACTTTCAAAACAAACCCCTCCAAAAATTAAAACATGGCTCCCCAAGAGAAAATCGATGAAACACAAAATAATGCAAACCTACAGTGGAATTGCAGAGGAATCCGGGCTAATTATGAGGAACTTCAACAACTTTTGACCAACCACAACCCCAAAATAGCTTGCCTCCAAGAAACCTTCCTAAAAGAATCTAGCTCCATTAAATTTGAACAATATCATCCTTATAACCAAGCAACCATTGTCAAAACAACACTACATAAACCAATACACATCTGCTCCATCTACATTCATCCACATGACCCCATCAGTGACATCAAAATGAATAAATTACTCCAGCCAATACCAAAACCCTACTTATTGCTGGGTGATTTAAACAGCCATAGCACTGTATGGGGGTACCAGAAAACCAACAAAAACCTGTGCATATTTAATGATAAATCTCATACCTACCTCAACCCATTCCCAGTTTCTTACTCAGCCATTGACCTTGCTTTATGCAATCCCATAAGCTATATGACCTACGGGTGGAAAGTTCATGATGATCACTGTGGTAGCGACCACTTCCCCATCCTACTTGAAATCCTACAACCTCTCCATGATGAAAGACTCCCTCATTGGAAACTAAACAAGGCAAACTGGGAAGTCTTTGAAACTCTCTGCAAACAAAAACTCTTCCAAGACCCTAACACCTCAGACCAAATAAAATATTTTACAGAAACATTAATATCAATAGCAAACAAATCTATATCGAAAACTTCAACCCCGAACAATCACAACACTCCCTGGTTCAACGATAACTGCTGGAAAGCTATCTACCTACGTAAGGTTGCCTTATGTAAATTCAATAAGCAACCCACCACCACTAATCTCAACAACTTCAAACTCCTCAGGGCAAAATCTCATTAAAGAAGCCAAGAAGAAAAGTTGGCAAAACTATGTCAACCAACTGGGCTCCTCTACCAAAACCAACACAATCTGGAGGATGATTAGGAAAATCTCCGGAAAACTACAACCAACCACCCTCGAAACCCCACAAAAAACAAACAGATGCAACTACAAGAAAAGACATAGCAGAAGTACTAGCCGAGACATTTTCAGAAAATTCTTCTCTCAATAACTCCAATCCAGAATTCATTTCTTACAAAAGCAAATCAGAGAAACAAAAACTCAATTTTAAAACAAATAATTCAGAAAAATATAACCTACCTTATATATAGGAAATCCTACCTTGAAAAGCTCGACCCAATCCACCACAAAGGCCTAAGACTGACCTTAGGAGCCTTCAGAACTTCTCCAGTAGTCAGTTTATACACTGAGGCCCAAGAAGCACCCTTACAACTCAGATGTGAAAAATTGGCACAAAACTGAAATCCTCTCCATCCAACCCAGCTTACGACTGCATCTTCAACCCCAAATACAAACAACAGCGGGAACAAAAAGACAAAACCATCAAACCATTTGGCCTTCAGATAGAACCTATTCTCCAAGAATCCACAATTTCTGTTACAAATGTACATAAAAGCATTCTACTACACCAGCAAAGCTTATGAAATTCATTATGAATTTCTAAAACACTTAACAAAGAATTCTCTCAATTACCTTCTGAAAATATTCAATGATATCTGGATAAATGGAACATTTCCAGAATCATGGAAAATAGCAACAATCATTCCTATATCTAAGTCTGGAAAAGAACTCGATAGCACTAACTAGTTGCCTCTGTAAATAAAAGACTGGTTTGGTATCTTGAATCCAATAAACTTATTACCAACTTTCTATGTGGTTTCCAAAAACACTGATCAACAATGGATCACATGGTCAAATTGGGAACCTCCATAAGAGAGGCCAATATCCAGAAACAACATCTGATAGCAGTCTTCTTTGATCTGGAGAAGGCTTATGAGACCACTTGTAAGTTCGGAATAATGAAATATTTTTATCGCCTTGGACTGCGAGGAAGATTGCTGAACTTCATAAAAAGTTTTCTGACTGGCAGTTCCGGGTCTGAATCGGATTAATGTTTTCTAATCTCTACCAACTGGAAGAGGGTGTTTCTCAAGGGAGTATTTTGTCAGTGAAATTGTTTGATATAAAAATTAACAGTATTACAAGGTGTCTTACTCCTGGAATTGATGGTTATCTTTACGTTGATGACTTCTGTATTACTTCCAGATCAAAATATATGAGAACTGCAGAGTGTCAACTGCAACAATGCATCAATAAAAACATTGGGCAAACACAAACGGATTCAAGATATCCAAAAGCAATACAAGATGCGTGCATTTTTTTTCAATTGAGAAAAATGCATAATGACCCACTCATAAAACTAGAAGACACCGAAATACCTGTCGTTAACGAGTTTAAGTTCCTGGGAGTTATTTTCGACAGGAAATTATCATTCATCTCCTACATAAAATATTTAAAACTAAAACCAACCGCACTTAACTATGCCTATGAGTAGTCACCCATACAAAATCGGAAGTTGACCGTCAAGCACTCCTTAAGTTATACAGAGCACTAGTCCGTTCCCAGTTAGATTATGGTATATTTATGTATAGGAAATCCTACCTTAAAAAGCTCAACCCAATCCCCCACAAAGGCCTAAGAATGGTCTTAGGAGCCTTCAGAACTTCTCCAGTAGTCAGTTTATACACCGAAGCCCATGAAGCACCCTTACAACTCAGATGTGAAAAATTGGCACAAAACTGAAATCCTCTCCATCCAACCCAGCTTACGACTGCATCTTCAACCTCAAATACAAACAACAGCGGGAACAAAAAGACAAAACCATCAAACCATTTGGCCTTCAGATGGAACCTATTCTCCTAGAATCCACAATTTCTGTTACAAATGTACATAAAAGCATGCTACTACAAATACCACCTTGGATCATTAAAAAACCACAAGTAATCCTCCAATTAAACAAATTCCCCAAAACAAAAACACATCCCAGCACTATCTGGTAAAATTTCACATTATCCTCTTACACCATTCTGACCATCAATATATATTTACAGATGGCTCCAAGGATAGCAATAAAACAGCTTGTACCACTGTTCTCAATAAAACCATTCACAAGGAAGCCCTTCCAATTAAAAGCTCCATCTTCACTGCAGAAGTATGTGCCATTAACTTTGCTGTCAACATCATTTCTAGGGACAAACACAACAAATTTATCATATTCTCTGACTCGCTCTCTGTATTAACATCACTGAGAAATAAAAAGCTGAAGAACCCATTAATTTTTAAACTGCTGAGTAGACTAGACTCAATGTCTAGTCATAAAGAAATAATTATGTGTTGGATCCCAAGCCACATCAGAGTGAGCGGAAATGAAAGCTGACTTGGCAGCCAAATCAGCCTTAGATCTGAGCCCCGACAATATTTCCATTCTGCATACTGACTTGAAACCCCAAATCAATAAATTCTTTCTTACAAAATGGCAACAATGCTGGAATAACAACATTAATAACAAACCCTACCAAATAAAGCCCATTTTGGGCTTGTTCCTTTCTTGATTTTCTGAAGGCTAGTTGGAGACCAGCCTTCAGAAAATCAAGAACGGAACAAGCCATTATATCTTGATTGCGGATTTGCCACGCAAGTCTTACTAATTCTTTTATACTCAAGCAGGATACAACCACCACAATGTTTGACATGTCAGACACCTTACACCATTAATGGTGTAAGGTGTCTGGCATGTCAAACATGTGCTAGTGGAATGTGGAACTCTAGCTATCACAAGAGAGCGGCATTTTAAAACAGATAATATGAGAGATATGTTGAAGTAAATGAATGTGCTTGTTAAGGTTTAAACCTCTTTTCTCTTTTTCTGCTGAGGTCCTAAACATAGCTGAGTCTGTAACCTAATACAACTTACAATCTGAAGCATCAAAATAATTAGTATCATCACAATACTACATATTATACTATTCATTAGCTCTGACAAAACCCCACTAAAACTTTTTTTTTTATAAAAATGTCTGATATTGTAAACAAAATACAAATAATTAGAGCATTTTTGCATTTAAAGTCTTAAAACTTAATTAAGATTAAGAAATTGCTATTTTGAATTAATTTGTTGCTTGATAAAATAATTATAGAAAAATATGAAAACTGTTGATAAAAAATTTTAGTTGAATTTTATATCTAATTCCTTTAATTTCCTTTCAATTTCTTTTTGTAGAAAGTGCTTTGGACTCCATCAAAAATTATTTCACGTTTAGGCAAAGAAATTGATAGTCCAGAGTCAGTTTACTATTGGGCATATAAGGTAATTTGAAACGTTTTTATACATTTACGAAGTTTTTTGGTTTTTTTTATTTTTTGCTTGGCTTTCCTTTTTCTGAAATTTTTTGTCAATTGATGCCTACATTTGTACTGGGAGTGGTACTTCTTAAAAATCAATCATTAACATTAATATCTCTCGAAGCTCATTGTAGATGATACTCTTCCAATCATAACATATACACAGTAAAATGAATCATCACTGTTTTCATCCAGACCTTGTCTAGATGAAAACAGTGATGGTTCATTTTGCTTGCCCATGATTTTTTTGCATTCCACATTGCTGGAATACATCTACTTTTCATCACCCATCACAATTTATTTCAAAAATTGTATAATTTAAAACTCACATAAATACAATCTGGTAATATTTGTTTTCATTTATGTGTAAGTTTCACATAACTGGCAACTAACATAGCTAAATTGGTGCAGATGATTTTCAATGCTTCTTTTGAATATTTTGAGTGTGTTAGCTTATTTTTTGCATTGTATATAACATTGATCATTCACAAGTAATGTCTTTAATTTAATTGCAATCAATTTCAACTAATCAACTAATCTCTAGTACAAAACTTCACAAATTACTTGGCATGCTTAATCATCCACAGGCCCTTCTCCAGTAGCTGAATTTCTTTTTTTTTTCTTCCTTTGAGGAATGCCATGCATATATCATTAAAATACAAAATGTTGCCTATTTTTTCTATCTTCAAAGTTAGAAGCAAAATTATGCCTGTTTTGAGAATTTGAAAAAATGCTCAGTAGGTGACTGCTGTCTCAATGCAATCAAAAGTGAATTTAGTTACAATTAAATAAATTAATGCCATCTAAAAAAATAATAAACTTTTTGGTCAATGGTTTAGCTATATATGTTTACACAAGGTCAAATTTTAAATAGTTTAATTTGATTAAAAGATTTGAACTTGAGTTTTCCTTTTCTGAGACCAGTTGAAGAATTCAGTCTGCCCTACTATTTACTCATAGCTGGAGGGAGAATAGTTAGATTCATACTTTTCCCAAGGATTTTAGCTCTATGAAATACAGCTTTATCCATTTCCTATGACAGTAAACATTACACTACAAGCATTTTCAGAAGTGGTTTAGCGAAATCAAATTCCTCTCCATTTTATGATGAAAATAGTTGAGCATTAGAGAAACATATCTTGCAGTTGATATTACCTAGTTACTTTGTGCATATTTTTTAAGTTCATATTTGTTGTACATGTTTATTTCATCAGCCAGAAAAATGTTTAAGTCAGAATATGATTTCTTGTTTTCTTATACCATAATAAAAAAGATTGCATTCTCCAGGAATCCAGTTTATAAATTATAAGTTATATTCACTTTTTTTAAAATCCAGTTCAGTTAAATGTTTTATCCCAATTTAAACTATACATTTTTTTTTACCTGTAAAACAGATTAAAAGAACAGAACTCATTGAATTGTTTTGTTACAGTTTAGCTCAGGGTCCCACTATTGATGGTTGAATTCATTACATGCATCCCTGCGTTCGAGTAGCTATCTTGTTTCTGGTTGAGCAATGCAAGATACTTCTTCTAAGTAACAAAGCTGCATTAAATCTGGACGGTCAATTTCCCATTGTTTATATGTGACTTAGTTGCATCTGATTGGCTAATCTACTGCTTTTACTTTAGTCACCTTTTATTGGCTAATTTATTGATGGGAAAGTTGAAATCCACACACACACACCAAACAATCCAACATGCTCCCCCTGTTTGTGGGGTTTAAGATGGAATTTTCCACCTTTAAAAGAAATACATATTAAAATAATGTGAATTAATTCTCTCTTTTTTTTCATTATTTTCGTTTTTGAATTATTAGTATCAATACAATTTTGTTTAATTGACACAAAAACATGATTAGTGATTAAAAAATTTTATTTTTTTTGTTAGGATTAGCTGGCAAGTTTATTGTCATATCTCGGACATTCATTTGGGAGTGTTTTACCCCTCTACTTAGATGCAGTCGATGTATTCTTCTGCCGAATGGGCTATTCATTCTGTCGAATGGGCTATTCATGCCTAATTTACTAAGTTAAGAATCAATTACCTACTATAATTTTTCTGGAAGTGTTGATTTTATTCCTATCATTGGCTTTGTGAACACATCAGCTACATTTTTCTCTGTTTCAATGTATTCTAAAAGAATCGACCCTTTATTTATTTCATCACATATAAACTGAAATTTTATATCAATATGTTTCGATCTTTGATGAATGACTCGCTTAAAAATCCAACAACTATTCATTGTGATAATCACAATGAATAGTTGTTGGATTTTTAAGCGAGTCAAGTTCCATCATAGTTCTCAATAGTGCTTTAAGAAACAAGGCCTCTTGGCTTGCTCATGATATAACTATAAATTCCACTTCACATGTTGACAAAGCAACTGAATTCTGTTTTTTAGGTTTCCATGAAATCATTGGGTTATTTTCTGCCAATCTAAAGCAAAATCCGCTTACACTTTTTCTATCATCCAAATTACCCCAATCTGAGTCACAAAACCCTTCCAATTTCAAGGGTTTCTGCGATTTCTTGAATATTAGTGACTGATTGATTGTGCCTTTTAAATAACGTAAGATGTGTTTTGCTCTTGTTAAATAGAAAGAATTTTGTTTTGCTAGGTCTTGAGACAACCTAGTAACTATATAACAAATATCAGGTCTTGTTGCAACCATTATATATATTAGACTGCCAATAATTTCACGATAAGGCTTGCTCTCTATTAAATCGACTTTGTCACTTGTTTTTGTTATATCCATTTCACATGAAGTTGAGCATGGTTTATAATCTGGCATGCCGAACTTTGATAATATCTTCTCGATGTATCTTGATTGATTCATTTTAATAGTATTATTTTCGCATTCAAATTGTATTCCTAAGAACCAGGATAATTGCCTGAGATCAGTCATTTTGAATCTTACGTTCAGTCTTGTCTTAACTTGTACAAGGTCTGCCTCAGTTTTTGAAACTATTAATATGTCATCAACCCACAATAAAATGGATATCTGATCACGGACATTTTGAGCGTACATGCAGGGGTTGACAGGTGACTGAATGAAATTTTGTGTAGTTAAATAAATATTGAATGTTTTATTCAAGTTCGACTGCTCTGTTTTAACCCGTATAAGGATTTTTTAAGTTTCTAAATATAATTCCCATTCTTTAAAGCCTTCCAGCGGCTCCACATATATTTCATAGTCTAAGGAGGCATTTAAATATGCACTGTTAACATCCATATGATGAATTAACAAGTTATACTGGACTGCTATTTGCAGTAGTAATCTTATGGAATCCATATTTGTTGTCTGGGCGAAAGTTTCTCTATAATCTTTACCATATATTTGCGAGTAGCCTTTGGTAACAAAACAGGCCTTGAACTTATGACCGTCACTTTTACTTTTTATAGTAAAAAACCACCTACTACTGATAACATTTTTATTTTGGGGGGCCTTTTGGCATTCAAAAGTATCATTTTCTACCCAGGAATCAAATTCTTTCCTCATTGCTAAAATCCATCTTTTTGAATCTGGAGAATGTATAGCTTCATAGTAATTATTAGGAATCACACACAGAATACAGCAGTAATCAACACCACTAAATTTAACGTCTTCTACTACAAAAAAATCTGGTCTTTTTTTCTGTTGGATGCCCCTCCCCTTTAGTGTTTAGGTTGACTTTTAGATCTACATCATATGTGATTTAGGATTCCAGATTTTCAGTATTATTATCTGGCTTCGAAAGTGTGTTATTATCATAAGAGACAGTAAATTTCACACACCTAACTTTTTTAATGACAATTGTTTCCGGAAAGTAAATCAAGTAAGCTGGACTTTGTTTATCATAGCCAAAAAAGTGTAAGGATTTTTGTTGCCTTGCTATCCAAAGTCTTATTTCTGTCATTAGACATCTTCCCTCGAATACATATATTACAGTTAAGAGCATAATTTGGTATCGGTTTTATCTTCATTCCTTTTACTAATTTGGGTAACTTGGTAATATCCAATTCATTACAGTGGCCTAAGATTTTATGCTAAAAAAAATGCTTAGTCGTAAGTGGCGTTTCTGGTGGAGACAATATTTTTCAAGTAATACAAACATCCTCTTTGTGTTATGTTGAAAACTGCTCCATTAGGGTAAATTAATTGGCAGTTGTCACTCTCAAAACTTATGTGTGCACCATTTTTGTCACTGTTTGTACTGAAAATACATTTTGTTTAAAAGTTGGTATATATAAAGCATTTTTTAAGATACATCTACACATGTCCTTTGCTATAGCCTAGATTAATGCAGGCGTCACTCCTTTTCATGATTATGTTATTTGCTCGGCTGCTGTCAGTCAATTCAACATAATGGTTCCTTGGTTCAAAATTTTGACTTAGTTATTACATGATTAGCAGCCCTGCAATTGACCAATGAATTAGTCTTGTCTGAAACAATATCATATCCTAAAGCGAATAGGTTCTTATATTATGACAAAAATCACTTTGCCTTCTATTTCTAGTCAAATGCTTTGTGTACCCTCCTCTCACAAACATAACAAATAATGTCATCCTGGGGGTGGGGATTTATAGTCCTCTCTACTATGCCGAAGTTTCTGGTAATTATAATTTGTTGATTTTTAATCATAGCGAGAATGCCTTCTTACCCCAGGTTTATTTCTTAGGTTAATCTTTTTAAATGTAGTCTTCATTTGTAATATATTGTTAGATTCATCTGGGGGTAACACATATGGTCTGTTTTTTCATAACTTCTTAAACATTTTAAATTCAGAAAAAGTTAAGGTTTTCTTCTGAGTTATAACCGTTGTAAAAGGTTTAAAATATGGAGTGTCATTGGAATCAGAAGTCCATCACTTATAACTTCCCCCAGAGTGTTAGAAATATTCACTCTGTCATTATTATAGTCTGATTTTGGCTTTTCTTTTGACAAATAATATTCCCTTAACACTTTTCTTCCATTGTCTCGTGCATCTCTTATCACCAATGACAGACTTTTATCATCCATAACCTGTTGAAATTCAGGTAGCCATCTTGTTTCCGGTTGAGCAATACAAGATACTCCTTCTAAGTAACAAGGCTGCATTAAGTCTGGACCGTTAATTTCCCATTGCTTATATGTGACTTAGTCACGCCTGATTGGCTAAGTCTATAAATATTTGCTGACACCAATTGAAATCCCCCCACCAAAAAAAAACAAACAATCCAACAATCTAAAATATGTATTTGTTTTTAATCAGTCTATTAGCTTCATAAAAATAATAGTGGAAATAGTTTGTAAGATACAATGAACTCCTTGCAATGTTTCTTTTTTTTTTTTTTTTTTTTTTTTTGTATTTGGGGAAAATTTGTATCCATTTATAATATTTTATCTTTTCTTTTCCATATTCATAAATTTACTATAACTATCTTTTCAGAACAACATTCCAGTGTTTTGTCCTGCCCTGACTGATGGATCATTAGGAGACATGATTTATTTCCATTCTTACAAAAATCCTGGTCTAGTTATTGACATTGTAGAGGGTTAGTTTTACTATTCTTATATTATTTATGTAATTAAATTTTAAGGCAAATATTTGAAAAGTTAAATTAATATCGACAAAAATCAGGTACATTCCGAAGAATTTTGAATTTATGATGGCTATTATTAATTTTCAAATTTCAAACTGTATACCATGAAAAATTTGATATTTTTAAATTAAATCTCAAAAATCTTTTTGATACATATTATTGTAGATATTCGTCGAATGAATAGTCAAGCTGTATATGCACAAAATACAGGTATGATTATCCTTGGAGGTGGTGTATCAAAGCATCATACTTGTAATGCTAACCTGATGGTAAGTAATTTAGCAAATAAAAACTTGTCAGTTTTAATATTAAAATATGAATATCTGTTTAGAATGATAATTCAATATTTCTTTAATAAAAATATCCCCATTATCTAAATAAGTACATATTCATATAGGTCTACTTGGTACATATAAAAGAAATGTAAATTATCCTGGCAGCTCATGATCTAAGCCTGTCTATTTCTTTCGTAGTTTGATTCTTTCTAATTTAGGACTGCTCTCATATTTGCTATTAATACTCTCCTGTTTCCTTCTTCAAATGGTATTGTTTAGATTGAGACATGGATGCATTTTATACTTAATTGTTATGGGAGACACATGGCTCTCAGAAGAAGAATTTCAGTCATAGGTCATGATGAAAAAATAACTAGATAATTCAATATTGACTAAGAATTGAGGTAAAAGTGATATTCATTAAAGCTGTGTTCCAAGTCTGAATCTATTGTTGGCTTATTTTGTCAGAGTTTAGAAATACCCAAGCTTACTAGTAGACTATTCCTGATCATATGAAACATATAGTGTGATAAACTGTCAACAGTTTACAACAGGGAATCTTATAAAACTAATTTCCATATTCAGCTTTAAAAACTAACAAATCTTGTTACTCATTTCTGATCTGGTCTTTTAATTGCTTAGTTATTCAAATAAGGAAGGATAGTTGAGACAATTAGTGTATTTTGAGAATCTGAAATATTTAATATTCATAAAGTAATTTGCCTGGTTGGCTGGGGCTGTAAAATACACCAACAGCATCTCTGCAGAAAGGTAGGACACCCACCCCAATCCAATGAGTGTCTTGGATATGACACTAAAAATGCTAGAGCTTTTGGGAATTGCCATCACTCCCGGCTCCTCTCGATGGGTCAAATAGAACTGTTTGACATTTAAACTGAGTGTAAACAAATAACTTTATGCTAATTGAATTGTTTGAAATAGAACTGATCATTTAACTTTGTGTAAACTGATAACTGATAAATACTTGGAACCTTTTAACAGTGTACAAAAGAATGAGTTTACAAATCATATGTATAAAGATTTAGAATAGTTTATATGCCATAAAACCAATCAAAGCAATTTAAAAGAAAAATTGTGTAGATTAGCTATTGATGTAATTTTAAACCCCCCCCCCCCTTCATTGAATTTTAAAGATTTCTTTGTTCACTTAAATTCTAACTACTGCTATTATTTTGTGAAACTGCAATCCAAAATACTGTAAGATGGCATCATTGTACTACAAAATCTTCCTAACTTGATCTAGTATGAACTAAGTAAATATCTGATTATTATCTATTTTTTTTCTTTTCAAATGAAAAGAATATTAAAGAGCTTTATATTTTAAGAATATATAACCCAATTTTCTGTTCCAATTTCAGAGAAATGGTGCAGATTATTGTGTGTATGTAAATTCAGGAACAGAATATGATGGTAGTGACTCAGGAGCCTCACCTGATGAAGCTATTTCTTGGGGAAAAGTAAAAATAGATTCAGCCCCAGTAAAAGTAAGTATTAGAAAAACAAAAACATTTGAAAATTTTATTACATTTTTTTTTTTAAGTTTATGAAACAATATTTTTCACCATTATATTTCCAGATTTCAGCTGATGCCACACTAATCTTTCCTCTTCTTGTAGCTGAGACATTTGCCAGACGTCACACAGAATTTACAGAAAAGAAAAATTGATTATCTGTCATATTTAATCTAATCTATGCAGTTGAAGCTTTTATCAATATAAAAGCTTCAACTGTTAATATTTTTCCTGCACTTGTATAATGCTAAATTAAAAAAATAAAATTATACAAAACTTCAAAGTATTTTGAATTAGTGACTTATTTCCAAAAAGTATATAAAAGCAAAATTTAAAATTTCATCCATTTTTATTATTCATAACTCAGAAGAAAAAAAAAAATTATACATATTTCAAATAAATAAAATTATCATTGAAATAAGTTTCTGCTGGCATGTCAAACTTTCTGCAATGATTTTTTTTTTGAAGGTGTGTGTGTATATATATATATATATATATATATATATATATATATTCCATAAAATATATATAAATTGAAGAATTGTGAAGAAAAGATAACTATGCTAAAATAGCATGATTAAGTGCATAGAACTGTTAATATCATCACTTCAATACTTGTAACTTTTGATCTTTTGCACATACTCAAAATACAAGGTATAAATTCTGAAAATGCTATATAATGCAGAGGGTGGATGCGCTAAGCAGAAAAATAAAACTCCTTGTTTTTTTTGGGTTTTTTTAAGAGGTATGTCTGCATTATTGTTGGTAGCAACAGCCATAGTTGTTAATACATTAAGTAGCCATCAACAAAAAGATCTTTTATTCATTCACCAATTTAATAAAACTGACAACCTAAGATGACCACTGCTGACTTAAACTGTAATAACAGACAAGTAGATCAGTTTAGACACAACAGTATATTAATTAGGGAATTTCAGGAGTTGGGGAAAATAAAATTCCATTAATACTAAATTTAATATATATATAAGTCAATTAAATCCAAGATGAACAGCAGCAGAGGAGGCTTTTATCTGGTGCCTTTCTAATCCAGCCTTCTCTCCGTTGACTGAAAATTAAGATTGGAAAGAGATTTCTTCATTTGCTCTGCTGATTTTTAAAATACTCTTCAGTGTTTGGAAATTTTTCTGGGTTATAATCAGAGTCCAAATGAATTCGCTGCAACACACTATGACATATTTGTTCTTCGAAGGCTGAATGTAGCATTGTATCATGAGCAGCTTCAGAAGATAAATTTTCTAAACTGCTTAATGGCTCCACTCCAGCTGTAGCAACTGCTTTTTTTAAGGAATCTGGTACAAATTCTGATCCTTCACTTAAATTGGAGGATTTTCCATGGTTCATCTAAAAAGAAAGAATTATTCCACATTCAGGTGAGGGAAAATGTTTTATTTAAATGCAAACAATTCTTAAAATTTGATAGGTTTTTGTCTGAAAATTGAATAAAAAAATAACCAAAATTCATAGATTCCATAATTTGTTACTCCAATGTTGGAAAAAAATCAGTACTTCATTTTAATCCATGAAAAATAAACTAACAAATGTTTTCTAAAAGTAGCAAGTCTATATTTTTTTTGTTAGGGTTAGTAGATATGAACTTGTTTGGATTCATTCAATATAAGTGATTTCTGGAAACTGTTCCTAGAATCTTAGGTAGTTGATAAATGGATTTGAAAATTAAAATTGGAATACATGGGGTAGAGAGGTCCCTGTGGTGTAAGACTAATATGCTGGACTGACATAGTGAGTTCAAACTCCAGTCTTGCTATTATATTCATTTTCAAACTAATACCCTTGGGAAAGATATGAACATTCTTATCCTAAAAGTATGGGTTAAATAGTACCACTGCTGTCCTTCTACAAGAATTGATTTGGCATTAAATAACTCACAAAGTTTTGTGACAAAAAAAGATGATCCAGAAAGAAAAAGGGTTAATCCAAAAATTTGTTATCAACCATCTGGGGAGAGCTAACTGACAAAATAAATTTCTGTATTTAAATTTAGAAGAAACGTCAGACAGGCCAAAAAAGGCAGGTCTCAGATTTTGGTATGAGAGATAACCAAAATCAGAAACAATGAGACTGAATGATTCACTTAAGGATCCAGGTATGACCGAAATTAAGACAATGGAAATGCAATTATTTATTTAAAGCTTTCAGGTGTGTAAATGTACAAGTGAAATATTTTACAATTAAAATGTTTTGGAAAATAATGAAAAATTTGAAGATAAGAATTTGTAAATAAAAGGATTGCCAATTGTGACTAACAAACCTATCATATGTCTTGGTGAAAACAATGTCTTCAGAAAAAAAAATGTGTTGAAAAATAGTGATATCAAGATAGGAATGTATTGCGAATTGTTATGGTAATAAGGGCAGAAAGAAAATATTAGATGTTGTTTCGAAGAAACAATGAAAGGTATTGATAAAAATGTGAGCCATGGGTGCAGTTCACCTGGCTGTTAATGATAATTACCTTAAAGAATAAATTTTGTCTAAATAAATATCATGACACCCAGGGGCTGAGTCATCTAGTTAAGAAACAAGGAACTAAGATTTCTTATTTGGAAAACATTTTGAGAGGGAGGTGGATAGATTCCTCACAGACTCCTCTTTGGTTGAGGTAATTGTTTTTAGGTGAGGTCGGAGTAAACTAGGAAGAAGTTAAAACAGAGAACTTATGTAGCCCCAAAACCTGTTGGACCCTTTCCACAGTATTGCAAACTTATAAAAACAGAGCATTTCAGCACTCAAGGTCAGTCTGATGGAAGACAGTCAACCGAAACAGAACAGCTCTGAAAAACGTACAGATTCTCTGTCCAGTAATGAAGAGAAAATTTCAACCCACAAGAGATGTTGATAACAAATATCACATTACTCCATATAGTAGACAGGGGATGAACCTTTGCTTTTTCTCAACATTATAATTTTTCTTTTAATCATTATTACTTTAAATAAATATTGTTGGAAGATCAGTCTTCTGTTCTTTCTATTTGGAGACCGAGTTTGTAATGTAACTGTCACTTCTTTCTGTCGACAATTGAACTTCAATCAGATCGAATTGCCTGGATCGATCTCCTTACCTGATAGCAAAAATTCACAATGTGGCAGATAGGGGGTCAAGAGCGAAGGTTATGACCTCAACCACGGAGGAATTTTGCGTCAACCCAACTTTCAGCCATAGGCAGCCATTTGGATGATAGTGAAGACACAGTATTGTGTCAGGAGATGGGAGAAACAGGTGTATATATTTGGCATTGTGCCCTAGTGACTAAGTTATAGGTTGATAAACTATTAAACAAAGAAACAAAACCAATACATACAGAGACAAATATTCAGAATAATTAGCTAAAAATTTGTGCATTTACAGTTATTCTTAATTAAATTTTAAAATAAAAGAGGGAGTAACATGTTATCAAAAAAAAAATTCAGAGCTAAGTTAATCAAATCATTACAAATTCTTTCTATTTAATATAAAAAGACTAGCTCATCAGTTACCTCTCTTTTCCACAAAAAGCTAACATTTTAGAAAAGTCATCTAAATTCATACTTCCTATTACAGAGACAGATCAAGATCATTTTAATCAGATTAATTTTCTCATCTTCGTAGTTTTTTTTCACCAATGGTCTAGGAGACCGGGGTTCAATCCCAGGTCGAGTCATACCAAAGACTCAAAAATGGTACTTGATGTCTCCTTGCTTAACACTCAGCACTATAAGGTAAGGATCAAGGATAAAGTGGAGCAATCAAGGGAATGGAGTAGTGCCCTCCCTTACACCTCAGTGTAGTAGCTATTGAAAAGGGAGCTTTTGGGTTAACCTTGACTAAAGTAGCCAACTTTACTTATAAATGAATAGACAGCTGGTATATATATATATATAAAATGTAATGACTTGAAGTGTATTAGGAAGTATGAATTTAGATGACGATGCATAGGCATAGATTTTTCTCAAATTTTAGCTTTTTGTGGAAAAGAGACGTAACTGATGAGCTAGTCTTTTTATATTAAATAGAAAGAATTTGTAATGATTTGATTAACTTAGCTCTGAATTTTTTTTTTTTTTTTGGTAACATGTTACTCCCAATTTTATTTCATTTAGTAAATATCTAGGAGTTTTTACTATTGAGGCCTCTCTTATAATAACAGACAATTTTTCTTCTTGCAAGATAGATGATTTTTTCCAACAAAATAATTGTAGGTGCATTCAAAAGTTCAGTTTTCTTTAACCAGACAATACAAAGTAAAAAAAAAAAAAAATCAGTTGAAATGCAACATTATGAATTGGTTGACTTTTTTATGCTCTTTAGGTACAATCCTATGAGCTTTATTATATCTGTAAACCAATGAGTCAGTTGAGGAAATTTATTGACCATGAAAATAAGAATTAATTAACCACAGCAGATTTTAGAAGACTGAACATTGTGAAAAGTAAAAACTAACAAAAATGGATCGTGAAGGAATAAATCGGAAATGTTTTAACAAGAAAGAAAACAATGAAAAAATATATATTGAAAAATGATGAGAGGATGGTCATTCATTTGTCCCCATGAATCAGAAACTCAAACAAGAGTTATTTTGACTACAAACCAGGATAAGCGAAATAGACAGTGGTTTGTACTGGAGGCCAGGGCTTGTCTATCAGTAGCCTGAGAACAAAAGATTCAGGAATAACAATTTTAAAAAATTCAAGTATGGAAAATTCTAATTCAATTCTCTTACGGTTATGATTAAACTGTTACTGACGTCATATCACATGAACATAAAAAAATTGTAATGATTCCAAATTTGGGGAGGACCGCCCCTTTAAGGAAAAAGTAAGAGTAAAGTGGATGTGAAGAGTACAACAAACAGTGGGAGGTGAAATTGATTGTTGGAAACCAAAAATTAAGTGAAGATTGATATTTTTTTTTAGCTTCACTCACCAACACCCTCAGATGGAAAATATACATAAAATACAAGGGATTCTCTCCCCATGGAGAGAGCCTGAATTGACTACTAGATTTGCATCACACTGGGCTCTGGTCTTGTGCCAGACTGCCCAGAATGGAGAGGCGGAGAAAAGCCATATTACAGGTTGCTTAGACATGACGTTGTTTTACTGATATACAACACTGTGAAAGAAGCAAAAAAAGACCGAGATAATGTGATGTCTAGAGATGCCCTTGTGCCCAACTTGTGGAGATAGAAAAGTGAAGAGAAATTGAGATATGATACTTTAGAGACCAGCACAGACCAAACGAGAGATACCCTTGAGCCAGACTTGTGGAGATAAGTGAATAAAATTAGATACTTGACCTTTTACCAGACTACCATGGATACAGAGAAAGCAAAGTGAATTAAGATATGACAATTGCAGAGAGACCAGTAAATGACCAAAAGGCAACTACTAAATTTCACATCTTGACTTTCTACCAGACTACCATGGGTATAGAAGGTGAAGAAAGCCCATCATATTACAACATTGTGAAATAGGAGAGAAAGAAGAAGAAAGTCGCACAGAGAGAATGCGAGTTGAATACGAGAATTCCCTGTTGCTCTGAGTTGTGACCTTTTACCAGACTATCCTGAGAATAGAAAGTAAGGAAAGCCTGTTATATTACAACATTGCAAATACCAAGGATTGGGAGAAGGCAAACATAACTGCCATTGAGATTGCCTAACACCAGGCTGTAGACAGCGAGAATAGAAAAGCCTAAACTTATACAAAGAATTTACTGTTACTTTGTGAACTGGGTCTCTAGGATGGATGAATCCTTGTACTGTTGTTGAAGACATTTTTCTTTCCTTACTAAATATTACTGTTACAAAGCTGTATTTGTTGGCATCAACTTTTTTTTACTTTATTAATTGTGTGGTCTCATCCATCAACTGGCAACTCTGACTAGCAACTGATTTGTTGTCCAGATCTAAAAAACACATGGGCAGATAACAAATTGATTGCATCATCCAAAGAAATATCCCACCAACAGAACGATCAGAGGATTAGAAGCAGAATCACTCCAGTGATTGGCAAGGGCAGGTGTACTGTCACATATCAACCCTATGGTACAAAAATTGCAGAAATTATTTGTAATCATACTTTTTCTTATTCCAAGTAAATACAAAGGGTCATATTTAATTAATAAATATGGAAGATTTTAAAATTAATTTTTTATATTATCAACTTCATCTTGATAAATCAGTAAACATTCATTTAACCCTTTTCTAATGATAAACATTTTAATAAATATTTGTACACCAAAAAGTTAGAAAACCCAAGCTTATGTATCACTTTTTAAAATCAGACCTTATGCACCATTTTTATCAGAAAGAACTAAATTTACAAATTATTAAAGGAGCTTTATCATTTTAATAAATGAAATTTTTTTCATCCATCCTTCTCACTAAATTTAACATGAAATTTAATAAACTTTTCTTATAAGGAAATTTTTATGTATCATAATTAACTTTGGGTAAAAAATGTCTTGACAATATAAATATAAATAATCTAACAAATATAATCTAAAATTTCTAGTAAAGATGGATACAAAATTATCAATTTTCTAAAATAAAAAAGTTACAATTAGAGCCATTTCTGCCCTGTAGACTTACTTTTCTTCGTTTAGCTGGCATTCCACTCAAATATGTATCACTGAATGGAGTTTGGGAGTTTTGTCTTCTCTGCTGTTGAATATCTTGTCGAATTATAGGCACCCATTCCTGAAAGGCATAAAAGTAGGCTCAGATAAGTTTTTTTCTCTGTAAAATAAAAAAAATAAAAAATAAATAAATGAATAAAATACTTACTGCTGGCACTACATTACACCAATCATCACCATTACTAGAGGCTGCCGCAGCAATTTCTTGTTCCACTGATTGACTGTAAGCAACAGTCGAAGCTGCAACATCTTCCTTGTGGACACCATTTACTTGAGCTCTGTTTCCCTCACCATTTTTATTAATATCAGTTTTTTTTTTCTAAATCCAGAAAAAAAAAATGTAAACAAATATTTAAGTCATACATAAATTAGATTTATTTTAACAATTTATAGATTTAGAGGATTATTAAAAAAAATCTTTTTTAAGCCAAAGAAAATACATCACTTATCCATCTCATTCAAAACTAGTCATTTTCAGATATATATTATATATATATATAAAAAAGGTCTCGAAAATGAAGATGAATGAATTAAAAAAAAAAAAAAAAACAAACAAAAAAAAAAACAACAACAAAGAAACACAAAAACTGAAATCTCACATCTATTCTTGAAGATAGTGTTATATAGTCGGAATGAAAGAAGAAACCATAATGCTTTGTTTATAAAAACATATCTCTCTTCTTTATTGTCATGAAAGGGTCAAAATAGCCGCAAGTGAGAGAGAGAGAAAAAAAGACAGAGTTATAGACACCATGTTGAGGACATTTTTATTTACACCACATTGTGATAGATCTATATTCAGAGCCTCATTTAGTACTTCTTTCTGATCAGAGCCTCATTTAGTACTTCTTTCTGATCAGAACCATTTCTGAACATAGGGCCACAGGCCCCAAGGGCCATTTCGCAAGGTAGCTTCTGTGGACTGACCGCCTGTCCTGTCTGAAACTGCATAGTGACAGCCAGTCTCTTGTCATTATATATTTTCAACACCCACACATTTTCTTCCAGTTCTCAATTCATGTGATTTATTTCTGTTGTCCCCTTGTTTATCCTAAGACACAGGTGCAATATCCTGTTTAGAAACCTACAGCTAACATGAAACATCAATATGTAACAATAGTTTTTTTTTTTAAATAGATTTTTAAAGTAACTTTTTTTTATACTCTTTAGTTTGGTTTGGTGGTACATCAACCATTGTAGATTATTAATGCCAAATTCATTTTTATAAACAGTTCTATTTCAAACAATTCAGTTTAGTATAAGTATAGTTTTTTGTTTACACACAGTTAAATGTCAAAACAGTTCCATTTCAAACCCTTCAGTTTAGTGTAAGTACACAGGTTCAATGTCAAAAAACACTTCCATTTCAAACAATTCAGTTTAGCATAAATGCACAGTTTAGTTCTATTTAACCCATAGATAGAACTCTATCAGGTGCTACCACTCCGGGTCAGAGTGGACCTGGGAGTGACACCAATGAAGGGGTACTCTGCATTCCCCAAAGCTCCAGCATTGCTGGAACCTCACCATCAGATTGTTTTGTGTCATATCCAGGACAGTTGTTGTTGTTGGGGGGGGTTAACGCTCAACAGAGAAGCAGTTGGTATATTCTACAGCTCCAGCTGACAGGGCAAATATTTTTTATTCTTACTAGTATGAGATAGTAACCTTTTGAAATCAATGACAGCATTCCTTAGATATTTCTATTAAAGAATTTTGACAATGTATCAAACAAAACAAGCTTTGAAGTTTAATGCAATAACCACAGAAGAAACTCTCACAAAATACAACTATGTTGACAATTTGTTCTCTTTAAATTCTTATGGATGAACTTACTTCCTGCTTCTTTCAAATTCAATAGAAATGCCACACAAATTACATAAATAAATTTCATGTTGTGTGATATTATTTTTAATAATTGGGGAAAAATGGTGATTCATCACTTTAACAGAATTTTGTAGTAGAACATTATCATTATAACTAATACACACTAAATCCATTACATCGCATAGTAAAATTGAGAATTCAAGGTGAAAATTAAAAAAAAAAATTCATTCATAGTATAGTATATAATTATATAATGAAAATTCTGAATCCTGGAACATGTCTGTTTCCATGAGTTTTGGATAAGAGATTAAATATTGTACTATGAAGGAATTCTTTTATTTTTTTCTCTACTATATGAATTGTATACTTGCATATTATAATTATATCGGAAATATCTAAAATATTTTAGATAGGAATTTTTTTTTTCATTAGGTAAATTTCTGATTATGAGGGCAAGAAAAGCTGATATCAAAGATAAAATTTTATACTAATTTATTAAACTCAAAATTCAAAATGCTTCACTCAAAAACTTTAAACATAATTTTTTGTTAGATTTCCTAATCAAATATGCAAACAGCATAAATCATAAACAGATACAAATAATAAAAAGGTTGACAATTTAACTCATCTCTCTAATGCTTCAACGTTTTTTTAAAAATGTAGGTCATTCATGTAAGGAATTATAATATAAGTTTATCAAACAAATTGGAGGACTATTACAATTCTACAAATTGATGCAAAATAAGTCCAAGCAAAAATCTGGATTAAGAATTGAATAATTTAATATGAAAAAGAAAAAAAAATTACTAATTGCACTTGTATAAGCATTACCACATAACATATTAAGCTTTAGTGTTTTTGAATTATTTCAAGCCTTAACCTTAACCATTCCAAATTTGGGATAAAGATGACTGAATCTTGAATGTTAGAAGATAGAAACTATTTTTAAGATGTTGGTATAATTTTCTAGAAAACTATTTCAGATTTTAAAAAGTCATACAGAATAACATAAGTTAAGTTGGCCGATTGTAGTCAAGGGTGACCCAAAGGCTCCCTTTTCAATAGCTACTACAGTGAGGTGTAGAAGAGGGCACTACTCCTTTCCCTGAATTGCTCCACTTATCCTTGATCAGTACTTTATAATGCTGAGTGTTAAGCAAGGAGGCATCAAGTACCACTTTTTGAGTTTTTGGTATGACTTGACCTGGGATTGAACCCCAGTCTTCCAGGCCCTTATGCCAATCAGCCCAAGTAAGAATAATATATAACATGCTAATTACACTACTTTCACATTTAATTGGCCCAATACAGAAGCTTACAATATAAACTTACAGTGTACTTAGCGTATGCAAATTGTGTTGTAGATTAGCCTAAATCACTTTGCGACTAATATAAATTGATTGATTATTAACTTACATTACAGCTGCAGATTTGTGATTTTTCCACTTATGGAGAGAAAAAGTTTTACCTGGGGGAAACTTGGTGTGTCTATGTCAACATCCATTGGAGCAACTGTTGAAGCTCCATCAGCTTCAGATCGCATAGGTTCTGGTTTTTTCTTTATGGTAGAAGTTGCAGCAGCATCAGAATCTCTCCAGACAATGTAATGAATTATATCATCTTCAGTTTGTTGGGGAGTAAATGCATTTAACTGCAATGTTGCCATTGTGATCATTGACTGCTGCATGACAACATTGATGCCATTTGTCAAATGGTGCTGCAAAAATAAATATACATTTTCACATTTCCTTTTATATAAAAAAAAGTACTGTAATAATTTTAAATAAATTTCATTTTTGTTCAAAAAATATTATTTTAAGTAATTTCAAATCAGACTTAAAAATTAGTTTAACGGTGCTAGTCATAACAGTTAAGTACTCTCAAAATAGCAATTAATAGATACATACAGCTATTATTTTGACAAGACAGTTTTATAAATGAGTAAACATGAATAGATAACTTATAGTTAAAAATGTTTATCAAATTTAATGTTGCATATTTTAGGAGGTATTTGGTTTTATTCTAAGATTTCTAAGATTTTAAAAGAAGGTTTTTTTCTTATTTGTTCTAAATTTTTTTTTTTTTTTTTAAATAAATCAATGACCACAATAATTTTTACAATTATCTTAACCAGATAACTTCATACTTCTAAAATGATGAACCAACAGGAATTCAAATCCTTGAATTCTAAACTACAAGTAACCAGAACTTAGAAAAACAAAACAACAAAAGGAAACAAACAGGTATTTCTGCTATTATGAAAAACGTTTTCAGCATTGATAATTTTACTTACCAATCTATCATGTACCAATCGCTGAAAAGCAGGATAACCACCAACAAGACAATGTCGCCCAAGAACGATTAATTCTGATAAAAATCTTTTAAACCAGTCATATAGTTTTGAACCAAAGGACTCTATATCAGAAAGAAAAAAAATAATAAATAAATAAATAACATTCAATCATTTTTTATTTTGAAAAATAAATTAAATAAATACTGTAATAAAAAAATCAAAGACATTTTGTTGTAAAATTTAGCTAATCTGTAACAGATTTTTTTAACATTTTAAACTAAACTTAGATTAAACCAAAATATTGTTTTTGCATGAAAGATTTAAGACAATACAATTTTCTTAAGTAGATTTCTGATTATATACATAGATATTATCCCTGTATGTATTAAACCCACTCCTCAGACATGAGTAGGATGCAACACAAGGTCAATTTTTAAGTGGATTATAACTGGTGTGAATTCAGAGTTTTCTTTCTCCAAGACTGGTTGCCATGCTAAAAAAACTCAGCATGCCTTATTATTTACCCATAGTTGACGGGGAGAAAACAGAGTTCTTAGTAAATTTAAGTATAGAATATGACATGTAAAAATAATATTTTTTATATAAAAACCTTAAACAATAATTTAATACATTCAAAGTGTTTTTAGGAATCATTAGTTAATAACATTAATAATAAAATTATTAAAATTTCAGATCAATAAAGCAAACTTAAAATCTATGTACATCATTTATATTATGGTAGACTTAAAACACAAATAATTCTTACCTTCAGATTCAATAATCAGTTTTATTATTTTGGTATACTGATGTTTTAAGAAATTAGTTAGAGTACCTTCAGCATCAATATTAGGTTGAACATCAGCAATAGCCTGTTGGAGGGAAAAAAATCACTTTCTATTCCAATTCAATAAGGAAAATACAAAAAAGAAACTTATTCTTGGATCATGAAGAATTTTAACAATAGAATGTGTAAAAATCTGAGTGGGGGAAATGTAAATATAAATCCTAAATCATTAAAAAGTATTAAACAATATTTTTATGACAGTACGAAAAAAATGTTAAACTAGATTACATAATTAACAAGTTATTGGCAAATAATTTATTCATAAATATCAGATTATTAGAAAATCATGACTGAAGGAAAAATGATAAAAGCTTTGATTCCAAAACTTATAAATAAACCCATGTTTGTAAATGTAGAAATATGATATAACAAGGTATTTAGAGGCCGATTTTATTTATAGTTGAATTATTTGCCTATGTTAGAGGTTTTGGTTTTTTCATTAAATCATTATCAGGGCAGTTTAATGTGCTGTATTTGCTGAATTATATCTAATTTTATTTTTCAAAATGAAACCAAAAGAGAAAGATTTTAACATTCCATTTTCTTTAGTTATGTTTTGTTTCAGTGATGTAATTAGTGTTCAAAATTTATTTAAAAAGTGTAACATATTTCCTTTGGGAGGAGGGGAGGGAGAGGAGATAAATAAATAAATATTATATATATATATATATATATATATATAATATATATATATATATATACACACACACACACACACACACACACACATCAGTAATATCTAGTTGGCATCCAAAGCAATGGGTGTAGACTATTTGTGTACAGAATATATGAGGAATTTCATATAAATCTATGGAAGTGCTTGATGTATGGTTATTATTACATATTCCTTTTCAGGTTTATATAAAACTCACATAATACACAGCGTATACAATGTAACTGGAAGAAAACTCAAACCTAATTAAATTGTCATCATAAATTTGTTTTGGCAAAGAATATTATTTTAATCTTTGTCTCTTCAGATGACTTACATGCTTGATTTGAGGGTGAAAAAAGTTTTTTTTACCTTCAAATCAAGCATGTAAGTCACCTGAAGAGACAAAGATTATAATAATATTCTTTGCGAAAATAAATTTATAATGACAATTTAACTAGGTTTGAGTTTTCTTCCAGTTTATATATATATATAAATAAATAATTATCTACTCTACCGCTCTGTTTCTTTTACTTTACTTCTCTTATCTTTTCTTTACTTTATTGCCAAGTCGACTGGGGCTGTAGAATACACTGACTGCAACTCTGCAGAGGGGTAAGACAAATGAGTGTCCTGGATATAACACTAAACAATCTGATGATGAGGTTCCAGTGATGTTGGGGTTTTGGAGAATGCAGAGCACCCCTTCATTGCCATTGCCACTGCTCCACTCTGGCCCAGCATGGTAACTCCTGATAGGGCCCTATCTATGGGCTAAATAGAACGGCATACTTATACTAAACTGAATTGTTTGACTAAACTGAATAGCTTGAAATAGAAATGTTTTTGACAATTAAACCATACTTACATTTAAATTGCATGCTTATGCTAAACTGAAATAGTTTGACATTGAAAATGTACATGCACAAAACTGAATTGTTTAATATAGAACTTTTTTGACATTTAACTGTATGTAAACAAAATCTGTACTTATACTTAGCTGAATTAGAACTGCTTGACTAAACTGAATAGCTTGAAATGGAAATGTTTTTCACAATTAAACTGTGCTTACATTTAAACTGCGTACTTATGCTAAACTGAATTGTTTGAAACAGAACTATTTTCATAAAACTGGATTTGGCGTTAAATAACCTTCAAAAGTTGATATGCCATAAAACCCAAACAACAAACCAATCTTTACTTTATTATATAACTGTTAGTAATTTTGGAAGAATTACAACTAGGAAAAAAAAAATGAAAGAAAGAAAAAGATCTTTGTTTAATAGTATCATAATTAAAAATAATGCTAGATTCAACAATCATTGGGTGTTTTTATGTACATTAACATTTAGTAACCTTTAAAGTTGTGATTAGTTTCTAAATTATGTCAGACCATTGCATTCTTTTCTTTTCTATTTTTAAAATCCCTATATTCATAAGTTTGTTTTGGGATTGGATAAGATGTTTCACCCATATACTTTTTATTACAATCCAAGCATTGAATAGTGTAAAAGCCAGCATCAGATTTGATGTAGGTATGGTTATTCTTATTATTGATTATATATTTTTTCTTTTTATTGTTTTTGAAGAGTTTGGAACTGTTTTGATTTCAAGGTTAATTTTTTTGTGATAATGGTTGAATTATTAGATAAAATTATATATCTGTATAATAGATTATTATTAGAAAAATTATTAATAATTTTAAAAAAAACATTTACATTTGTGAATTTTAAAAGCTTTTTTTTTCCAGCATGTTGTATAAAGGAGTTTTCTATATAGTCAAGTTCACCATTTAAAAATTTGGGGGTACAAATCTTAAGAGCTTGAATGATTATTACACTTTTTATTTTAGTATTATAATGTGAGCAAAAATGTACATGGTCATTTTTATTGGTGAATCTATGATTTAAATTCTAATTTGTTGTTCTTACTTATTAGTAAAATATCTAAGTAAAGTAAAATGTTGTTAGTTCATAAGTAAAATTTAAGGTAGATTCAATTTTAATTTATCTGTAATTTTTGTTAAATTGTTATTCTGTGGATGTATAAATAATATATCATCTATATAACAGAGATAGAATTTTTAGGTATTATAAATTCAAAGAGACCAGATTTAAGAAATACGCATGCTGTTGGTAAACCAAATTTTTTAATATTTTTTAAATATCATATTAGAAAGACACCCCCCACCAAAAAAAACCCTCAATATTTAGAACCTGTGCAAATTTTAATTATTTTGTTAACAAGTAAAGGTGTTTTTCTAAATGTTTATAATACATTTAACAGGAGTATTGGTGTATAATGATTT
Organism: Sepioteuthis lessoniana; assembly: GCA_963585895.1. NCBI lineage: Eukaryota > Metazoa > Mollusca > Cephalopoda > Myopsida > Loliginidae > Sepioteuthis > Sepioteuthis lessoniana. The sequence goes on along the minus strand of CAUZXS010005057.1, from coordinate 15,003 downwards.
TGTTGAGATTGGCTTAAGATTTGTTTTCCATGTTTATATTATTTATCTTGTTGAGAAAATCACTGAGTTTTTGATGTGTGAATTGCTAATCATACCTAAAAGAGGGAGATAATATTTTGACAATGTTTTTGCAATGCTATGAGGAAAATTCCAATCCTAGAAATAATTGGTCAATAAAGAATTCCACATTTGTAAGTTTAAGGAAGTCCACAAATTTTAGGGATTATAGGGTGAGTATTAATTAATGGAGACTAGAATTTGTCTTCTGTGATCAAGACTAATTGAAAAAAGTTTTTTTAATTATGATTTGTAGTATAATTTATTCATGTGTGTTTTTGTCATCAAATAATTCTACTATTTAGTTATTGTAATATGTTGAGTCCATAATGACAACACCTCAACCTCTATCAGAAGGAATGATGATAATGCTGTTATTCTTGGACAAACCTCTCAATGAAGCTATTTGTTTTCTAGGTAAAGCATAATCATCTATATTAATATTAGTGATTGCAGTGATTAGTCCTTGTATGAATCCTTTACTGAAATCAGAATCATTGTCTATAGTTAATGTTTAATAAATTTTATATATATATATATACACACACACAATTTTTTTTTGTCTAAATTTGGAATATATTTCTATTTCTATGGTTAAAGATACTACACTAGTATTGTTATTAATTTTTTGCTTACTTTAATCTAAATGACAGTCCACTTTATCATTTATTTACAAAATGTTAATTTATTTCAGTGCCAGGTTTTGGTCATTATAAATGTATTTAAAAAAAAAAAAATACTAATGAACTTTTCATGTATTTAATTACAATATATGTTAACAAATTTATTTAATAGAGAAAATAGCTTTATCTCTTTAAAATGAAAGAAAATTAAAGATTTCAGTAAAATTGGACAGCCAATTATTAGGACATAACTGCTTTTAGTTGTAGAGTAAACAATAATGATAAAAATTACAATACTGACATTAGAGTTGATATTTTATTTATTACTGAAAAGCAGACTTCAAAGAAAGATTTAGTAGCATTTGGGCAATCAACAAAGTAAGTAGTTTCTAATGTGCAATCTATGTTCAGTCATCAACAGAATATCACTTGGTCTCCCACTTTGTATTAAATCACCTAATGCATTTTCTAAGGGATGAATATAAGCCGATGAAATATTTTGCTTGTAAAATTTGTGATGTCTGTACAAACTTTTATTCTCAACACAATTATTGATTTTTAAAAACATAATTCTTAAAGAAAAATTTTTCATTCCAAAATATAAAATTGTTGTTGAATATTCAGAAATAGAATATTTTAGATAAATTTATGGCTGGTTTCAACCATCTCATTTAAGCAGTTCAAAAGTACTGTAGTTTAATGTAAAATTTCAACCAAATTTTTTTAAAATATCAAACTTTTTAAAAATATAAATTATGTGGGGGGGACCCCCCCAACCTGAGTATTTATTCTATTCAATTTTTTTTTTTCATGTCTAAGTAATGTCAAAATATATTACTATTTTCTCAAATTATGTTAAGTTCAAGGAACTATCTAATATATTCATCCAATTTTCTTCAAGTTGCAAGAAAAATTTCTTAAATATTTTTAGAACTTATATATCACACTCACAACAAGGACACGAATTTCTTCTCTTGTTTCTCCCAGGAGCTGCAGCACAGCATTTTGAACATTTGCTTCAGTTGGTTCAGCACCATTTAAAATACGATTAAGCACTAAATCTCTAAGTGGCTCTCGCAGTCTATTGAGTGGTTCTGTGTTTCCTAATAAAACTGTCATTAGGTCAGGGATAGTGAAATGACGAGCTACACACTGAAAAATATCATTATTAAGACCTGAAAAGAGAATGATATATCATAGATAAAGCAAGAGAAACATTCACAAAATTTGAGTGAAGGAAAAGGAATATGTTAATATTCATAATAGGACAATTCTAAATAATACATTACTTAAATATGTGGAATTATCTTTTTTTTCTAAGTTTAAATTATTTTTGAGAAATTATTTTCTAAAATCTACTAAATGAATTTGTTAAACATTTAAATCACAATGAAGAACACCGGGTTTTGCAAGTCTAATAGCATACATAATTCATTTATTCTAAACATTGAATTAGAAGGCAAAACAACCATACTGTTAAGCTAACAGGCTTGCTCTGTATCCATTTGTTATTTTACCAAAATTAACTGTAACCATAGCAGAGATATTATCAACTTCATCATTACAAAAAAAGAAAAAAGAAAAAAAAAGATAACTTAGCTATCTCCAAAGTTGTTTTTTTAGATGAAGTATTTTCACTATTACAATTGTTTTTCTTCATTCCATTTTGTCACTTTATATTGCAACATTTTTTTCCTGATCAACTCTTCAAGAATTAAATTGCCAAATTAGCAGCTTTAAACAAAACTTAGACTTACATGCCATATCTCTGGTAATTGTGATAAAAAGCAACAAAAACAATGCAAAGAAAACTTACTAATATAAAGTAGTCAAAAATATAACATCAAATAGAAGCATGGGCAAAAGCTTCACCAAATGGAGAAATAGCCATATTTAATAAAAATGATTTTCTTTACTGATAAGCTGCATATAAAGATGATTTTCTATAGTGAGAATGGTATATTTTTTCATTAAATGTAATAAGCAAATAGAAATATTAGAATTTACTTAAACAATTAAAAAAGATTACACTGGTCAACAACAACAAAAATTTTGAAATGGTGTCAAAGGACCAAACATCTTTTGTAACTAATTTGAGGGTGCTGAATCTGAAAATGACCTTACCTTTTCTTAGTTAGCTATTGTTTTTACTGTATAGAAATGTCTCATTTTTTTTCATTTGTTTTCTGTATATATGATATTGACCGATGGCAATATTTCTCAAAGTGAAATTGTAGAAACCTCTCAATCCATATTTAAACCAACAAATATTGGTCTGCTTATTGAGAAATACTATTTTTGCAATAACAATCAGACTAAGTTTTTAAAAATAACATGATTGAATAAACCAAGACAAGTATTTTCATCAAATCATTAAGTAAATTAACTGTAGAAATAAAACCTTTGTGAACACAAGAACTATGGTAAAAATTTCTCTTTCTTGATGGTCAGCCATATTCAATGTATTTTAAAGTCTCTTTTGATACTCCAGCAATGGTCAACCATCATTTGTTTGTCCCACTGTACCTATTTAGTGTTCTTCCATTGTTTAGATATCCTGATGGAATCGTTCTCCTTGCTTGTTACTCACATTGCTGCAATTGTCCGGAAATTTATCTAGATAGCTATGTAAAAAAAATGAACCTTAATACTCATATTAGCACCTATGTGCTGTAGACTTTTCAACAGCTTTTCTACTAACTCCTTGTAGTTTTTGGTCTGGCGATTGTCTAAGAAGTTTTTCACCGTGTCAACAAACAATGTCTAAGCACATAATTCATTGAATTAACAAATTCATCATCCTTAATAAGTTTTCTAATGTTATAGTGAAACCATTTTCATCATGTACAATTTAAGGTGCATTCAATTGGGATATTTATAGTTGGAGTTTCTTTCCAACTGTGAAAACAAAAGCTCTCAATGTGTTTGGTTTTCTTCTCTAGTGAAGTGACAAAAGTGATGGGATAAAATTATGAATATCAAATAGAAGATTTTAGGGTTTCATTTTTTGATGTTACCTTAAGTGATGGGATAAAATTATGAATATCAAATAGAAGATTTTAGGGTTTCATTTTTTGATGTTACGTAATATACTTTTACAGTTAATTTGAATTTTGGAAATAAATTGGAAAAATTTGGAACTTTTATTTAATTTTTTTTTTTGTTCAAAAACACTTTTTTCTTATAAGAATAGTTTATTTTAGGTGGCTGATAAAAATTGCTTGGCCTACCTGAAAACTGATGGGTTTCTATGACTAACTAAATTTCATGATCAGCCAAGATCGTAAATTGATTTTTTTTCCCAAAAATTACAGTTCAGCAAAGATGGGAAGTAAGTATTTGAAAATGTATATATAGTAAATAAAAACATACACAGTTTTTAAGAAGAAGGATGTATACAGAACATGTGCAACTCAATGTAGTAAAATAAAATTAATAATAAAAAACTAGATGAACAAACATTTTTGCAGCGCTGAAAAAAATTTTTTTTTTCACAATAAAAAAACAACACACACACATACACACCTTCAAATTGCTCTATGTCAATTTCATCACCAATTGAACTGAATACATCCCATATTGTGCCAACATTCTGCTGACCTGACGCAGCTTGTGTGAGGTTAGTGCTGATACCACGGATAAGTTGAACAATAGCTTCATCAGGAATCGCTTGACTGTGATTACCAGCAGTTTGGTGCTGGCCAGAACTATTACTGGTAGAACTTGTAGATTGACAGTGTGCAGCATTAGAAGTATTTGTATTAGCAGTCGTATTACTATTAGTTGTTGTTGAAGGACCACCACTTGAAGTGACCTGCACACCTACTGTAGGAGCTCTCTGCAAAAATAAATAATGTGTGTGGGTGTATGTACATGGTCGACAAGTCTCAGCATCATTTGAGCCATTTCCAGTTAAAATACAAAAGCAAAATAATCTGATTTTTGCTGCTGCTACTGTTAAATGAAATATGATATAATTAAAGATGATAATTTTTAGTTAATTATTTTATTTGTATTAATAAATGATAAGTACCTAAAAACTTTGAAAGGAAGTATAAGTTGGGAAGGTCATGTGTGTTCACGTGTCATAGGACGAGATGACAGTCAGCCTGTCATAACAGGGGTTCAGTTTTGAAATTGTTGTTCTAGGCTGGATGTTTAAAATAAACACATTTTGAATTCAATGACAGTTGATTTAGCTATCGGATATGGAAAGAGATTTGATGACATGTTCTTATATCATTAGAGGATGAAGAAATTAATATTAATTATATAAGCAAGAGATTTTGGGAAGTTAACGCAGTTGGGCAGTCGAGTTCAGAGATTAAAGCCCTCAGGAGACAGGGTTGGTTGGATGAGAAAAGGCAGTCTATTTTTCTTTCATCAACTATCCATGTATCTGATAGTGTTTATATGTAAGAACTAATACCTTTCACTGTTTCTCTCATGTTTCAGTAGCCAACTGCTGTATGAAATGTTGCGGTCAGAAATAAACTTTTCATATTGGAAACAATGGAGTCGCTTTGTACTTTGCAAAATATAACATCTATGCATATTTATGATCCTGTAACATAACTCAAAGATCAACAATTTCTGAGCTTAAAAACTGTTTTTATGTGTGATATCAAGTTGATTAGCTAACAATCACCACGTACACATAATTTCTTTGAATATTAAGTCACTCAAATCTTACTATGAAGAATAGCATTATTAAAATATGTATATATTTCACCTTATTAAGAATTTTTTTAATTTACTCTTGTCAATTGCTAAGGTTTTACAAGAAAAAAAAAATTGTTAACATAATTAAAAAAAAAAAAAAAAAAAAACAACTACTAGCATAAAATTTAATGCCTAATTTTAGTGCCTTTTGCACTAAAATAATTATTTTTTATATCACAGAAGTAATCACAACTTACAATCTAATTGTGAAAAATCTTTTTTAAATTATATATATGATCTTGATATCAAAATGAAAGATGGTAAAGGGTTACTGACCTAATGGGTAAAATTTTATATTTCCTTTAATGTAAAAAGACAAAAAACTTACAGCTGCTCCTTGCAATAGATTTCTTAGTGTTTGCATAAAAGCAGCAGGCTCTTGAGTTGTATCTGCAGTTGTGTGACTTGCACGTGTCATGTTTGCTAGGTTACGAGAAACCATAGCAAACACAGGGCTAGCCAAGCCACCAATAGCTTGAGAAAACTGAGGCATTGGGTTAGAAGCTGACCTTGTAGTGGAAGATGTATTGCCAGTTTGGGAACCTAGAAAAATAATTAGAAAATAAATAAATTCTTACCATTGAAACTTTATTTTTGTATAAAATATTTGGTTCCAACACAATTTTAAATAGTATATAAAATATACAAATCCAAGATTTTCTTTATATTTACTTATGTGCATCCTAATTCAAAAACATCTGTAACTGAAATTTTAAGTTTTCTGCCATAGTTTTAATTCAAGTATGTTCCATAAGAATAAATGGTGGGAATTCTTAAAAGCAAGTATAAATAACCTTTTCTCAAAGTTTTTAGTATTCATTAAAATAAGAAAAACTTCAAATATGATACCACCTCCTTAGCCAGACTCCACCACTTGTGATCTCTCTTCTTCTGGGCCACAGTGCTTACTTTACAGGTTGAAGGAGCTTGGTCAGATGTCTTGTGATTCTAGCTACATAAACTGTCTATTGCCAACAGTTTTTATTTATCTATTTTTTATCTTGGAATGTTGTCCATTGAGTTAGTTGAAAATAGAAAGTGATGTTACAAATAAATAAAAAAAGTAAATCCTGAAGTTGGTTTGCACACAAGCAAAAATCAAAAGCATATGCTTTACAATTAAATGTAGTGATGTTTAATGACAAAAATGTTGTCCAATAATCTTCTCTCCAAGGAAGACTGTAGCTACTTATATCTCAAAAGAGTGTTTTTGCAACTTATAATAGTTGCAAGAAAAAAAACTGTTTTGAGATGTTAAGAGAAATCATGGTACATAGAAGATTGCTTTATTATAAGCAATCTTCTATGTACCATGATTTCTCTCAACAGTTCATCTGCAATTTTCCAAGAGACAAGTGTTCTCTTCAGCAGGTGATCAGCAATTTTAATGTTCTCGGAGTTCACTGAGTCATAATTAAAATTACTTATCACTAAAAAAAAATAAAAATAAAAAAATAAATTCTCTTTCATTTCGGACAATTCTAAAGCCCCACTAAAAAAAATAAGTTAAAAAAAAACAGCAAAAAACATCCACTGTTCATAGAGCTATAAATATAATTATGTTTTAATGTGCTTGATTCATTTCCCTATCAGTGTCAAATCCTCTTGATAGCTATGAAATCTAAGGTGAAATGCCATTTCCCTTTCTATCTAAACATTTTGAAAGTTCTTTATCAGCTCTGGCAACACACCAAAAGGAAATTTTATTTTCCATATTTTTTTTCTTCCTTTTATTTCCCATTTCCACAAAAGGATTTAGTTGTTGTGAACGAGAAATATCCAGTTTATTTTTTTATTTTTTTTCCTGAAGATACTGATTAATTAAAAATTGATCCTATTTACTAGAAATGCCAAAAGAAGAAACAAATAAAATCTTAGAAGCTGCATGCATATATGCAATTGATTTCTTTTTTGAATAATATAATCATGTCTTACCATCAGTTGGAGCACTGGAGGTTTGGGATTCATTTGTTCCTAGCAAACCAGCCATCACTGCTGCCACTACATCACCCAAGGCAGCATCTGCAGCCTACAAAAGGCCAACAATAAATCATTTATATAAGTCATAGGTATAGGAGACTAATACCAAGCCTTCATGAATCATAGAAAGAATAAAAAGTGAGAAGTTAAAAGCTGCTGGTTATACTATTAGAAAAGATTGAAATACAAATTGTTTCATCAGTCTTCTTCAATCTTGTTAAAAAAAACTGTGAATTCTTTAAAATATAAGTTTACAGGATTTACTTTAAAGCTATAAATAATTTCAGATTATTTCCATATATCTACAGTGAATAAAAATTAAATATTTACTACATGTAACTGAAAATGGTTAGAAAAAAAAATTCATCATGAAAGAAAAGTTCTTACTTCATGCAAAAATTTATCAAAAAAATTGAACAAACAGCTTCAAAATAGAAAAACACTTAAAAGGGTTTGAAATTCACAAATAAACACATTTTTACATCATGACAATTCTTTAAAAAAAGTTTTTCTGAACATATTTATAATATATGAATGAATAAAGCACATTGACATCCTAGATTTTTTTATTTGTTTTTTACTAGAAAGAAACAATCTTAAATTTGTCTTATAAAATTTTTTTTTTAAATTAAAAAAATAAATAAAACCTACTTTTATCTCTTATAGCTTAAAGCAGCTACCTAATTGATCAGTTTCTGGGTTTTGTTTACAATTACTTAAGCAATACACTGAGATTACAATTTATTGTACTTTCAGTGTTATACCTGAGGATCAAGGTTACTTATCTTAAAATAAAATAAATTATTTAAAGAAGAAATATACAAAAAAATGTGCACTATTTTTTTTTTTGCAGCAGACAGTAAACATGACTAATTACTCAACCAGTTTAAGAGAGTTACTGTTCCTTAAACGATTTATAACAAAAGCAGACTTCCACACCAAAACTATGTTGTAATGAAAAGCAACATACAAAATAATAAAAATTTATAAAAAATGGATTCATTTAATAATTTTTTACTTAAGTCCTATTTATCTACTCAACATAGTTACATTTAAATTCCAGTCTCTCACAAACGATGAAAGAATTTTAAAAAGAATTATCAATTCAAAAACATCTAAAAAGAAAAAAATAGATTTTCCTCTTTTAGAAATCACATTCCAAGTAAAAATATAAAAAATAAAATAAAAATTTATTTATACAGTAACTTAATTTCAAATTTAGTGGCATAACAATAAATAGTATTTACAGTTATGATGACTGTCATGTTTATATTGAGTAAATTTAGTAAAATTATTTAACAATGAAAAAAAACTATTCCTCAGTTTCATAGAAATGAGAAAGAGATTAAAAACATAGAAATAAATAACAGATTTAATTTAACACATAAATGACAACAGCAAAATTTAAAGTATTTTTAATTTTTTTGACTAGTTTATCTTTCATCTTGTTTGTTATATCACTAAGGGAATTTTTATAAACAAATAAGATTTGAACTTTGGAGTGTTTGACAAAAACTTACTAGTTTGGCAATGGAGACCTAACAGGAAGAAATGTGGTTTTATTACCAGACTAAATTTTATTTGAGAATAGATGATCCAAATGTTAAAAGGAGAAAAAAATTAATAATTTGTCTTAAAAATAAAAGTAGCTATTAAATTAATCTTTGTTAAAATAACTAAATCTTACTATTAAAAGTAAATATTTCAACAATCAAATGAAGAATGTTTATTTTCTGATCTGATAACAGTCAGAATTCCTATCATGAACGTAAATTTTTTTTTTTTTTCAAATTACCTGATTAGAGGATTGTTGGGTAGGTACATTACCAGCATTGCTGGTTTGGCTTGTATTGGCACCACTAGTGTTTTGAGTTTGTGTAGCAATAAAATGCCGAGACATACATGGTAAATAGGGATCAATAGAGCGTGCATTGTGTTGAGAACCAAGAAGGCCTTGGATATTTGGCATTCCTCCAGGGAGAACTACAGTGGCTCGTCCTGGTCCAACACCAATACCAGTATTGATAGTGCTAGTAGTTGTAGTTGCTGTGGAAGTACAACCACAATTGCTGGTTTCAGTACTTCCTACATTGCTGTTTGTAGTGGCTTGAGTAGGTGTTGAGGGCTGATGGCCAGTATTCACTCCACTTGGATCAAGATTGAGTTGAAAAGTTCTCTCTGTTAAATGAAACAAAAATACAGCATAAATTTCATTTATCAAATTCAATGAATGATACATCTTGCACATATACAAAAACAAATATGAATATCATTAGAAAATAGAGCATTTAAATAAAAGTAGTGATAAGTAAATACAGATATGAATAAATCATTTTCTGACAACTAAAATCTGAAGTATTCAAAACTACAATTTAAAATCTATTCAAATTGCTGTTTTTTTTTTAGGAATGACAAATAACAACCAAAACTTAATATCTATTAAACAGAGTTGATTAATTCACAAATTCCTGTAAGATATTTAAATAACTTCAAATTTGGTTTCATTAAATAGGGAGAAAGAGAATTAAAATTTCCCCAGGGTTTGTTAACTAGAAAGTATTTATTAGCATAATTGTCATCAGTCATTCATATCAAAGACAATTATAGCTGCCTACATTTTGTAAACAAGTTATTTTTCTTAAATTTAATTTTCTATGAAAGTGATTTCCCATTTTATTTTATACATTGTGATTGCTTCTCAAAGCCTAAAAAAGTTTTTGGTGTTTTTATCAACACACTGCTCTCTAAAGTTGATATACTTTTTGTCTTGTTCAAAGTTGACAAAAGTTAGATCTTTAGCATACTCCCAGTGGCAGGTTGAGAGGGTTTTTTTTTTTAAAGAATCAATAAAAACAGTAAATAGAATTTTTTGTATGTTGAACCTGCAGTTTCAGGGTTTTACCATTATAGGTCATTACAGTTTCCATATGGGTTAAATAACACTACTAATTTTTCATTGGGTGATATGATTTTATAAAAACAATTCAAGTTTATAACTAGTGATTTATCAGATATACATTTTGATATCTGGTCAGATACCAGATATCCAGCCAGATATTTTACAATCTTTTATGTAAACAATCTTGAATAAATGAGACTAGACCTGCACAATATATCGTCTGTGAGCCACACACCCTCTATAAGAGCTTTTGTTGCACCCCTCAAGTTTTCAAATAAAACTATAAAATAAGTTCTTATTGATATCATGCAAATTTTAGGGAAGCATGAATTTAATCAACAATTGTTGTGTCTAATTAACCCACTTTAACCTTTAAAAAAAAAAAAAAAAAAAAAAAAAAAACATTTTTGATTTGTACTGGTCAAATCTATATTAAAGTTTTATATGTTGAAATAAACATTTATTCACCCTTCAGATAGATGCAAAAAGAACTGGGCTATTTTATGAGAAAAGTTTAATTTACATGAATCATGCAAAATAAGTAATAATTTGATAACATTAAAAAAATTCAGTGAGCATGAAAAAAAAAACAACACAAAAAACACTTAAATATTGAAGGTTTAGATATGCAAAAAACAGACTGGCACCAACCAGTATATCATTAGATTTATGACACCAATTCAATAAATGAAAAATTGAATAAGACCATTAAACATAACACAAAAATAGAGGAGAACCCCACTAAGAGGTTTAAATAAATGTTGAATATCAAAGAGATAAACTTATTAAAAAAATTTTTTTAAATAAAAAATAATATATATATACTTACGCACAGATGATGTATTTGCAGTAGAGGTAGAAGTAGTGTCTACTGAACTAACTACATGAGCTGAGATACTGTTGACAGTTAAAGAATCAGGCCCAACTTCCACAAAAAGATATGGACTTGAACTCGAGGTAGCAAAGGACTGACCAAGGTTCAATGGTGTAGCAGTAGATAAATTACCAGTTGTCTAATAAATAAACAAAAAAAAAATAATGTACTACCTCTCTTCCATAATAGTTGTTACATTTAGTGCATGAAATATATACACCAATGTAGCAGAGATTATATGGGACAGAGACAAATTTTCAATAATTTTAACCAAGATTATTATGCAAGACAACATTTATACCAATAGTTCCATGAATAAGAAAGAATCTTTTGAGTTTTTGAAGTTGCTGATAATTACAGTATCATAAGGATTGATAATTATTAGCAAATTAATTAAATTTATAAAAAAATAACTTCAAAATATCAAAGTTCTGCTGATGGATCTTATTTTCTTATATTAACTGAATCAATTCCTATGAAATATCTAGGTTTATGAGTAGGATTATTTTCCCTTGCAACCTATTTTTTAAATACTTTGGTGAATAAATACTGAATATAGTAACATTTTACAAAGTTATTACATAGTATATTGTCTTTAATGCTAGTTGAGAGTATATATTAGTGAAAACAAATGTTAAAATTATACCAGTGTTAATGATCTGTACAAAATGCTTTTTTTAATATTTTTTAAAAATAATTTCAAAGAGCCTCCTTATAAGTAAAGTTGGAGACCTTAGTCAAGGATGACCTGAAGGTTCTCTTTTCAATAGCTACTACACCGAGGTGTAGAGGATGGTGCCATTCTATTCCCTGGATTGCTCCATTTTACCCTTGATCCTTACCTTATAATGCTGAGTGTTAAGCAAGAAGGTATCAAGTACCATTTTTTTGAGTCTTTGGTATGAAACCTGGTCTCCCAGACCATATTTCTATTTTGGAGCAAAAAGTATATATATTATGAATATTTAGGCTTATATTCTAAAATATTAATTTGTCTTTTTTCTTTTAATAAAATTTCTGGCTATACTGGGTAAATAATAAATACATTTAACTTTGAGTAAAGAATTTTTAAAATAAGAAGTATTTTAAAGATGAAGACAAAATTATTGCTATTTGAATAAGGAGAGTTACCATGGTAACATAGTGGCTCACTTTCATACTACCCTTGGAAAAAGGTATGAACCCCTTTATCCCCCAGTTTTGGGTTAAATAGTACCACTAGTGTTCTTATATAAGGATGGCTTTGACATTAAATAACCTATAAAGGTTGATATGCCTATAAACAATGAAACCAAAGCCTATTAATAGTATTTTATCCAAGAAGATAACTGAAGTGCTGTACAGAGAGGAAAATAGTTAACATACATAACATAACTTAACATAATCTAAATATGTAAATTTCAATTTACATATGACAAAAATGATTTTAAAAAGTCAATTACCTGGGAAGTAATAGTAGGCAATCTTATAGGAAGTGCTGTATTCAAAGGAGCAGGAGTTGATCGAGAGGATGTAGTAGCTGCGGCAGTAGGAGCTGTAACAGTTGAAGTAACAGTACTTGTTCCACTGCTGGTACCAGGTGTTGAGCTTGGAACTGCAGATGGACGGGGAGTCATTGATGATGTAAAGTTAGGAATACTACTCCCTGCTCCCATACGATATTGAGCCTACAATTTTACAAATGATAAAAATAAATTGTAACAAATGTTCTATATATGTTCAGTGAAACATCTTCATAATTAACTATGTTCAATGTAAAAATGGCATAACATGATGTCCATGAAAGAAAAAAAAACAAAAACATTACAACAATGAATTTAATTACCAATCCTTATTCCAGAATTTCCTTGTCTTATGACAAGGAAATTCTGCAGTAAAGATGATTTGTTGACAATATATAAAGAGATATTCCTATTTGAAAAGTTAATAACTACAACAAAAATCAATAGGAAAATTTTAAATCTTAATACCACATTTAAGAAATCTATGAGAATTCAATTTGATTAAAACTTACTCTACTTATTTCATCAATGATATGGAAAAACTTTAGCAAAATATCATTAACATAAATATACTCCTTAATTTAAAGTTAATTACTTAGCAAATATTACATTTTACACGATTTTATAAAATAACTCAAAAGAAATCATGTTTACTTAAAAATAAATCATACACATCTTACTTTGGAAATTGAAAAGCTATAAACAAAAAAAAAAAAATGTGTTGAGATTTTATTTTTACTTATAAACTTTTAAAAATTAGAATGATACAACTATTGTAAAGACAAGAAAAAATTATATTATTTTGGACATGTTGTAATTTGTAGAAATAAATGCTCTAATCAGACACTATCAGTCATGCTGCCAATTTGTTGACATGTCTCAACACTAATGATTGTACAAGGATTAAACCTACTGTAATCTGACAGCTGAAAGGCCAACAACCGAGTAAACAAACAAACAAACAAAAAACTTTTCCATTGTTTTTAACTTAAATCTTTTGATTATACAAAGCATAGCTATGCATATAACTTAGGGTTAATATCAAGTTGAGTAATTTTTAATTGATATGACCAAGAAAAATGAGTCAAAATGAAGTCCAATAGAGACTGCCTGCTTTATGAATACAAAAATGAATCATCAGCTTCAGAAGCAACAACTGCCAGGAAATGCAAACAACGTTAACTCAACTGGAGAAGCTTAACCTTAAATTAAATAATACAATTCATAAAGATTTATAATAATAAATATTCAAAATTTTGTTAAATATTCATAAAGATTTATAATAATAAATATTCAAAATTTTGTTAAATATTCAAAAAATCTACTTTTGTATAAACAATTCTTTCAATTACTAGAATAAAAAACGAGGGAGAGAAATAGCGATGTAATTATATTTATTTTATATAATATATATATTAACAATATTTCAGAGCTTCACTAACAAGCAATGAGCAAATTACATGAGAAAAAAAATAGTCCTACAAGTATTTTATCATATCAGTACATTCAATATCAGCATTAAGAAAGTAACAGCGTAGTGAAAGATTAACATATAAGAATTTTCAAATGAGAAGAAAAAAATTTTCACATAAATCATTAAATATTTACCAAGAGAAATTCCTTATAAGTTATCATTTATGAAGTGCTAAAACTATGATTGAAATCCAATAACTGTGATTTTTAGTAGATTTTTTACCTCAAAATTTTCTAATGCAAATTATTGTTACACTATTTTAAACAATGTAAAAACTTTTCAAACAATTTTTTAGATCAGAATCTAACAAACATTTATGATAGAATTATGAAAGTTTGATGAAGGAGTGTTCATAGGTGACTTTAGGGTAAAAGTACTATGTTTATACTTACAAAGGTGCAGAATTTATGAAAATGAAAAACTTTTTTATTAATATTTAATCTAATGTAAGTTGGTATTACTAATACCTGCACAAAAGAATAATCTTATTAATATAAAGAGATTATTTCACACAAGTTATTTATAATTGTTTTCAGTAAAGTATATGAATACAATTAGAGCCCAGTAGGCTGGGGCTTAGAATACACTGACTGTACCTCTGAGTGTCCTGGGTATGACACAAAACAATCTGATGGTGAAGTTCCAGGGATGCTGGAGCTTTGGGAAATGTGGAGTATGCCTTCAATGCCATCGCTCCCAGGTCCACACTGGCTCACAGTGGTAGCACCTGATAGGGCCCTAAATATGGGTCAAATAAAACTAAACTGCATACTTATGCAAAACTGAATTGTTTGAATTAGAACTTTTTGATTAAACTGAATAGCTTGAAACAAATGTTTTTTGACAAACTGTGTACTTACATTTAAACTGCG